>LR738714.1:63513958-63576817 GCA_902687465.1 Secale cereale | reverse complement strand
GGGGGGGGGGGGGGGCACCAGGGCTCCAGGCGCCCTGGCGGCGCGCCCCCCTGGGCCGCGCCGAGGGGGCGCCTGGGCCCCCCGAGGCTCCTCCAATGCCCCCCTTTTGCATATATTTAAAGCATCTCCCGAAACCCTCGAAACAGGAACTCTTTTTCGCGATCTCATCTCTGTTCCGCCGCCGCCGCCGCTTCCAAGATCGGGAGCACCAGGAGAACCCTTCCCGGCACCCTGCCGGAGGGGAGGATCACCACCGGGAGCTTCTCCACCACCATGGACGCCTCCCGGATGAGTTGTGAGTAGTCTCCCTTGGACCATGAGTCCATGACCAGTAGCTATGTGATGTTCTCCTCCCGTTCATGTGCTTCACTAATTAGTCCTCGTGAGCTGCCCTACATGACCGAGGCACATATGTAATCCTTATGCTGTTGCTATGATGAGTTTGCTGGGATCCGATGGATTATGAGATTATGTTCAGATTGTGTTTGAGTAATATATTTGATTCACCTCTTTTATGTTTATGTTCGTAAGTAATTCTTGCATGTTCTCCGTTGTTATTTATTGCTTTGGCCAAGTAGTAGGTAGTGACTCCAAGAGGGAACGTTATGCTTGATTGTGGGTTCATGCCCCTCGATGACTAGTTTGAGTGACAGAAACATGAGTCTAGGGGATGTGCTGTTGCCACAAGGGGGAAAACAACGGTGCTTGTGCCCGCGGGTGCAAGGATTGTTTACTTTACGCAAAGTTCTTTTAATGCAGTTGTCAGTTGCTTTGAGTTTACACTATGGGTGAGGCTAGCAACTTAATACCAGCGAGATGTTCTGGATAGATATCTCAAGGTGGATGATTAGTAGTAGATATTGATGGATTTCGGTCTACTTACTTTGGCGTACCGCCCATGCTTTGAACCTCTACCTTTCTTGCAATGTAGTCAGCATTGGTTTGCACACATGGTCATGTCAATTGCCCAGCTGTAATTCGTTTACCTCACATAGCTGTTTTATCGTCTTTTGGGAGAGAGGCATCACTAGTGAACATCATGAGACTCCGGTCCATATTACCATCATTGATCACATCCGCTATTTACTTTTCCGCTTTTACTTACTATTGCAATTATATCTATCACTATTATCACTTGCGTTTGATCCTTTGTAAACTACAAGGCCGGAGGGATTGACAACCTCTCTGTACTCGTTGGGAGCAAAGTTATTTGTATCTGTGTGCAGGTCCACGTTGATTGCTAATATCCGGTGCCGTTAGCAGTTGACACCTTCTTGTTGAAACTGGGAGTCTCTGGGAAATCGATCCTTGGTATTACCAAGGGAATACTTCTGCTACACTGCATCTCAAACCTTCCACTTGGGGTAACCAACGAGGGGTGAGAAGCCACGTAGCAAAGCAATTTCTGGCGCCATTGTCGGGGACTCCACTCTTCAGGATAGGGGAGTTGCACGCTATCTTTTACCTTTGCTTTTAGTCTTGTTAGTTTACCTTTCAGTTTTTGCTTTAGTATCCTTTACCAAAAAATTACGATTTTTTTTATTTTGCTTTCCTGTTAGTAGTCCTTTCTGTTTAGCTAAACATGTTAGGATTTGGTGCTTTGAGGGAATCAGAAGTTCTAGATTTCCATCAAAGGGATGGAGAAAACATGAAGAAGGCATGGGACAGAATTTCTGATGCACATAGGAGAATTATGCCTTGGATACCTATAAAAATTGTGCTTAGAAATTTTTACCATGGTCTTTTTAAATGGTGTAAAAACTCTCTTGATATTATAGCCGAGGGAGATTTCCTAGAGTGTGATGAGGCTAGAGCTCTTGAAATTATACATGGTCTATCTAGTTACTTTGTTTATGATCATAACTTTGATACTTTCATAGATAGACTTGCTACTATTGAAAAGAGAATGAATGCTCTAGACTTGATGAAGGTAGAGAAACCTAAACCCAATAAGAAAGACATTTTGGAAATAGACAATGATTGGGATCCTTTCGTTAGGATTAGCATCTCTAATCAAGACTTCCTTGCTTATTGTGATATTGGATCTATGGTTTCTACTATGCCAAAAATTGTTCATGATTCTTTAAAATTTAACATGGATAGATTACCATCTTATCATGAACACACTAATGGAGATATTTCTGAAATCCAGGGAAGAATAAAAGACGTGCCAGTTAAATTCCTTAAAGGGATTGCAATGATTGATTTCTTCATCATGGAGCCAAACCAAGTAAATATAGTGCTTGGAAGGGACTTCCTCCGAGCAGTTAAAGGCTTCATTGATATAGGTAAGGGACAAATCCGCTTGCGCGGAAAGGCAAAAGGTGTGTACCCCTTTCCTAGAAGGAACAAGAATGAACTTGTTGAGGAACCATTTGAAGCAATTTATAGCTCCGATTATTACGATGGTTATTGATTCCTCTATGCATTATGCCTAGCTTAAAGGCATAAAAGAAAGCGCTTTTGGGAGGCAGCCCAATGAATAAATTTATTTTGCTTTTGTTGTGTCTTGATGTTGTTTACTACAGTAGCATCATCATTGTATCTTTACTTTTCAATTTTGTGCCAAGTATAGCCTCTGATTGCTAGAAAGTTCAAAAGTTGTGAAGTGCTGTCCAGGAAACAGATTCTGTCCTTGGATAGAAAAATTCTTATAAAATCACCAGATCATCTTTTTGGTCTGAATTTTTTCGACAGCGTTCTCTATATAATTGTCTTTCGTGCGTCTGTTCTGAGTTTTTTTCATTAGAGTTGCAGAAGTGCCCCGAACAAATCAATTACTACCTGCTGTTCTGTTTTTCACAGATTATGTCCTGTTTTGCTTTTCCTTCATTTTGCAAACCTTGAGCTTGCTTTTTCTTTGCAAAAACCTTTTGGCAATCTTGAGAAACAGTAGACCTTCAAGAATATCTTTATTTCCAGCAAGGTACAATTATTTTATTATGGGTACTAACCTCGCTAATGAGATTATGATGAGTTATGTATGAAGGGAGTTTTCAAGTGTGCGAGGGAAGATGATAAAAAGATTCAGGAGTGTCAAGCGCTCAAGCTTGGGGATGCCCCCATGCACCCCCAAGAAATATTCAAGGAGACTCAAGCGTCTAAGCTTGGGGATGCCCCCGTGCATCCCCTTCTCCATCAACATTATTAGTTCGTCTTTCGTTCCACTATATTTTAATCACTTCATGTGTTATGTGCTATGCTTGGAGCGTCTTGCTTTTAGTTTCCTTTTTAGTTTTTCATAATGAGTCGGAACTCAACGTTCTTTATGTGGGAGAGAAACACGCTCCACTTCTACCTAGAACATAACATAGAATTTTCATGACTATCTTTGCTGTGTGTGTTCTTTGTCTTTTAATAGCTACTATCATGCTCTGCTCTTAGTATTCATGCTTATCTTTTTAAAGAGCTTGTGTTTAGTTGGTTGCTTGAACTCTCTTTAATTATCATGCTTATCTTATTAAGAGAGTTTGCTTCCGTTGCATTGGTTGATATGTCTATGATAAAGATGCTACGTGCATAATGACGCTTAGTAGTTCAGGTTTTCTTATGGTTAGTCTCAAATAGCCGGGGGATTCCCAATGTGTTATTGGAGTACCAACATGATTTGTTTGCCAATGATGTGGTATGGTTTAGTAATATCTTCCCTCAAGAATTTATTTTGATTGACTTGGCGTATGCTCACGCATATTTAAGACTGTAAAGAATGTCTGTCAAGCCTTGATGATCTTTTGTTTCTAAGTAGCGATATAACTTCCATGCCTGATTCAATGTTGCTTTGTCGCTCTGCATGATTATGACCGTCATTGCTCTCTTAGTCGGTCGCTCCCAGTCTTTTGCTAACCTCCACCTGTACTAAGCGGACTGACTGCTTGTGCATCCACATCCTTTTAAACCAGTTGTGCCATATGAGTCCACCATACCTACCTATATGTGGTATTTCACCGCCACTCCAAGTAAATTTACATGTGCTACCTTTAAAACCTTCAGTTTTTGCAATACATAGCTCATGGGAAAGTAGCTTAAAAACTATTGTGGTAAAGAATATGTTGCTTATGTACCTTATTTTCTTATAAGTTGCTTGCTGAGCAGTAACCATGTTTCTGGGGACGCCATCAACTGTTACACTTTTGTTGAATATCATGTGAGTTGCTATGCATGTTCGTCTTGTCTAAAGTAAGGGTGATTTGCCATGGGTTGAATGGTTTGTATGCATATTGTTAGAGAAGAACATTGGGCCGCCAACCAAAGCCATGTATCATGGTGGAAGTTTTAGCTTGGACATTAATCCTCAATCTCTTATGAGAATATGCTTAAGAATTAAAGAGGAGTCCATTATCTATTTTCTATGTTGTCCCGGTATGGATGTCCTCAAGTTGAGATCTATCAAAAACGAGAAATCAAATGCGATCTATCTCCTTGGACCTTTGTACAGGTGACATAGAGGTACCCCTTTGTGACACTTGGTTGAAACATATGTAATGCAATGACAATCCATGGAAATCCGAGCTAATTAGGACAAGGTGCGAGCACTATTGGTATTCGATGCATGAGGCTTGCAACTTATAGGATGTCTTATGCATAACACATATGAAGTACTACTACCGTTGACAAAATTGTTTCTATGTTTTCAAAATAAAAAGCTCTAGCACATGAGTAATCCCTGCTTCCCTCTGCGAAGGGCCATTCTTTTACTTTTATGTTGAGTCTCCACCTTCTTTCTTCAAAGCACCAACTACTGAGAGCATGATTGTCATTCTGAGTGTAATGTGCATGGTAGCATTGTCTTTTGCATGATTGCGATATCGTTTATTTTGAAATCATTGTATCTAGTCATCACTTAAACCTTGGAGGTGCCCCTGCATTTATGTTTTGCTTCACTAAAGGGGGCAAGCTAGATATCACTTTATCATATTTGCACATCATGTTCATTACAAATCTTTTTGATGTTTCAGTATCATATTGTAAAACTTTCAGTTCTTTGTGATTTTCTCATGAGGCAACTTAATTACTACAGATTCATTGTCTCAGTAAGCTTTTGTCATATGACTATGAAAAAGTCCTATATGGTTAATAGCATGTCACCACAGAAATTATTCTTGTTATCATTTACCTACTCGAGGACGAGCAGGAATTAAGCTTGGGGATGTTGATACGTCCAAAACGTATCTATAATTTCTGCTTGCTCCATGCCTCTTTTGGGTGATATTGCTATGATATTTATACACTTCCATACACTTTTGATCATATTTGGACTAACCTATTAACTCAGTGCACCCTAGTGCCAGTTTCTGTTTTCGGCTGTTTTTGTATTTCAGGTTTTCACATTACGAGAACTGCCAGAAAAAATCCAGAAAAATTATATAAAAAATCAGCGTTCCAGAAACTACCGTGCGCCCGAAGGACAACCGGGGGGGGGGGGGCACCAGGGCTTCAGGCGCCCTGGCGGCGCGCCCCCCTGGGCCGCGCCGGGGGGACGCATGGGCCCCCCGAGGCTCCTCCGATGCCCCCCTTTGGCATATATTTAAAGCGTCTCCCGAAACCCTCGAAACAGGAACTCTTTTTCGCGATCTCATCTCTGTTCCGCCTCCGCCGCCACTTCCAAGATCAGGAGCACCAGGAGAACCCTTCCCGGCACCCTGCCGGAGGGGAGGATCACCACCGGGAGCTTCTCCACCACCATGGACGCCTCCCGGATGAGTTGTGAGTAGTCTCCCTTGGACCATGAGTCCATGACCAGTAGCTATGTGATGTTCTCCTCCCATTCTTGTGCTTCACTAATTAGTCCTCGTGAGCTGCCCTACATGATCGAGGCATATATGTAATCCTTATGCTATTGCTATGATGAGTTTGCTGGGATCTGATGGATTATGAGATTATGTTCAGATTGTGTTTGAGTAATATATTTGATTCACCTCTTTTATGTTTATGTTCGTAAGTAATTCTTGCATGTTCTCCATTGTTATTTATTGCTTTGGCCAAGTAGTAGGTAGTGACTCCAAGAGGGAACGTTATGCTCGATTGTGGGTTCATGCCCCTCGATGACTAGTTTGAGTGACAGAAACATGAGTCTAGGGGATGTGCTGTTGCCACAAGGGGGAAAACAACGGTGCTTGTGCCCGCGGGTGCAAGGATTGTTTACTTTACGCAAAGTTCTTTTAATGCAGTTGTCTGTTGCTTTGAGTTTACACTATGGGTGGGCTCGCAACTTAATACCAGCGAGATGTTCTGGATAGATATCTCATGGTGGATGATTAGTAGTAGATATTTATGGATTTCGGTCTACTTACTTTGGCGTACCGCCCATGCTTTGAACCTCAACCTTTCTTGCAATGTAGTCAGCATTGGTTTGCACACATGGTCCTGTCAATTGCCCAGCTGTAATTCGTTTACCTCACATAGCTGTTTTATCGTCTTTTGGGAGAGAGACATCACTAATGAACATCATGAGACTCCGGTCCATATTACCATCATTGATCACATCCGCTATTTACTTTTCCGCTTTTACTTACTATTGCAATTATATCTATCACTATTATCACTTGCGTTTGATCCTTTGTAAACTACAAGGCCGGAGGGATTGAGAACCTCTCTGTACTCGTTGGGAGCAAAGTTATTTGTATCTGTGTGCAGGTCCACGTTGATTGCTAATATCCGGCGCCGTTAGCAGTTGGCACCTTCTTGTTGAAACTGGGAGTCTCTGGGAAATCGATCCTTGGTATTACCAAGGGAAAACTTCTGCTACACTGCATGTCAAACCTTCCACTTGGGGTAACCAACGAGGGGTGAGAAGCCACCTAGCAGTGCAGCACTATTCTTATCCCAGGATTAGAATAGTAATTTGGATCACAACAGCCCCTATAAGGGCCCGACACAACCCACCCGATCTTCCCGAACTGTCGGCCCCCCCGACAGGATCCACCTGCTCCCGACCCGCCCGACAGGATCCACCTGATCCCGATCCCGATCTCAAGGTGCCCCAGCCACCCTCCTCGCCGCTCCTCCCCTCGATCCCTGACTTCCCCCCGTGCTTCGCCGCCGATCTTCGCCGGATCTGCCGCCTCCCCCCGTCTCCAGTTCCTGGCCGGCCATATCCGCCGCCTCACCTATGTCTCCAGAGCTTGGTCGACTGGATCCGCCGCCACCCCACCGACCCACCTCATGGCCGACCACCGGCGCGGGCGAGCGAGCGACAGTGGACGCCGGCACGAGGGATCACGCGTCGCCTGGATGCGGCGAAGCCGCCATGGACTTCTGGATGCCGCATCCTCCTTCCACCCTCACCGCTCGAGCCTTGGCAGAGTAGATAACGACCCCGACAGAAGCTACAACGAATGGCGCGGCCAACAGAGCAACTCCGCGGCGGAGGCGGCATCGGCAGTGCCTTCAAATGCAGCAACGGTACATGAACTTCCTCCCACTTGTTGCCTTCTTCTTCAATCTTTCCTTGCCTGACCTTCTTGCTTCGTGCAGATGAACTTCACGCCCTCTACAAGACATGGATTGCCATGGAATTCCTCTCCTACCTCCCCAACGAATTGCTCTCAAGGTGGCCTATCAGCTGCTAGAAAAAGGTTGGCCGAACTTCTAGCCAGGGTATGGTTGAGCTTCTTCCTTCTGTTTGTCATTTTCTTACAGCCATGTGAAGTTCAGGTAGTGTGTGAGCATCAGTCCAGGCTACAAAAAGCATTTTGAAATCTGCGTGCTTATAGCCATGTGAAGTTCAGGTAGATTGTGAGCCTCAGTCTAGGCTACAAAATAGTCAGTCCAGGCTACAAGCAGTAGAAAATCTTCATGTGAAATCTGCCTGCTTTTTCACATTCACATTTGAAAAAACATGTGAAGTTCAATTATTAAGTGTATAAGAGTTCAGGTTGGTATGTTTCTTGTTCTGTGCAAAAAATAAAAATAAAATAGAACATGCATGTGATCTAACATGAAGGTCATGTTGGTATGCACTAGTGGTTCAACCATTCAAACTTATGAAGTTCAGGTTTTTTAATTGTAGACAGTATTTCCCCTTTGCAAAACAAGAAGTTCAGGTTGTGGAGAGTGCTCAGTTCATGTACATATAAGTAATCAAATAGTATAGAATTAACAGAATGTGAGGTTCATTCTGTGAAGGGTGCTCAGTTCAGGTACAAAAGTATTGGCAGATGCTCAGCTCAGTTAAGAGTGTGATGCCTGTCCTAGGGAAAAAAATATGTACATGAACACCACTTTTATATCAGAAGTTCAGGCTGCAAATAATGCTAAGTTCAGTTACAAAGGTATAGGCAGATGTAACTTGTGTGCTAATAAACATTTTTTCTTTTATGTCAGCAAGACGAGAGACGAATTAAGAAGCTTAGAAGTTCCTAGCACCAAGTACACAATCCTAAGCATGTACGAGTTGCACCACCCACTCAATGGGTCACACCACAAACGCACCAACATCATTGCCAACCTGCTCCAGTCCAAAAATGGATTACACCCGAAACACATGGAAGCTTCCAAGATGATGGGTCGCATCCCTATCCTCACAACTTTGTGCCTCCACCTAATTGTGTGACGCCGGAAATCCCCCGCGGATTCTTTGTATCCACCAGCAGACTCCAAAGCACGCCAATGGAGCTGGGGGTTAGCTCAAGTCCCGTGTGTAACTCTGGAGGTTATACTGGTGTGCCTCATCAATGGCAAAGCGAAGCAACTAAATGGGATCCCAGGAGAAATCCAACAAGAACACACACACACGGAGGAGAGTGCTCTACACACTACCATCGTTGGATCCTGCTGCTGCTGCTACAAGTCAGAATTGTACAGGACATAAGGTATATGTATAAATGAATGCACCATTTGAATGCATCTATTATAACGAGATAAGATCGTACAACAGCACTGCTGATATCCTTAAAACCAAAAATTGATGGCACATACACTACCAAGGGAAGAAAAATACATACAAAATATGCACCTACAAAAACAAGAGAAAGAAGTACAAAAAATAAAGAACAGAAGTTCAAGTACACTAATCAGAGAAGTAAAGGCATATGAATAAATAAACACTAAGAAACAAATAGAAGAAGTTCAAGAACAAAAACAGATGAAGTCCATATCTAACTAAAATACACAACTTAAAAACAATATAGAAGTTCAAAACCAAATATAGAAGTTAATAAAATCATTTTTATCAACAATTACTAATGAAGTTCAAGTTCTAAAAACACATAAGTTTGGGGGTTTGGAAAAACGTCAAATGAACATGTAAAAAAACAAACTACACAGAAGCAAAAATCTTGTAAGTTCAGGTTAAACACAAACTGAAGTTCTACCACTCTTCAAAGTATGCAAACATGTTACAAAAATATAAAAAGGTATGTATGCATATTTGGAAATAATCTCATAGTTGCCAACGGAACAAACTCAAACCCAAATTAAAAAAAATTCAAAATTACAAAAAAAATATAGACCGCGATGCTGTACCGCCTTGCAATGTGGAAACTAGGAAGTTCAATCACTGGTACCACAAAAGTTCAACTTCTACCACAAAACGTGCAAGATAAAAAAACTAAACCCGAAGACAGAATAAATAAAAAAATAGGATCCGTGTGTCAATGGACCAGCTCCACATTTGCATATATGAGTACTCTGAAAAACAATAACAAAACGTACACAATTTTTTTATAACAACACCAACCGAATAGATTGTATTGCAACATCACCTAAAAAAACATGCATAAAAACGATGGAAGTTCTAGCACAAAAAAGGTGCAGAAGTCCGGCTTGTAAGACAGAGAGTAGTCAAATTTGCTTCTCAGATTTAATCACTAGACAAACTCAAAACAAATTCAAAAAATGCAAAATTACAAAAAACGAAGAAATATAGAGCACAATGTTGCACCGCCTTCAAACGTGGAAACACACAAGTTCAATCATTAATACAATAGAAGTCCAGCTTCTACTACAAACCTTGAGAATAAGAAGTTCAAAGAGTGATGATATAGAAGTCCGGGCTTATCTAAAACCTCGTACAAGCATACAAAACAAAAACAAAGGACTTGCTGCATAACCATGCAAAATAAAGGAAAATTAGAAGTTCTGGTATGAACAATGCAGAAGTCCAGCTTGTACGACGGCCACTAGATGACATAGAAAACATGAATGAACGAATTCGTCCGAAACATAAAATCATCTGCGCCTGATTAGAACACGTCCGCACAACCTTTTAAGTGATCTGTCAAGTACCTTTCTACAAGAAAAATGACCAGGGGGCAAATCCAAAAACCGCAAAAAAAAACGTGCAACAGCCGCGGGAGTGCCAACATCAAAACGCCCGAAATCAAACAGTATAGACCCCCCCCCCCGATTGAAATTGACGATGTAGTAAGCCTAGAATTTAACTATAGTACGCAATTCAGCGAGCAAACTTGACAGGACAATAAGAAATCACTGATGCCGGAGGATGCATCTCGGGCGGACGGAGAACACGGGCGGTTTCAAATTCATTTGAAATAACAAAAATTTGTGCAGCAAAATCATACAAAAACACAATTCCCATCATGCTAGAGCTTCGACAACACCCACAACATGCATTAAACACGCAACAGACACAAGTTCATCATTACCCAGAGAGCAAATCCGCCAATGAGCGTGATTCCTATTTAGAACGCGCATTTAGTTGCTAAAAATGTGTCCACATTACACTTACATCACAAACAGCACGAATGATCAGAAAAACTCACGGTAGAAGGCACGGTTGCGAAGATAACCCGAAGGTCGAGTTCGTACAGAGGGAAGTTCAGGCCAGTTACTGAGGCAGTTCAGGTTGTGATCAGAATAGTGTTTATATATGTATGTATGTATGTATGTATGCATGCATGTTCGTACGAGAAATTCTATGATATATGATTGGTTTTACAAGAAATTCTATTATATATGTACGACGTGTACATTATGTAGTAGCGTAAAATATGGTTGAAATGAAAAAGAATTAAATGGGAAACATAAAATTAAAAGGATAAATAAACCATAAACTCCTAAACCGTTTAGTCCCGGTTAGTGACAGCAACCGGGACTAAAGGTCCCGAGCCCCCGACGCGTGCAGCAACCACGTGGTGGGCCTTTAGTCCCGGTTCCTGGCCAACCGGGACTAAAGGGGGGCAGCTTGAGTCCCGATTTATTAGTCCCAGTTGGTGAACCGGGACTAAAGCCCCTTACGAACCGGGACTAATGGCCGATCCTCTACTAGTTCTAGGACATTCCCACAATCGCATTCATCTTTTTCTTTTTTCTTTTTTGAGAATTAATCCCACTCATCTTTGAAGAGGTATTTACATGCAATATCAAAACGTTTATGGTTTGCGATGGTACTACAGTTGACTTTCCCTCTGTACTAGTAGCTAAAATCCACACTATGCAGGGTAGTGAGGTTCCCTTTGTGCCAGACTCATGTGAAGGCTATGTGACGCCCGAGACCGACGTCCCAGAAGATTCCAGAAGGTTCCAGAAGATTCTAGATGTTCCGGGTTGCCCGTGTGTTTCTTTTGAGCTTGTGTTATTTATTTTTGCATTGCATCATGTCATCATGCCATCATGTCATTTTTATTTTGCATCTCAACCTTAATAAATCGTGTGGACCTTCGGTCCATTTAAATCGAGGGAAGAATGTCTTCTCCTTATAACATATAAAGTCTCTCAATATTTAGGGAGCTATATTTATTAATATTCCAATTGTCTGGGATCACCATAACACACTTGCATTTTTCCCCATGTCTCTTAATTCTAGTTTCACCTTCAAAATCTTGCCAATAATTCTTTCCCGTGTTTCGAGGTTCTTCCAAAAACCCCTCCAACAATTTTATTAAATTCCTGACATTTTTGTGAGCCCGGGGATTTTGACCTCGTGTGTTAATTCTTGCCCTAACTCCTCCTCTTTTTCTTTCTTCTCTTTTATCCTCTGCTAAAAGGGAAATAAAAAGAAGAGGCCTCATCTCAGCCTCTAGGCCCATTTTTCCCACAGCCTCAGCCTTCCTCTCCCTTCGGCCCAGGCCTTCTTCCCTCCTCCTTCCCAGCCGGCCCACTGGGCCACTCCAGAGGCCAGCGCCGCACCGAACCCTAGCTCGTCCGCAGCCTCCTCGCTCCTCCCTCTCCTTCCGTGCGCCGCCGCTCCCGATCCCCTTTTCCCCCCGATCCCGTTTCTCTCTCCCTCTCCTCGCTGAGTCCCACTCTCCCCGAGACCCATCACTCTCTGTCCCGACCGCCCCGGCCACCCTCTCCCTCTCGCGACCCTTTCTCCCTCGCGCAGCGAAGCGCCTCCCAGGAGCCACCGCCGCGCAGGCCTTCGCTAGCCGTCGCCGCCCACCGCGCAGGCCTTCTGCCTCTTCCCCGACGCCATCTCCTCCTCCCGAGCGCCGACCACCTCCCTCTGTTCCCGCGCCGGCCAGGCCCTCTGGTTTCCTCCTCGGCCCTCCTGCGCGCCCGTCCCTCGATCTCCCTCCGTCGCTATGGGAGCCGCCCCGCAGCTGGCGTCCTCCCCGTCCTCAGGCTCGCCCCGCAGCCGCGGCCGGCTGGAGCACTGCCGCGCTACCTGGGCCCCGCCGGCCAGTGCGCCCCGACGCCCCGTGCGACTCCCCAAGCGCCGAGCGCGACCTCGCTCGCCTCCGCCCGAGCGTCCCGACCCCATCGCCCTGCAGCGCCAAGGCGTCCGCCTGCAGCGCCATGGCCCGAGCCGGCCAGCCAGGGGCCCTCGCCTCCGTCCCCTCTGGCCCTCCTCTCCAGCGCCGCGGGGCTGCACCGCTCCGCCCCGAGAGCCTCGCCTGGCTGCCCCGCGCCGCGCCCCTACTGTTGCTTCGTCCAGTGCCCTCCTCTCCAGCAGCGCCACCGTCCCGTCTCCGGCGTCCGCGCGTGGCACCTCCTCGCCATGGCGCACAGCAAGTCGCTGCGTGGCCTCGCCGCTGTCCCGTGCTGTGGTTTTGTTTTGTTTTTTTTTGTGTTGCTTGTGTTGACCTTGACAGAGTACGTGTACGCCTACACGCCAAAGACCACGACGACCGAACGGCTACGAACGTCAAGTACCCCTTCGGAGAAGTACATCTACGAACTCATCGCGAGAACCGAGTTTGGCAAGTACATCTACGGCCCGAACGTCTACGAACCGTGTACGAGATCGACGCCCGAACAACTACCTTCGCCGGAAGACCCAAGTACCACGACGACCCGAACCTCTACGGGAAAAACGAGCTCCAAGTTCGACTACTTCACGGGAACCGTCAAGTCCGACTACTACATGAATGAGTACCTCGACGCCCGATGTCATGTTCGACTACCGTCGCCCCGAGTACCACTACCGTCGCCGCGGAAACGATGGATGCGCCATGTACCTCTATGTGAACGGCTACTTCCTCTTCGGAACGAGAACGACTTCTTCCTCTACGTCTCGAACCGCCCCGATATGCACGCTTCAAAGTTATAACGAGACGACCCCGTGGATGACCCGTGAGATGCTTGCTTGCGTTGTATGAAATGTTTCCCGTGTGTGCTCCGTGCCCGTTCCGACCTCTTGTCATGTTCCTCGGTTGCCTCGTCACCGACTCGTGGGAACCCGGCAACGGGATCGCCCACCTTTCATCTCGTTTGACCCGCTCACGCCATCTACCTTTTGCACCGGACTCTCAACGAGTTACCGGTACCGATATGTTGCGTTGCATCATTTTCGGATCGTTGCCGTGGCACCTTTTCCTTTCACCACGGTGACCATGCTTCGTATCTCTTTTAAGTTAACCTTTTAATAAAAAATTGCATAAAACTTGATCATGTCATCCGCATCATTTAACAACACTAAATTTTTTAATTGTTGTTGCTTTTATAATTACTAAACATGCTCATGGGGATTTTCCGGATATGTTGTTGTTATTTCCGGCCTCATTTAAAATGTCTTAATAGGTAGTTTATTTTGTTTCACCTCTTGCCATGTTATAAAACATTTAATCTTGTCTTGTAAATAACGAGAGTCAATTAAATAATTAAATGTGGTGTTTCGTCAATATGCAACTCGTTGCATATTGAGCTCCACTTAACTTGTAGTGTTGTTTGTGCACTTTGCCATGACATGCATATTTAAACTGGACATGCATCATACTTGTTGTGCATCGTATGCCATGTTTATGATTGTGTGTTTACCGTGTTGTTTCTTTCTTTCCGGTTGCTTCTTTTGTTAGCTTCGGTTTCGTTCCGGAGTTGTGAGGATTCTCTCGACTGTTGCTCCGTCTTCTTCTTGGATCCGTTCTTCTTCCCTTGCGGAATCCCAGGCAAGATGATCATACCCTTGGATACCTTTACTACCATTGCCATGCTTAGTTGTCTCGATGCTATCGTTAAATGTCGCGATACCCATCTTTTGTGTCAGCCTCTCCTTGTTGCCATGAAACCTCTAACCTTGAAACCTTCCTAGCAAAACCACTGTTTGGCTATGTTACCGCTTGCTCAGCCTCGCTTGCTCAGTCCCTCTTATAGCGTTGTTAGTTGCAGGTGAAGATGAAGTTCGTTCCAGGAGGGAACTTGTTGTTGGATATATCACAATATCTATAATAATTTTTAACACACCTATATACTGGGCATGGGTGGAAGGCTTGGCCTTTTGCTCGGTGTTTTGTTCCACTCATACCACCTTAGGCGCCGATAAAACGGCATTATGTTCCTTGATTTTGCGTTCCTTACACGATGGGTGGATGGGGACCCCTTGACAGTTCGACTTTGAATAAAGCTCCTCCAGCAAGGCCCAACATTGGTTTTAATTTGCCTCATAATAACAACTTAATTAAATAATTAAATTTGCATAGGGGGTCGCACCCTCGGGTTCTTAATTCTACATAGCAGGGGGGGCCAGTGATGATGGTGTTGGTCCCAAACTAGAGTCACTTGCGGTACCACCCAGTTATCTGGGGTCTTCGGTACTGTACGTAGCGCTCATCCGGACGTGGCCTGAGACGAGATGCGCGCGGCTACTATCAGGGTGTCGGCACGCCGGGAGGTCTTGCTGGACTTGTTTTACCATTGTCGAAATGTCTTGTGCTACCGGGATGCCGAGCCTGATCGGTTTTCCCTAAGATAAGGAGTGATGATATTATATTTATCACTTCAGCTAATCGTGAGAGCTTGTGATGGGCTAAGTTGGAACACCCCTGCAGGGTTATGAACTTTCGAAAGCCGTGCCCGCAGTTATGTGGCAGATTGGAATTTGTTAATGTCCGGTTGTAGAAAACTTGACAGATGATCCGAAGTAAAACACACAACTGTGTGAGTAACCGTGACTGTCTCTTTTCATTTTGAGAAGAGAACACGGTGGGGTTATGTTTGACTCGTATGTAGTTAGGATCTTTAGCGATCACTACATTTGCGACCGTTTGCGTAGCTTCTCATCTTATTCTGGTACTCGTAAGTTAGCCACCATATTTTTGCTTAGCCGCTGCTGCAACCTCACCACTTTACCTCTTCCTACCCATAAAGCTTTGCTAGTCTTGTTACCCATGGTTATGGGATTGCTGAGTCCTCGTGGCTCACAGATACTACAACACCAGATGCAGGTTCAGCTGAGTTTGAAGCAGAAGCTGGTTCAAGTTCTTCACCAGGAGCTCGATGAAGAGTTTGTCCGTGTGCTTGTGTCGTTTCGACGATCAGTAGTGGTTTCTACTAGGATTCGATCCTGACCTGTGGCTTTATGTTGTTTTGGTATCTTTCTTTTGGTTCTTCACCCGTAGTCGGGTTGTGATGTTTTGTATGATGTATTGCTTATGTATTGTATTGTGTGAAGTGGCGAGTGTAAGCCAACTATCTCCTTTTGCAATTTAATCCCTCTTTTACATGAGTCGTGCAAAGATACCAAACTTGAGATCATTCTAGGATGGGCTTATACCTTTAAGTCGTGCCTCGACACGTAGGAGGTATAGTCCCATCCTGGGCATTACAAGTTGGTATCAGAGCCTTCTCCGACCTAGAAGCCCCCACTGATTGATCGAATCGTTGACGGTTGAGTCTAGGCACACACTGAAAACTTTTTGAATCCTATTTTATATCGGAGAGTAGGATTTCTTTGCTTCTCATCCCCTTTTCTCTCTGGTGAGGACTCCTGACGACTACTCTTGCCTCTTCTACTTTCAAAAATTGCACCAAATTTTTTTTTAGGATCCCGCGAGTATTCTGGGATTGTTTCGATGTTCTTGTGACAAGGATATTGTTCTCGATGCCTCCTGTTCCCGGGGAGTTGAGCTTCGGGGTATTGTTGTCACAAGCATATCGCGGCAGTACTAAATACTTAAGACGGCCGACATCGAAAATCTCTCCTATACGGCCAGTGGCAAGATAACCCCGACATCACCCAGTACTGGGGAGGTAGTTCGGGAGTATTGCCATAGCTTGTTATAGTGGATGCTTTTCGAAGGTCCGAGGTAAACAGTTCCGAGAAAGACTGGTTATGTGTTGAAGGATGGATACACCTGGATGTAGGTTTAGAGTTGATTGCGCGGTGCTTCCCGTGTATCCCCAACACCTGATTGCATAACTGGAAACTTTCGGAAATCTATAGGTGGGTTCATCCAGTAGTTCTAGGCATTCTTCCAACGGATGCTCGATATGAAGTTCGGGGTTCTTCATTGAGTGAAGTGGTTTTATGGACTTGTTCTGATCGGGAGTTGCATCTTAAAGGGTCCTTGGCTATGCTGATACGGGGATTGCAAAACCCTTTTGAAACTCGTTCCATGAGATTTCAGCACGAAGATGCGGAACGAAGCTTCTATCTTGTATTTGTTCTATCTGTTCCTTGTTCCTTTTTATTTTCATTTTGCTCTCCAAGTGGCTTCTCGTCAAGTTGATGTAACTATGGAATTCATTCGTTCATTCTCTGTTCGGATGATATTGTGAAGATCATGTTGCATATCTATTCTTTGTTCTTGTCTTGATTCTGGTATTCGAGTTGCTTCGATGTCAAATGTTGATTCCATACCTTTCTTAATCGGTGTTCTCATATTTCTATGGGAGTGCTAATTCTTCTTGATCATCAAGATTTTCATGTTAATTCTTATCAACCGGTGTGCCTTCTCTTCAAGTTACTCCATACGGACGTCGTTGAGAAATCTGACGATTTGTCTGTTTCATTCATCTCAAGTTGTCTTTCTTTTTCCCCACCCTCCCTCCCTTTTTCTTCTTGGAGCCAGAAATTCTAAAATGAAATATCCATTTTATTCATGTGATATTTCTTCATTCTTTTCCTTCAATGTTCTTATCCAGTGATTTATCGTGAAGATGCTCGAGAGCTTCAAGTTCATCTTTTCTCCTTTCTCGTTTATTCTACCGGTGGATGTAATTCAAGAATTTGGTGTTGATCTTATCCTTTTCCTCTTTTCACAATGCTTTCTTATCCCGGTGCACCAATTAATCATTCTCCTCTTGCTCTTCATATCCGGAGTGCTGAAGATTCACTTTTCCATTCTCAATTGTTCAAGCTATTTTGAGATTGTTATCTCATTCAAGTCATTTGATTTAACCGGTGCAATATCTCTTAAGCAATCTTTCCAACGGTGATTTCTTTGAGTGGGCCCTAACCCACAGGTCTTTTCCCAGGATCTTACCTGACTCTTCTTTTCCGGAGTTATACTCAAATTCTTTTCAAAGTGTGACGTAAGAATGATTTCCATCAGTCATATGCCTTCTCCAAGTTTACTTTCAAATTCCTTCCATTGTTGGTTCAACCTTTTTAATTCTTCATTCCGGAGTGCTCAACAATTCTTATGGCATTTCTCGTCTTCATTCTCAACATTTGGAGACCGCAGAAGTGTTTCTCTTAAATATTGGCCCGTCTTCTTGAAGATTCGTGGTTCTAGCTTCTTGCCATCCTCATTATTGTTCCGATTGTGAGGAATTATTTTCATACCCATCCAAAGCATTCATGAATTCTTTCTTTGTGTTCCTCCGAAGGCCATCATTTCAGAATATTTCTTCGTTCTCAGTTTTCAACTTCGTCCTCCAACTATTCTTCATTGATGTCTCTTCGTTCGTCTCCTAATTCTTGGTGGTTCTTTCAAGATTTACCCTTCCATTGTTATCGTTTTAATTCATTTGTTCTTTTCACAATCCTACCGGTGGTTCGTTGAAGATTTACCCAAGCTTGTGCTAGATCCCTCTTTAATTCTTTGCAACGAGAATAAGTAGTATGCCAAATCCTTTGGTTCTCATGAATTTAAATTGGTGAAGGAGATGCATGACATAATTCTTATTCTTGTTCCTTCCAAGTGTTTAATTATGTTGTCTGGAGCTTGTTCATCATATCATATCCTTGGTTCTAAGTTGTCCATCTTGTTTTCCGGAGCTCCATGTTATTTCAATTATATCATTTCGAAGCTCCATCTAATTCATCGCAGGCCTTTGAATCTTATTCTTTTCATCTTTCACTTCTCATCCCTTTTGTTACCGGAGTTCTCATGGTGGTTCATCATGTTTTAATTCATCCTCGAAGTCTTCATCAAGATTCTTGTTGGAGCCCAAGCATTCTTCATCATGCATTCCAATTGCAATTCTTTCTACCTTTTCTTTTCAGATGGTGTTATGTCATTCTTGACAATTCCTTCATGTTTCATGATTCACAAGTTGTCAAGAATGAGATATTTAAACCCATCATTTTCTTTGTTCAGGAGATTTTTCCAACCATTCAATTTATTTGTTGGATTTATCTTGGGTTGTATTTCACATAAAAGCTTTCCCTAAGGATTGTTGCTATAATGGTGCTTATAAATGACCCAAGTTCTTCATTTATCCTCCCGGTGAAATAAGTTTATCGTCTCCTTGTTGATCTCAATCCAATCAATTGTTTCCGTCAGTGGCTGGTTGTCACCTCTTAATTTTGGGATGTTTTCCATAAGCCCACATCAAGCTTATTCGTTTCGTTGTTGTTTTTCCTACAACTCCGTTCAACCCTTCTTCGTAAGGATGCTCTTTCAAATTCAATTTTGGGAGAAGTTGTCATTTTCTTCTCTGTTCAATTCTTTCATTGAGCTATATTCTATTCTTTCATTCCGGAGGCATTGTGATGTTGCTCTCTCCAAACCATCATCTCGTTTTTATCAAGATCATATTCTCCCTTGCTTGTCTATTTAACCGGAGTGTTGTATTCTTCTTTTCAGTTCCGTCATCTTATCTAGTTTTGCCTATCTTTTAACCGGAGTGTTGTCTGAATCCTTCTTACCCCTTGTGCCTTTCTTTCAATTGTTCCGGAGGCAATATGTTGTTGTTTTCATAAAGTATCACTCCATCTCCTTAAGTTCTTGTTAATTCCTTCCATTTTCAGACGGAGTGCTGTCCGAATTCTGTCATTCTTATTCCTTGGCCATACCATTGCGGTTTCTTATTCTTTTGGTCCGTGAGCTCTTGATTCATGTCTTCAACCTACAAGGTTCTCATAATGTTCCTTGTTCCTCCTTTTACCGGAGTGCTCTTAACTTCGTTCATCTCCGTTGTATTTTTCTTTCAATTTGTTCAACCTCTCAAGGTTCGTGGTTTCACTCGTCTGTCAAAGAAGCAACTTTGTTTTACCTTTTCCTCTTCCGTTTTTACCCGGTGATATCTCCAGGATCTCGGGTCAAGATCCTCTGTTAGTGTGGGAGAGTTGTGACGCCCGAGACCGACGTCCCAGAAGATTCCAGAAGGTTGCAGAAGATTCCAGATGTTCCGGGTTGCCCGTGTGTTTCTTTTGAGCTTGTGTTATTTATTTTTGCATTGCATCATGTCATCATGCCATCATGTCATTTTTATTTTGCATCTCAACCTTAATAAATCGTGTGGACCTTCGGTCCATTTAAATCGAGGGAAGAATGTCTTCTCCTTATAACATATAAAGTCTCTCAATATTTAGGGAGCTATATTTATTAATATTCCAATTGTCTGGGATCACCATAACACACTTGCATTTTTCCCCATGTCTCTTAATTCTAGTTTCACCTTCAAAATCTTGCCAATAATTCTTTCTCGTGTTTCGAGGTTCTTCCAAAAACCCCTCCAACAATTTTATTAAATTCCTGACATTTTTGTGAGCCCGGGGATTTTGACCTCGTGTGTTAATTCTTGCCCTAACTCCTCCTCTTTTTCTTTCTTCTCTTTTATCCTCTGCTAAAAGGGAAATAAAAAGAAGAGGCCTCATCTCAGCCTCTAGGCCCATTTTCCCCACAGCCTCAGCCTTCCTCTCCCTCCGGCCCAGGCCTTCTTCCCTCCTCCTTCCCAGCCGGCCCACTGGGCCACTCCAGAGGCCAGCGCCGCACCGAACCCTAGCTCGTCCGCAGCCTCCTCGCTCCTCCCTCTCCTTTCGTGCGCCGCCGCTCCCGATCCCCTTTTCCCCCCGATCCCGTTTCTCTCTCCCTCTCCTCGCTGAGTCCCACTCACCCCGAGACCCATCGCTCTCTGTCCCGACCGCCCCGGCCACCCTCTCCCTCTCGCGACCCTTTCTCCCTCGCGCAGCGAAGCGCCTCCCAGGAGCCACCGCCGCGCAGGCCTTCGCTAGCCGTCGCCGCCCGCCGCGCAGGCCTTCTGCCTCTTCCCCGACGCCATCTCCTCCTCCCGAGCGCCGACCACCTCCCTCTGTTCCCGCGCCGGCCAGGCCCTCTGGTTTCCTCCTCGGCCCTCCTGCGCGCCCGTCCCTCGATCTCCCTCCGTCGCTATGGGAGCCGCCCCGCAGCTGGCGTCCTCCCCGTCCTCAGGCTCGCCCCGCAGCCGCGGCCGGCTGGAGCACTGCCGCGCTGCCTGGGCCCCGCCGGCCAGTGCGCCCCGACGCCCCGTGCGACTCCCCAAGCGCCGAGCGCGACCTCGCTCGCCTCCGCCCGAGCGTCCCGACCCCATCGCCCTGCAGCGCCAAGGCGTCCGCCTGCAGCGCCATGGCCCGAGCCGGCCAGCCAGGGGCCCTCGCCTCCGTCCCCTCAGGCCCTCCTCTCCAGCGCCGCGGGGCTGCACCGCTCTGCCCCGAGAGCCTCGCCTGGCTGCCCCGCGCCGCGCCCCTACTGTTGCTTCGTCCAGTGCCCTCCTCTCCAGCAGCGCCACCGTCCCGTCTCCGGCGTCCGCGCGTGGCACCTCCTCGCCATGGCGCACAGCAAGTCGCTGCGTGGCCTCGCCGCTGTCCTGTGCTGTGGTTTTGTTTTGTTTTTTTTTGTGTTGCTTGTGTTGACCTTGACAGAGTACGTGTATGTTGGGGAACGTTGCATGGAAAACAAAAAATTTTCTCTACGTTCACCAAGATCAATCTAGTAGATGCAACTACGAGGGGAGAGTAGGATCCACATACCCTTGTAGATCGCTAAGCGGAAGCGTTAAGAACGCGGTTGATGGAGTCGTACTTGCCGCGATTCAGATCGCTGAAGATCCAAGCACCGAAGCAACGGTGCCTCCGCGTTCTTCACACGTACGGCTCGGGGACGTCTCCTCCTTCTTGATCCAGCAAGGGGTGGAGGAGAGGTTGATGGAGAACCGGCAGCACGACGGCGTGGTGGTGATGGTGTAGAAGAATTCCAGCAGGGCTTCGCCTAAGCACCGCGGGAGAAGAAGATGTTATGGGAGAGGGAGGGCAGCACCGAGGCACGAACTTGTGTTGGCTGCCCTCCCTCTACCTCTCTATATATAGGGGGAAGGAGGAGAGGGGGGGCGCCCTAGGGTTTCCCCTAGGGGGCCGGCGGCCAGAGCATGGGGGGGGCGGCTGCCAAGGCAGGCCCTAGGGTTTCCCCCCCTAGGTGCCTTGCCCCCCAAGGCTAAGGGGGTGCGGCCACCCTAGAGGGGTCCACCTCCCTTGGCGCACAAGGAGAGGGCCCAGGGGGGGCGCACAGCCCCCTGAGGGCTGTGGTGTCCCCCCTTGTGGCCCATTAGGCCCAGAACTACTTCCGGAACCCCCGAAACCCCTTTCGGTCGTCCGCCGATTTCCCGATGCTCCCCGGAACACTTCCGGACTCCGAAACCTTTCATCCTATATATCAATCTTCGTCTCCGGACCATTCCGGAGACCTTCGTCATGTCCGGGATCTCATCCGGGACTCCGAACAACCTTCGGTAACCATACACTTTTCTCACTAACAACCCTAGCGTCACCGAACGTTAAGCGTGTAGACCCTGCGGGTTCGGAAACCATGTAGACATGACCGAGACACTCCCAGGTCAATAACCAATAGCGGGATCTGGATACCCATATTGGTTCCCACATGTTTCTCGATGATCTCATCGGATGAACCACGATGTCAAGGATTCAGGCAATCCCGTATACAGTTCCCTTTGTCTCGTCGGTATGTTACTTGCCCGAGATTCGATCGTCGGTATCTCTATACCTAGTTCAATCTCGTTACCGGCAAGTCTCTTTACTCGTTACTGTAATACATAATCCCGTGACCAACTACTTAGTCACTTTGAGCTCATTGAGATGACGTATTACCGAGTGGGCCCGGAGATACCTCTCCGTCACACGGAGTGACAAATCCCAGTCTCGATCCATGTCAACTCAACAGACACCCTCGGAGATACCTGTAGAATACCTTTATAGTCACCCAGTTACGTTGTGACGTTTGGCACACACAAAGCACTCCTACGGTGTCAGTGAGTTACATGATCTCATGGTCATAGGAACTTATACTTGACATGCAGAAAACTATAGCGATAACTGACACGATCAAAAGCTATGTTTAACGTTTGGGTCTCGTCCATCACATCATTCTCCTAATGATGTGATCCCGTTATCAAATGACAACTCATGTCTATGACCTGGAAACCGCGGTCATCTTTGATCAACGAGCTAGTCCTGTAGAGGCTCACTAGGGACACAAAGTCTGTCTATTCATCCACACGTGTATTTGAGTTTCCAATCAATACAGTTATAGCATGGATAATAAACGATTATCATGAACAAGGAAATATAATAATAACTATTTTATTATTGCCTCTAGGGCATATTTCCAACAGTCTCCCACTTGCACTAGAGTCAATAATCTAGCATTACAAGGTAATGAATCTAACACCCATAGAGTCTTGGTGTTGATCGTGCTTAGCCCGTGGAAGAGGCTTAGTCAACGGATCTGCAACATTCAAATCCGTGTGTACTTTGCAAATGTTTATGTCCTCCTCCTTGACCGAATCGCGGATGGAATTGAAGCGTCGCTTTATGTGTCTGGTCCTCTTGTGAAACCTTGGTTCCTTGGCTAGAGCAATGGCACCAGTGTTGTCACAGAACAGAGTCATTGGGTTCAGTGCACTAGGCACAACTCCAAGATCTGTCATGAACTCCTTCATCCAAACACCTTCCTTTGCCGCCTCCGAGGCAGCTATATACTCCGCTTCACATGTAGAATCAGCTACCACGCTCTGCTTGGAACTGCACCAGCTTACCGCTCCCCCGTTGAGAATATATACGTATCCGATTTGAGACTTAGAGTCATCCGGATCAGTGTCAAAACTTGCATCGACGTAACCCTTTACGACGAGCTCTTGATCACCTCCATAAACGAGAAACATATCCTTAGTCCTTTTCAGGTACTTTAGGATATTCTTGACCGCTGTCCAGTGATCCATACCAGGATTACTTTGAAACCTTCCGGCCATACTTATGGCAAGGCTGACATCTGGTCTCGTGCACAGCATTGCATACATGATAGAGCCTATGGCTGAAGCATAGGGGACGACACTCATCTTTTCTCTATCTTCCGCAGTCACTGGGCACTGAGTCTTACTCAACTTTGTACCTTGCAATACCGGCAAGAACCCCTTCTTGGATTGATCCATTTTGAACTTCTTCAAAACTTTATCAAGGTACGTGCTTTGTGAAAGTCCTATCAAGCGTCTTGATCTATCTCTATAGATCTTGATGCCCAATATGAAAGCAGCTTCACCGAGATCCTTCATCGAAAAACTCTTGTTCAAATACCCCTTCACGCTATCCAAAAATTCTATATTGTTTCCAATCAGCAATATGTCATCCACATATAATATTAGAAACGCTATAGAGCTCCCACTCACTTTCTTGTAAATACAAGCTTCATTGTAAACTTGTATAAACCCAAACGCTTTGATCACCTCATCAAAGCGAAGATTCCAACTCCGAGATGCTTGCACCAGCCCATAAATGGAACGCTGAAGCCTGCATACTTTGTCAGCATTCTCTGGATCGACAAAACCTTCTGGTTGCATCATATACAACTCTTCCTTAAGAAAACCGTTAAGGAACGCTGTTTTGACATCCATCTGCCAAATTTCATAATCGAAATATGCAGCTATTGCTAACATGATTCGGACGGATTTAAGCATCGATACGGGTGAGAAAGTCTCATCGTAGTCAATCCCTTGAACTTGTGAAAAACCCTTTGCCACAAGTCGAGCTTTATACACGGTGACATTACCGTCAGCGTCCGTCTTCCTCTTAAAAATCCATTTATTCTGAATGGCCTTCCGCCCTTCAGGTAATACTTCCAAAGTCCATACTTTGTTTTCATACATGGATCCCATCTCGGATTTCATGGCCTCTAACCATTTGTCGGAATCTGAGCCCACCATCGCTTCTCCATAGCTCGTAGGTTCACCGTTGTCTAACAACATGACCTCCAAGACAGGGTTACCATACCACTCAGGTGCAGTGCGTACCCTTGTCGACCTACGAGGTTCGGTAGTAACTTGATCGGAAGCTTCTTGATCATCATCATTGGCTTCCTCTTCAACCTCTGTAGGCTCCACAAAAACATCTTTCTGTGCTGCGCTACTTTCTGGTTGAAGCAGAGGTTCAATAACCTCATCAAGTTCTACCTTCCTCCCACTCAATTCTTTCGAGAGAAACTCTTTCTCGAGGAAGGACCCGTTCTTAGCGACAAACACTTTGCCCTCGGATCTGAGATAGAAGGTGTACCCAACTGTTTCTTTTGGGTATCCTATGAAGACACATTTGTCCGCTTTGGGTTCGAGCTTTTCTGGCTGAAGCCTTTTGACATAAGCATCGCAACCCCAAACCTTGAGAAAAGACAACTTAGGTTTCTTACCAAACCAACGGACTTAGATGGAGCCCTATTTAAAGTGAATGCAGCTGTCTCTAACGCATATCCCCAAAACGATAGTGGCAAGTCGGCAAGAGACATCATAGAACGTACCATATCTAATAGGGTTCGATTACGACGTTCGGACACACCATTACGCTGTGGTGTTCCAGGTGGTGTCAACTGTGAAACAATTCCACATTTTCTTAAGTGATCACCAAACTCATAACTCAGATATTCTCCCCCTCGATCAGATCGTAGGAACTTGATCTTCTTGTTACGATGATTTTCAACTTCACTCTGAAATTGCTTGAACTTTTCAAAAGTTTCAGACTTATGCTTCATCAAGTAAATATACCCATATCTACTTAAGTCGTCAGTGAAGGTGAGAAAATAACGATATCCACCGCGCGCCGTTACACTCATCGGACCGCACACATCAGTATGTATGATTTCCAATAAGTCACTTGCCTGTTCCATTGTCCCTGAAAACGGGGTCCTTGTCATCTTGCCCATGAGGCACGGCTCGCACGTGTCAAGTGATTCAAAATCAAGAGACTCCAAAAGTCCATCAGCATGGAGCTTCCTCATGCGTTTCACGCCGATATGACCCAGACGGCAGTGCCACAAGAAAGTGGTATTATCATTATCAACTCTACATCTTTTGGCATCAATGTTATGAACATGTGTATCATCACTATCGAGATTCAATAAGAATAAACCCCTAACTTCGGGTGCATGACCATAAAAGATATTACTCATATAAATAGAACAACCATTATTCTCTGACTTAAATGAGTAACCGTCTCGCAATAAACAAGATCCAGATATAATGTTCATGCTTAACGCAGGCACTAAATAACAATTATTCAGGTTCATAACTAATCCCGATGGTAATCGAAGAGCGAGCGTGCCGACGGCGATCACATCAACCTTGGAACCATTTCCCACGCGCATCGTCACTTCGTCCTTTGCCAGCCTCCGTTTATTCCGCAGTTCCTGTTTAGAGTTGCAAATGTGAGCAACCGAACCAGTATCAAATACCCAGGCACTACAACGAGAGTTGGTAAGGTACACATCAATAACATGTATATCACATATACCTTTGTTGTTGTTGGCCCCCTTCTTGTCCGCCAGATACTTGGGGCAGTTCCGCTTCCAGTGGCCGTTCCCCTTGCAATAGAAACACTCAGTCTCTGGCTTGGGCCCAGCCTTGGGTTTCTTCACTGGATTAGCAACTGCTTTGCCACCCTTCTTAGAGTTACCCTTCTTGCCCTTGCCGTTCTTCTTGAAACTGGTGGTTTTATTGACCATCAACACTTGATACTCCTTCTGGATGTCTGCCTCAGCGACTTTCAGCATCGAAAACAGCTCGGCGATGGTCTTGTTCATCCCTTGCATGTTATACTGCTGCACGAAGCTCTTGTAGCTTGGAGGGAGTGACTGGAGAATTCTGTCAATGATAGCCTCATCCGGGAACACAAGTCCCAGATCAGCTATGCGGGTATAGTACCCAGACATCTTCAGTAAGTGCTCACTGACAGACGAATTCTCCTCCATCTTGCAAGCAAAGAATTTATCGGTGGTCTCATACCTCTCGATCTTAGCATTCTTTTCAAAGATGAACTTCAACTCCGTGTACATCTCATATGCACCACGACGTTCAAAACGCCTTTGAAGTCCTCCTTCCAAGCCGTACAACATGGCACACTGCACTATCGAATAGTCATCCGAACGTGTCTGCCAGACGTTCAAAACGTCTGCAGGGGCTGTAGGAGCGGGGGGGTCACCTAGCGGTGCATTTAGGACATAAACCTTTTGGGCAGCTGTGAGGATGATCCTCAGATTGCGGAGCCAGTCCACAAAGTTGCTCCCGTCATCTTTCAGTTTAGCTTTCTCTAGGAACGCATTAAAATTCAGGGGAGCTACTGCGCGAGCCATCTACAACCAAAAATTTGCAAAGACATTTTAGACTATTGTTCATGATAAGTGAGTTATTACCTAATCAAATTATTTATAACTCCCACTCAAATTGACATCCCTCCGGTCATTCGAGCGTGACATGATCCAAATTCACCAACCCAAGTCCGATCATCACGTGAGATGAGGTGGTGTCAATGGTGAACATCAACATGTTGATCATATCTACTATATGACTCATGCTCGACCTTTCGGTCCTCCGTGTTCCGAGGCCATGTCTGTACATGCTAGGCTCGTCAAGTCTGACCCGAGTGTTCTGCATGTGCAAAACTGGCTTGCACCCGTTGTATGCGAACGTAGAGTCTATCACACCCGATCATCACGTGGTGCTTCGAAACGACGAACCTTCGCAATGGCGCACACTCGGGGGGAACACAATTTTATCTTGAAATTTTAGTGAAGGATCATCTTATAATGCTACCGTCGTCCTAAGCAAAATAAGATGCATAAAAGGATTAACATCACATGCAAATCATAAGTGACATGATATGGCCATCAACTCGTGCTTTTGATCTCCATCTCCAAAGCACCGGCATGATCTCCATCGTCACCGGCGCCACACCATGATCTCCATCATCATGATCTCCATCATCGTGTCGCCATCGGGGTTGTCGGCGCCCACCATGCTCTTACTACTATTGCTACCGTTTAGCGATAAAGTAAAGCATTACAAAGCGCTTAATGATTGACATGCAGGTCATACAAAAATTAAAGACAACCCTATGGCTCCTGCCGGTTGCCGTATGCATCGACATGCAAGTCGATATTAACTATTACAACATGATCATCTCATACATCAAATATAACTCATCATGTCATTGGCCATATCATATCACATACATACCCTGCAAAAACAAGTTAGACGTCCTCTAATTTGTTGTTGCATGTTTTACGTGGCTGCTATGGGTATCTAGCAAGAACGCTTCTTACCTACGCAAAACCACAACGGTGATATTCAAGTTGCTATTTAACCTTCTACAAGGACCGCCTTGTTCTATTCCGATTCAACTAAGATAGGAGAGACAGACACCCGCCAGCCATCTTATGCAACAAAAGTCACATGTCTGTCGATGGAACCGGTCTCATGTACGTGGACATGTAAGGTTGGTCCGGGCCGCTTCATCCCATAATACCGCTGAATCAAGAAAGACTAAGGAGGGCAGCAATTTAAACATCAACGCCACAAACCCTTTTGTGTTCTACTCGAGAAAGCATCTACGCAAGATCCTAGCTCATGATGCCACTGTTGGGGAACGTTGCAGGGAAAACAAAAAATTTTCTCTACGTTCACCAAGATCAATCTAGTAGATGCAACTACGAGGGGAGAGTAGGATCCACATACCCTTGTAGATCGCTAAGCGGAAGCGTTAAGAACGCGGTTGATGGAGTCGTACTTGCCGCGATTCAGATCGCTGAAGATCCAAGCACCGAAGCAACGGTGCCTCCGCGTTCTTCACACGTACGGCTCGGGGACGTCTCCTCCTTCTTGATCCAGCAAGGGGTGGAGGAGAGGTTGATGGAGAACCGGCAGCACGACGGCGTGGTGGTGATGGTGTAGAAGAATTCCAGCAGGGCTTCGCCTAAGCACCGCGGGAGAAGAAGATGTTATGGGAGAGGGAGGGCAGCACCGAGGCACGAACTTGTGTTGGCTGCCCTCCCTCTACCTCTCTATATATAGGGGGAAGGAGGAGAGGGGGGGCGCCCTAGGGTTTCCCCTAGGGGGCCGGCGGCCAGGGCATGGGGGGGCGGCTGCCAAGGCAGGCCCTAGGGTTTCCCCCCCTAGGTGCCTTGCCCCCCAAGGCTAAGGGGGTGCGGCCACCCTAGAGGGGTCCACCTCCCTTGGCGCACAAGGAGAGGGCCCAGGGGGGGGGCGCACAGCCCCCTGAGGGCTGTGGTGTCCCCCCTTGTGGCCCATTAGGCCCAGAACTACTTCTGGAACCCCCGAAACCCCTTTCGGTCGTCCGCCGATTTCCCGATGCTCCCCGGAACACTTCCGGACTCCGAAACCTTTCATCCTATATATCAATCTTCGTCTCCGGACCATTCCGGAGACCTTCGTCATGTCCGGGATCTCATCCGGGACTCCGAACAACCTTCGGTAACCATACACTTTTCTCACTAACAACCCTAGCGTCACCGAACGTTAAGCGTGTAGACCCTGCGGGTTCGGAAACCATGTAGACATGACCGAGACACTCCCAGGTCAATAACCAATAGCGGGATCTGGATACCCATATTGGTTCCCACATGTTTCTCGATGATCTCATCGGATGAACCACGATGTCAAGGATTCAGGCAATCCCGTATACAGTTCCCTTTGTCTCGTCGGTATGTTACTTGCCCGAGATTCGATCGTCGGTATCTCTATACCTAGTTCAATCTCGTTACCGGCAAGTCTCTTTACTCGTTACTGTAATACATAATCCCGTGACCAACTACTTAGTCACTTTGAGCTCATTGAGATGACGTATTACCGAGTGGGCCCGGAGATACCTCTCCGTCACACGGAGTGACAAATCCCAGTCTCGATCCATGTCAACTCAACAGACACCCTCGGAGATACCTGTAGAATACCTTTATAGTCACCCAGTTACGTTGTGACGTTTGGCACACACAAAGCACTCCTACGGTGTCAGTGAGTTACATGATCTCATGGTCATAGGAACTTATACTTGACATGCAGAAAACTATAGCGATAACTGACACGATCAAAAGCTATGTTTAACGTTTGGGTCTCGTCCATCACATCATTCTCCTAATGATGTGATCCCGTTATCAAATGACAACTCATGTCTATGACCTGGAAACCGCGGTCATCTTTGATCAACGAGCTAGTCCTGTAGAGGCTCACTAGGGACACAAAGTCTGTCTATTCATCCACACATGTATTTGAGTTTCCAATCAATACAATTATAGCATGGATAATAAACGATTATCATGAACAAGGAAATATAATAATAACTCTTTTATTATTGCCTCTAGGGCATATTTCCAACAGTGTACGCCTACACGCCAAAGACCACGACGACCGAACGGCTACGAACGTCAAGTACCCCTTCGGAGAAGTACATCTACGAACTCATCGCGAGAACCGAGTTTGGCAAGTACATCTACGGCCCGAACGTCTACGAACCGTGTACGAGATCGACGCCCGAACAACTACCTTCGCCGGAAGACCCAAGTACCACGACGACCCGAACCTCTACGGGAAAAACGAGCTCCAAGTTCGACTACTTCACGGGAACCGTCAAGTCCGACTACTACATGAATGAGTACCTCGACGCCCGATGTCAAGTTCGACTACCGTCGCCCCGAGTACCACTACCGTCGCCGCGGAAACGATGGATGCGCCATGTACCTCTACGTGAACGGCCACTTCCTCTTCGGAACGAGAACGACTTCTTCCTCTACGTCTCGAACCGCCCCGATATGCACGCTTCAAAGGTATAACGAGACGACCCCGTGGATGACCCGTGAGATGCTTGCTTGTGTTGTATGAAATGTTTCCCGTGTGTGCTCCGTGCCCGTTCCGACCTCTTGTCTTGTTCCTCGGTTGCCTCGTCACCGACTCGTGGGAACCCGGCAACGGGATCGCCCACCTTTCATCTCGTTTGACCCGCTCACGCCATCTACCTTTTGCACCGGACTCTCAACGAGTTACCGGTACCGATATGTTGCGTTGCATCATTTTCGGATCGTTGCCGTGGCACCTTTTCCTTTCACCACGGTGACCATGCTTCGTATCTCTTTTAAGTTAACCTTTTAATAAAAAATTGCATAAAACTTGATCATGTCATCCGCATCATTTAACAACACAAAAATGTTTAATTGTTGTTGCTTTTATAATTACTAAACATGCTCATGGGGATTTTCCGGATATGTTGTTGTTATTTCTGGCCTCATTTAAAATGTCTTAATAGGTAGTTTATTTTGTTTCACCTCTTGCCATGTTATAAAACATTTAATCTTGTCTTGTAAATAACGAGAGTCAATTAAATAATTAAATGTGGTGTTTCGTCAATATGCAACTCGTTGCATATTGAGCTCCACTTAACTTGTAGTGTTGTTTGTGCACTTTGCCATGACATGCATATTTAAACTGGACATGCATCATACTTGTTGTGCATCGTATGCCATGTTTATGATTGTGTGTTTACCGTGTTGTTTCTTTCTTTCCGGTTGCTTCTTTTGTTAGCTTCGGTTTCGTTCCGGAGTTGTGAGGATTCTCTCGACTGTTGCTCCGTCTTCTTCTTGGATCCGTTCTTCTTCCCTTGCGGAATCCCAGGCAAGATGATCATACCCTTGGATACCTTTACTACCATTGCCATGCTTAGTTGTCTCGATGCTATCGTTAAATGTCGCGATACCCATCTTTTGTGTCAGCCTCTCCTTGTTGCCATGAAACCTCTAACCTTGAAACCTTCCTAGCAAAACCACTGTTTGGCTATGTTACCGCTTGCTCAGCCTCGCTTGCTCAGCCTCGCTTGCTCAGTCCCTCTTATAGCGTTGTTAGTTGCAGGTGAAGATGAAGTTCGTTCCAGGAGGGAACTTGTTGTTGGATATATCACAATATCTATAATAATTTTTAACACACCTATATACTGGGCATGGGTGGAAGGCTTGGCCTTTTGCTCGGTGTTTTGTTCCACTCATGCCACCTTAGGCGCCGATAAACCGGCATTATGTTCCTTGATTTTGCGTTCCTTACACGATGGGTGGATGGGGACCCCTTGACAGTTCGACTTTGAATAAAGCTCCTCCAGCAAGGCCCAACATTGGTTTTAATTTGCCTCATAATAACAACTTAATTAAATAATTAAATTTGCATAGGGGGTCGCACCCTCGGGTTCTTAATTCTACATAGCAGGGGGGGCCAGTGCTGATGGTGTTGGTCCCAAACTAGAGTCACTTGCGGTACCACCCAGTTATCTGGGGTCTTCGGTACTGTACGTAGCGCTCATCCGGACGTGGCCTGAGACGAGATGCGCGCGGCTACTATCAGGGTGTCGTCACGCCGGGAGGTCTTGCTGGACTTGTTTTACCATTGTCGAAATGTCTTGTGCTACCGGGATGCCGAGCCTGATCGGTTTTCCCTAAGATAAGGAGTGATGATATTATATTTATCACTTCAGCTAATCGTGAGAGCTTGTGATGGGCTAAGTTGGAACACCCCTGTAGGGTTATGAACTTTCGAAAGCCGTGCCCGCGGTTATGTGGCAGATTGGAATTTGTTAATGTCCGGTTGTAGAAAACTTGACAGATGATCCGAAGTAAAACACACAACTGTGTGAGTAACCGTGACTGTCTCTTTTCATTTTGAGAAGAGAACACGGTGGGGTTATGTTTGACTCGTATGTAGTTAGGATCTTTAGCGATCACTACATTTGCGACCGTTTGCGTAGCTTCTCATCTTATTCTGGTACTCGTAAGTTAGCCACCATATTTTTGCTTAGCCGCTGCTGCAACCTCACCACTTTACCTCTTCCTACCCATAAAGCTTTGCTAGTCTTGTTACCCATGGTTATGGGATTGCTGAGTCCTCGTGGCTCACAGATACTACAACACCAGATGCAGGTTCAGCTGAGTTTGAAGCAGAAGCTGGTTCAAGTTCTTCACCAGGAGCTCGATGAAGAGTTTGTCCGTGTGCTTGTGTCGTTTCGACGATCAGTAGTGGTTTCTACTAGGATTCGATCCTGACCTGTGGCTTTATGTTGTTTTGGTATCTTTCTTTTGGTTCTTCACCCGTAGTCGGGTTGTGATGTTTTGTATGATGTATTGCTTATGTATTGTATTGTGTGAAGTGGCGAGTGTAAGCCAACTATCTCCTTTTGCAATTTAATCCCTCTTTTACATGAGTCGTGCAAAGATACCAAACTTGAGATCATTCTAGGATGGGCTTATACCTTTAAGTCGTGCCTCGACACGTAGGAGGTATAGTCCCATCCTGGGCATTACAGGCTAGCTGTGTTACTACTAGTGTTCCTTGTGAACACGTAGTATATATCGTGTACGTGGAAATATCTGGTGTGGGTCCAAACATTGATCATCATGGCTCTTGGCTGTAGATGGTGAGGTGTAATAGTCTTAATAAATGGCATTGGTGATCAAGTGCGGTACGACTTTTAGATCCTCCACTCCCCTCCTCTCCTCCTGGTTTCTCCCGCGAGCGACGCGGAGGGGAAACCCTAGCCGCAGGCCTTACGACCCCTCCTCCTCCCTCCTCCCCTCGCCGCCGTCAGCTCACGCTGACGAGCGAAGCCTGGTCAGCATCGGGGCCTCTCTTCCCCCACTTGATGGTAGCCGACATGGGTCGGTTCGGTCGGGCGGCGGCGCGGCGCAGGCAGAGGGCGCGATGGAGGGTGGCGGTGTCGGGGCTAGTGCCTAGCGGCAGCGTGATGGGCTATGTGGTGCCCTGGGCACATTGTCTCTAGAGTTGTGGTGGCGGCCACAGTCGTGAAGCTTGGCGGCCACCCTTCGGCGGGTCGCGGATGCGGAGGGGCGTCGCGCTTGGCTGTGTGGGCAGGGGGTCAACGCTGGCTCCCGGGGTGCCCCATTCGTCCTTGGAGCAGAGCTGAAGACGGCTGCCTTCTCTGGATCTTCTTCCTGCCTCGCAAGCGGGCGTCGCCGACGTCTTCTAGTGGTCGGATCTACGGCTGGTGGGGCTAAGGTTCAGGTAGGGATGGATTGAGGAAACCCTTGGCCGACTGATGTTGCCACGATGCCGGTGGCACTTTGGCGTCGTTCACCTTCTTGAAGGCGGCATCACGATCTTGCCCTCACCCTCTCTTCCCGTCTTAGATGCCTCATATGTTGGTTTTTGATCTGATAACCCACAAGTGTATGGGATCAATTGTAGAATTTTCGATAAATAAGAGTGTGGAGCCCAACGAGGAGCTAAAGGTAGGATTTATATTCCCTTCAAGTTCTATTGACCGCCGATACAACTCTATGCACACTTAACGTTCGCTTTACCTAGAAAAAGTATAAAACTACTTTGTAGGTATGATAGGATTGGTTTGCAAGACTGAAACTAGAAGTACTTAGCTAGGTAAAACTACGAGTGATTTGCCAAATAATAAAGTCCGTTGTTTAGTAGAGAGTTTTTTGTACACAAGAAAGTTATTTGTCTCTAGGAAATCGATAACTTGATCGGTATTCATTATTGCAATTTTATATGAGGGGGAGGCATGAGCTAACATACTTTCTCTACTTGGATTATATGCACTTATGATTGGAACTCTAGCAAGGATCCGCAACTACTAAAGATCATTATAACGTAAACCCCAACCATAACATTAAGTATAAAGTCATCTTTACTCCCACACGCAACAACCCCCTTACTCGGGTATGTGTTTCCGTCACTCACGCCACCCACTTTAAGAGAGTCATGAGCGTATTGCAACACCCTACAGCAGGAATCCCTCGTGCTTGCGCGACACGGAGGGCACGATAGGACATCACCAAAATAAAACTTACAACTCAAACCAATCACGATCATCAATCAACCCATAGGACAAAATGAATCTAGTCAAACATCATAGGATAACCAATCATTGGATAATAATATATAGTTTTTTTGACCTTGAAGACTGCAGGGCTTGCACGGATAATATATAGTGTTCAACACCATGTTTAAGTAGAGACTACAGTGGGGAGAAGAGGTGTTACACCGCCGCATGCATAGAGGGTGATAAAGTTGGTGTTGATGATAGTGTGGTTGTTGATGTAGATCGTTGTCACGATCCTTGCCCCGGCGACACTCCGGCACCACAGGGAGAGAGGGGGAGAGAGCTCCCCTCCTTCTTCTTCTTCCTTGACCTCCCCTAGATGGGAGGAGAGTTCCCCCTCTGGTCCATGGCCGCCATGGCGGCGGAGGGGCGCGAGCCCCTCCTAGATTGGATCTCTCTCCGCTTCTCCTCTATTTCGCAAATCCATTTTCTGGCCTTCCATCGTTTATTAAATATCCGGAGATTCGTAATTCCGATTGGGCTGAAATTTTGAGGGGACTTTTATCCATAAATTATCTTTCTTGTGGCGCAAGAAGGGCAACAATCACCTTACGAGGTGCCCACTACCCATCAGGGCGCGCATGTGCCTCCTGGCGCTTACTGGTGCCTAGTGGGCCCCTCGAGCACCGCCTTGCGTTGATTTTTCTTCCAAATATTCACATATATTCCAAAATAAATGTCCATAAATTTTTATCAAGTTTGGACTTTGTTTGATATGGATATTCTGTGAAACAAAAAACATGCAACAAACAGGAACTGGCACCGGGCACTGGATCAATATGTTAGTCCCAAATAATTACAGTTTAGGATTGAACAAATGCGGAATAATACTAGCATTTAATTTTCCATCCGCTTTCCTGGCCAAGCTAACGGCAAAGAACCTGGACATCAAAGAATAGCCGTTAGCCAGGTTAGGTGGCTAATGGCAGACTTTGTCGTCTGCTTTCGGACGACAAATATGTTCTTACCTTTTCCGTGTACCCTGTGACGTCAGGAGCCCCGTGGGTTAATGTCACTCCTTCCTAGTCTTTGCCGTCTGCTAGGCTGGTCTTTGACGTCTGTCAGCAGACGGCAAAATGACCAAATGGTCAGACCTCAAGATGGCAACGGGGCCCCGAAACCCGCGGGGCTGTTGTTGGGCACATTATACAACCTGACACGTTTCGTGGGTTTACACCCGTTTCGGTAGTCCCCAACCCGAAATCCGGCAATACCCGCGAAATGCATTTGGGTTGAGGATGAAGAGGAAGATGGGGCTGAGGAAGGACATGTAGTTGGTTCCAAGAGAAAGCTCACATCAATTGTCTGGGTTGATTTCAAGAAAGTGAAGGTCCGTGGGAGATGGAAGGCAGAATGTCTTCATTGTAAGATGAAACTTGGTGGGGAATCAAAGAGTGGGACAAAGCATCTTCATGTTCATTTGGCGGCTTGTACTATGAAGAAAGTCCATAGCAATCGTAAAACACTGAGCCAATCTTCTTTGAGGTTCAATTCTAGTAGCCATGGAACTAAAATCCGATCATCTTTGTTACTGAAATCTAATTATCTTTGTCGCTGAAATGTGGTATCATGCTGCCGAAATACACTCTATGTAGCTGTTGAACCATCTACTATAGTTTTTTGCTGAAATTTGCTCAAGTTATGCTGCTGAAATGTGCTTGTTTTGCTGCTGAAATGTTATTCTTTGTTGCCACTATGTTTGTTTAAGTATTTTGATTTTCTCGTGTGTTCCCCGAAACCCGATGGGTTTAGGGGACGGGCAGAAAACTAGCCCCGTGCACGGTGATGGGGACGGGGACGGGTTTACTATTTTCTCGCGGGGATGGGTTTGGGAAGTCAAAACACGATAGGTTTCAGCCCCGTTGCCATCTTGAGTCAGACCTGATGCTGCCAGGTTGCATGGGTTGCTGCAACGTGTCTCCTTTATCGTCTGCCTACCGACAGCAAAGGTCTTTACCATCGGCTGGCAGATGGTAAAGGCCCTGTATGGCTACTGTTGTGTTTGTTTTCTGTTATTTCCCTGCATTTTTAAAATACAAAAATGATATATATAGCGGTCCATCAATGCAAGAGAACACATAGGGGATTAAAAGATCCAATACATACATAGTTTCACAGAGTTTATCCATATATACATACATAGGTTCACATTGGTCATCAATGCAAATCAAAAAAAAAACTAAACACTAGCAGTCCATCAATGTCGGCTTCCATTAAGTGAATCAAACCTGCAAAAATAGGAGTAAGAAAGTTAGAAGAAGAAGAAGAAGAAGAGTAGAAGAAGAAGAAGAAGAAGAAGAAGAAGAATATATTTCCTTGTTCTTCTCTCCTTTTCTCATATTTCTTCTTCTCTTCTATCTTTTTATCCTTTTCCTTCTCATTCTTCTTCTTTTAGTCTTTCTTTTTCTTCTCTTTCTTCTTATATTCTTTCCTAGGGATGGCAATGGGTACCCATTACCCATGTACCCTGCGGGTAAAAACCCAATTAGGGTAAGGGTATGTGACGAAAATTTACCCATAGGTATATAAATAGGGAAATCTGAAACCCATCGGGTAGAGAGGGTACGAGTATGGGATCGTATAACCCATACCCACATACCCATGTATCCATATAAAAAGTAGACTAGTATGGCCATGTGATACGTCTCCAACGTATCTATAATTTTTGATTGTTCCATGCTATTATTTATGAAGTCTTGGATGTTTAATGGGCTTTATCATCCACTTTTATATCATTTTTGGGACTAACCTACTAACCCAAAGGCCCAGTCCATATTGCTGTTTTTTGCGTGTTTCAGGGTTTTGGAGAAAAAGAATATCAAACAGAGTCCAAACGGAATGAAACCTTCGCGAGAGATATTTTTGGAGAAAACCACGCACAAGGAACTTGAGAACCACGTCAGAGGAGCATCGAGGCACCCACAAGGGTGGGGGGGCATGCCCCCTACCTCGTGGGCCCCTCGAGCGTCCCTCGGTGTCCTCCTTCCTCCTATATAAGTCCACGTACCCCGAAACCTTCGACAACGGAGAGAAAACCCTAATTCCATCAGCGTAACCTTCTGTTCCCGTGAGATCCCATCTTGGAGCCTGTTCCGGAGCTCCACCGGAGGGGGATCCATCACGGAGTTCTTCTTCATCATCATCATCGCCCTCACCATGAGTTGTGAGTAGTTTACCATAGACCTTCGGGTCCATAGCTAGTATCTAGATGGCTTCTTCTCTCTCTCTGGATCTCAATACAAAGTTCTTCGAGGAGATCTATTCGATGTAATCTCTTTTTGCGGTGTGTTTGTCGAGATCCGATGAATTGTGAGTTTATGATCAAGATTATCTATGAGAAATATTTGGTTCTTCTCTGAACTTCTTATGTGTGATCATGATATCCTTGAAAGTCTCTTCGAATTATTGGTTTGGTTTGGCCTACTAGATCTATAGTTCTTGCAATGGGAGAAGTGCTTGGCTTTGGGTTAAATCTTGCGGTGTCCTTTCCCAGTGACAGTAGGGGCAGCAAGGCACGTATCGTATTGTTGCCATCGAGGATAAAAAGATGGGGTTTATATCATATTGCTTGAGTTTATCCCTCTACATCATGTCATCTTGCTTAAGGCGTTACTCTGTTCTTATGAACTCAATACACTAGATGCATGCTGGATAGCGGTCGATGTGTGGAGTAATAGTAGTAGATGCAGAATCATTTCAGTCTACTTGTCTCGGATGTGATGCCTATATACAATGATCATGCCTAGATAATCTCATAATTATTCGCTTTTCTATCAATTGCTCGATAGTAATTTGTTTACCCGCTGTAGAATATCGCTATCATGAGAGAAGCCACTAGAGAACACTATGGACCACGGGTCTATTCTCAACATATCAATCTACATCCACTTTACTTTTATCGCTTTTACTTTCTGTTCTTATAAACCAAAATACCAAAAATATAAACTATCATCTCTATCAGATCTCACTTTCGTTAGTGACCGTAAAGGGATTGACAACCCTTTATCGCGTTGGCTGTGAAGTTCTTATTTGTTTGTGTAGGTACGAGGGATTCGCGCGTGGTCTCCTACTGGATTGATACCTTGGTTCTCAAAAACCGAGGGAAATACTTACGCTATTGTGCTGCATCTCCCTTTCCTCTTCGAGGGAATACAACGCAATCTCGAGAAGTAGCAAGAAGAATTTCTGGCGCCGTTGCCGGGGAGGCTTACGCAAAAGTCATATACCAAGTACCTATCACAAACCCTTATACTTCGCATTACATTTTTGCCTCTTGTTTTCCTCTCCCCCACTTCACCCTTGCCGTTTTATTTGCCCTTCTTCAGACGTGTGTTTACCGTTCGCTTGCTTCTTGTTTACTCACGTTCCATGTGCCTTCTATGTGCTTGCATCTTTGCTTGCTAAAAATCTATTGTTATGGATCACATTAAAGTGTTCTACTTGTATCATCTTCTATCCCTTTGCTCTCGTGCTGAAACCCCAACTAGCCTAGTTGATGGGAAATCTTTAGATGAGCTTGCTCATTTTGTGCGTCACCATTTGTCTGAAAAAGGGAGACTCTTATGGGATCAAATAAACAGATTGTTGTGTTATGCTTGGAATCTTTGTGAAATTTGTGATTTTACTTGTTTCTCTAAGATCTGTAAAAAACACCTACCCTACCTATGTGAGTTTAATGATAATGAAATATTATCTTCTTATGCAAAGGGTGTTTATAGTTACCACGATATCGAACAAACTGAAGAATTTGTTGCTTTTAAGGGTGCTTATGAAGTTGCTTCTATGATTGAAAAGTATGATATTACTCTCTACGAATCTGAAATTTTTGACATACTTAAATATTGCTTTGAATACTATGCTCATAATGCCTATGTCAAAGAATTTATTGAAAGAATGACCGCTGCTTTGAAAGAAAATAATGATATGCATGAATCTATAGATAATTTTGATTCCGATGATTTGATTGAAATATCCCTTGATGAACATGATGCTTTCTATCCTTGTGGCCATGATGCCAATATTTATGAAGATGAATTTGCTATAGTTCCTTATGTTAAACATGAGATCGTTGCAATTGCACCATTACTTGATAGTTCCTTCGATGAAAAGCATGATTGCAACGACGTTATTATAAATTATATTAATGTCAATTGTGCTAATGATATGCAAAACCCTAAGCTTGGGGATGCTAGTTTTGCTATGACTACTATTTGTTGCAATGATCATGATTGGGGTGATTCTTCTTATGGTCTTGAAAATTTATTTAATCCCCTTGATGAATGTAAGATTGATAATAATGTTTGCAATAATATTGAAAGTGGGTTTGGAAGAGTGTCAACTTTAGATCCCACATATTTGGAGTATGATCAACCTTATGAATTTTTTGATAAAAGTAGGTTTGGAGAGGTCATGACTTTAATTAATATTGCTCCCACTATTTTGGAAAAGTGTCAACTTCGTATGCATGTGGATCGTGTTGAGAATATATTTTGTGATAGATATATTGTTGAATTTTCTTATGATCCTACATGCAATTATTATGAGAGAGGAAAATATGGTTTTAGAAATTTTCATGTTACTAAATTACCTCTCGTTATGTTGAGATTGCTATTGTTTCTGTCTTTTTCCTTGCATAGGCTAGATCTTGCTTGTCTTGCTAATTTGTTTTCCTATAAAATCCCTATGCATAGGAAGTATGTTAGATTTAGATGTGTTTGCTATGTGCTTTATGATGCTCTCTTTGTGCTTCAATCCCTGTCTTTCATGTGAGCATCATTGAATTCTCAAGCCTATCTTAATGGCTATAAAGAAAGAGCTTGTTGGGAGGCAACCCAATTTTATTTTATTTTTGTTTTTCTTGCTGTTAGGGAATAAATATTGTATCTAGCCTCTGATTAGATGTGGTTTCATGTTTTGTTTAGTGTTTGTGCCAAGTAGAACTGTTGGGAAGACTTCTGTGAAGTTTATGTGCTCTTGCTGTGAAAAATAGAATCGATAGCACTCACTAGAATGGTCGTCAGATTTTACTAGAGCCTGCTATTTAGTTGATTCTTTTTGCAAACGATTAATAGACAAATTCCTCAAATTTACCAATTTAGTTTGAAGTTTTTGGAGTTACAGAAGTATGTGAAACCTGCAGATTACTACAAACTGTTCTGTTTTTGACAGATTCTGTTTTTTGTGTGTTGTTTGCTTATTTCAATGCATCTATGAGTAGTATTGGCAAGTATGAACCATAGAGAAGTTGGAATACAGTAGGTTTAACACCAATATAAATAAATAATGAATTCATTGCAGTATCTTTGAGTAGTAATTTGTTTTCTTATACTAACGGAGCTCACGAGAATTTTTGTCTAAGTTTTGTGTTGTGAAGGTTTCAAGTTTTGAGTATTGCTTTGATGGACTATGAAACAAAGAGTAGCAAAGGCCTAAGCTTGGGGATGCCCATGGCACCCCACGGAATTCAAGGATAATCAAAAGCCTAAGCTTGGGGATGCCCCGGGAAGGCATCCCCTCTTTCGTCTTCATCCATCAGTAACTATACTCGCAACTATATTTTTATTCGCCACATGATATGTGTTTTGCTTGGAGCGTCTTGTATAATTTGAGTCTTTGCTTGTTAGTTTTTCACAATAATCCTTGCTGGACACACCTATTTGATAGAGTTAAATATGGCCTAGGAATTGTTAGAACACTCTATGTGCTTCACTTATATCTTTTGAGTTGAATAGTTTTTGCTCTAGTGCTTCACTTATATCTTTTAGAGCACGGTGGTGGTTATATTTTTTTAGAAATTGTTGAACTCTCATGCTTCACTTATATCTATTTGAGAGTCTATTAAAACAGCATGGTAATGTGTTTAGGCTAATAAAACTAGTCTTCACATGATAGACATCCAATGTCAATGTAGTAAAAAAATCACACTAAGTGCATTCAATATGATGAGATGTTGGATGCTTGATAATTGTTTTGAGATATGATGATAGTGATATTAGAGTCATGCTAGTGGAGTTATTATGAAATTGAGAAATACTTATGTTAAGGTTAGTGATTCCCGTATCATGCACGTATGGTGAACCGCTATGAGACGAAGTTAGAGCATGAGGCATTTGTAGAGTGCCAACCTTTGTGTGGAGGTCGGGGGCGCGCGATGGTTAACTCCTACCAACCTCCCCCTAGGAGCATGCATTGATTGCTTTCTTTTGATGACTCGTAGATTTTTGCAATAAGTATATGAGTTCTTATGACTAATGTTGAGTCCATGGATTATACGCACTCTCACCCTTCCACCATTGCTAGCCTCTCTTGTACCACGCAACTTTCGCCGGTGCCATAAACACACTATATATCCTTCCTCAAAACAGCCACCATATTGTTCCTCAAAATAGCCACCATACCTACCTATCATGTCATTTCCATAGCCATTCCGAGATATATTGCCATGCAACTTTCCACCATTCCATTCATATGACACGCATCATATTGTCATATTGCCATGCATGATCATGTAGTTGACATCGTATTTGTGGCAAAGCCACCATGCATAATTTTTCATACATGTCACTCTTGATTCATTGCACATCCCGGAACACCACCGGAGGCATTCATGTAGATTCATACTTGTTGTAGTATCGAGTTGTAATAAAAGTGTGATGATCATCATTATTAGAGAATTGTCCCATGTGAGGAAAGGCCAATAAAAAGAGATGGCCCAAAAAAATAGAGAGGGGCTAATTAAAAAAAGAGAGAGAAAGCCCCTCCAAAAAATGAGACAAAAGAGAGAAGGGACAATTGCTAATATCTTTTTCCACACTTGTGCTTCAAAGTAGCACCATGTTCTTCATGATAGAGAGTCTCATGTTTAGTCACTTTCATATAATAGTAGGAATTTTCATTATAGAACTTGGCTTGTATATTCCAACGATGGGCTTCCTCAAATGCCCTAGGTCTTTGTGAGAAAGCAAGTTGGATGCACACCCACTAGTTTCTTTTGTTGAGCTTTAATACATACTTAGCTCTAGTGCATCCGTTGCATGGCAATCCCTACTCACTCACATTGATATCTATTGATGGGCATCTCCATAGCCCGTTGATACGCCTACTCGATGTGAGACTATCTTCCTCTTTTTGTCTTCTCCACAACCACCTCTATTCCACCCATAGTGCTATATCCATGGCTCATGCTCATGTATTGCGTGAAAGTTGAAAGGTTTGAAAAGATAGAGTATGAAAACTAGTGCTTGGCTGAAATCGGGGATGTGCATGATATGAATATTTTGTGTGATGAAGAGGGAGCATAGCCAGACTATATGATTTTGTAGGGATAACTTTCTTGAGCCATAGTATTTTGAGAAGACATGATTGCTTTGTTAGTATGCTTGAAGTATTATTATTTCTTATGTCAATATAGACATTTACCTTGAATCTTTCAGATCTGAACATTCATGCCACTATTAAGAGAACTACATTGAAAAACTATATTGGTTAGCATTCCACATCAAAAATTCTTTCCTTATCATTTACCTACTCGAGGACGAGCAGGAATTAAGCTTGGGGATGCTTCATACGTCTCCAACGTATCTATAATTTTTTATTGTTCCATGCTATTATTTATGAAGTCTTGGATGTTTAATGGGCTTTATCATTCACTTTTATATCATTTTTGGGACTAACTTACTAACCCAAAGGCCTAGTCCAGATTGTTGTCTTTTGCTTGTTTCAGGGTTTTGTAGAAAAAGAATATCAAACGGAGTCCAAAAGGAATGAAACCTTCGCGGGAGATATTTTTGGAGAAAATCACGCACAGGAAACTTGAGAACCACGTCAGGGGAGCATCGAGGCGCCCACGAGGGTGGGGGGCACGCCCCCCTACCCAAGGCGCGCCCCCTACCTCGAGGGCCCCTCGAGCGTCCCTCGGTGTCCTCCTTCCTCCTATATAAGTCTACGTACCCCGAAACCTTCGACAACAGAGAGAAAACCCTAATTCCACCATTGTAACCTTCTGTTCCCGTGAGATCCCATCTTAGAGCCTGTTCCGGAGCTCCACCGGAGGGGAATCCATCACGGTGTTCTTCATCATCATCATCGTCATGGCCCTCACCACGAGTTGTGAGTAGTTTACCACAGACCTTCGGGTCCATAGCTAGTATCTAGATGGCTTCTTCTCTCTCTTTGGATCTCAATACAAAGTTCTCCTCGGTCTTCGAGGAGATCTATTCGATGTAATCTCCTTTTGCAGTGTGTTTGTCGAGATCTGATGAATTGTGAGTTTATGATCAAGATTATCTTTGAGATATATTTGGTTCTTCTCTGAACTTTTTATGTTGGCTCATAATATCCTTGCAAGTCTTTTCAAATTATTGGTTTGGTTTGGCCTACTAGATCTATAGTTCTTGCAATGGGAGAAGTGCTTGGCTTTGGGTTCAATCTTGTGGTGTCCTTTCCTAGTGACAGTAGGGGCAGCAAGGCAAGTATTGTATTGTTGCCATCGAGGATAAAAAGATGGGGTTTATATCATATTGCTTGAGTTTATCCCTCTACATCATGTCATCTTGCTTAAGGCGTTACTCTGTTCTTGTGAACTCAATACACTAGATGCATGCTGAATAGCGGTCGATGTGTGGAGTAATAGTAGTAGATGCAGAATCGTTTCGATCTACTTGTGTCGGACGTGATGCCTATATACAATGATCATGCCTAGATAGTCTCATAATTATTCGCTTTTCTATCAATTGCTCGACAGTAATTTGTTTACCCGCCGTAGAATATCGCTATCATGAGAGAAGCCACTAGAGAACACTATGGCCCCCGGGTCTATTCTCAACATATCAATCTACATCCACTTAACTTTTATTGCTTTTAGTTTCTATTCTTATAAACCAAAATACCAAAAATATAAACTATCATCTTTATCAGATCTCACTTTCGTAAGTGACCGTAAAGGGATTGACAACCCCTTATCGCGTTGGCTGCGAAGTTCTTATTTGTTTGTGCAGGTGCGAGGGACTCGCGTGTGGTCTCCTATTGGATTGATACCTTGGTTCTCAAAAACTGAGGGAAATACTTACGCTACTGTGCTGCATCTCCCTTTCCTCTTTGAGGGAATACAACGCAAGCTCAAGAAGTAGCACCATGTTATCTTTACGCTTTGTCGTGAACTCAAAATGATTTATTTTGATGTTTAGTTATTTACGGGAAGTGATGTTGTTTGTCAAATGTGTTGTTGTTTACGACGCCTTTTTATTTATAAGTATGTGTTGCTGTTACAATGTATTTTTGTTTATAAAATGTTATTATATGTTGATTTTTATGACTGTGAGTTGTTCATGTTAATGCTTTGTAAATATGGGTAATTTTACCTACGGGTACCCATCTACCCTGTACGGTAATGGGTATGGGAAAAATTCTACCCATTGGCGGGTATAGATAAGGGTGATGGGTAAGCTCAAGGCGGACGAGTAAGGGTAAGGGGTGGCTCCACCCGTATCCAACCTCCGCGGGTGCCATCCCTATTCTTTCCTTTTCTCCTCTTCCTTGTTTTTCTTTTTATTATTCCTTATTTGTGTCATTTTAGAGCTAACTTAGGTAATTAGGTCATTTTAGAGCTAAGTAAGCTTAGTATGTCATTTTGGAGGAAAATGAGCTAAGTATATGACATTTTTGAGCTACAAGGTTATTATGCCATTTTTGACTTAACTAAGCTAATTAGGTCATAAATGAACTAAATAAGCTAATTATGTCATTTTGGAGGATAATTACCTAAGTATGTCTTTTGGGGGGAAATAAGCTAAGTATGTGGCATAATAGCGCTAACTAGCATGTTCGAAGCTAAGTATGTACTCCCTTCGTTCCTAAATATTTGTCTTTCTAAAGATTTTAACAAGTGACTACATACAAAGCAAAATGGGTGAATCTACACTCTAACAAATGTCGACATACATCCGTATGTTGTAGTCCATTTGAAATGTCTAGAAAGACATATATTTTGGAACGGAGGGAGTATTTGTTAAGGAAAACACTAGAGAAAACCTATTGGAGTTCAAGCACCGAGGTTCCTCGGGCCGGTTTCACCTGGAGAAGGGGTGTCCGATGCGGCTCCGAAGTTATGCTGCCCCAAAGATCATTTGCAAAGTCTCTTAGCATGATGGCACTCGAATGTTAATACTAGTAACTAATGACCATTCAAATGAAACTCACCGTTCCCACTCTAGTAATGACCGACATCGGCGGAAGGGTTTGACCGGTCTTCTCGCACATAGACTACACATTTGGTTTTGATGAGTCAGTCATATTAGTTAGTAATGAAACGAACATTACTTGCATGATTTGGCTAATATGTAGAAGAAACTTACCACGAAGAGCTCGTACATGGCCCAATGATCCACCTTATTATGTGCCCTCTCTTCCTCGAACAACCTAGTCGTCTTCTCATCCATTAGTCGTTCCTTCTCCTTCGCCAGCCGGTCCCTCTCCTCCAGAAGCGCATGGGTTGTCTCTCTCTCTCTCTCTCTCTCTCTCTCTCTCTCTCTCTCTCTCTCTCTCTCTCTCTCTCTCTCTTTCTGAAGAGCAACCTGCAACACCACTCCTCATTAGCATTGTAATCATCGATGTCCACACACACAAATGTAATGGACAAAAGATATCTGAGTCCGTATAACTAACATCGATGGCGAGATCGATGCTACCTCTTGAGCTTGCGTTGGTTTTTCCCTTGAAGAGGAAAGGGTGATGCAGCAAAGTAGAGTAAGTATTTCCCTCAGTTTGAGCACCAAGATATCAATCAAGTAGGAGACAACACGCAAGTCGCCAAATACCCGCACAAACAATAAACAACTTGCACCCAACGCGATAAAGGGGTTGTCAATCCCTTCACGGTTACTTGCAAAAGTGAGATCTAATAGAGATAGATAAATGGTAAGGTAAATATTTTTGGTTTATAGATTGGAAAGTAAAAGATTGCAAAATAGTAGATCAGAAATGTAGATGATGCAAAATAGACTCGGGGGGCATAGGTTTAACTAGAGGCTTCTCTCAAGATAGAAAATATTACGGTGGGTGAACAAATTACTGCCAAGCAACAGATAGAAGAGCGCATAATTAAGACGATATCTAAGGCAATGATCATGAATATAGGCATCACGTCTGTGACAAGTGTGCCGACTCCTTCCTGCATCGACTAATATTACTCCAGACATCGACTGACTCCTGCTAGCATCTAGAGTATTAAGTTCATGAAGTACAGAGTAACGCATTAAGTAAGATGACATGATGTAGCGGAATTAACTCAAGTGATATGATGAAAACCCCATCTTGTTATCCTCGATGGCAACAATGCAATATGTGTCTTGTCCCCTTCTGTCAGTTGGTGAAAGCACGGCAAGATTGAACCCAAAGCAAAGCACTTCTCCCATTGCAAGAAAAACCAATCCAGTTGGCCAAACCAAACCGATAATTTGAAGAGAATTACTAAGATATCAAATCATGAATATAAGAATTCAGAGAAGATTCAAATAAGATTCATAGATAAGCTGATAATAAATCCACAATTCATCAGATCTTGGCAAACACGCCGCAAAAGAAGATTACATCGGATAGATCTCCAAGAACATCAAGGAGAACATGGTATTGAGAATCAAAGAGACAGAAGAAGCCATCTAGCTATTAGCTATGGACCCGTAGGTTTGTGGTAAGCTACTCACGCTTCATCGGAAGGGCAATAGGGTTGATGTAGATGCCATCCGTGGTCGAATCCCCCTCCGACAGAGTACCCGAAAAGGCCTCCAGATGGGATCTCGCGGATACAGAAAGTTACGGTGGTGGAAAAGTGGTTTCGATGCCTCCTCTAGGGTTTCTGGAATATATGTGAATATATAGGCGGAAGAATTAGGTCGGTGGACTCATAGGGGGCCCACAAGGGTGGGGGGCGTGCCCCCCCCCCTTGTGGCCGCCTCATGGCTCTTCTGACTTGTTTCTCAAGTCTTAGGGGTGTCTTCTGGTCCAAGAATAATCATCGTAAACTTTCATTCCGTTTGGACTCCGTTTGGTATTCCTTTTCTGTGAAACTCAAAACAAGGAAAAACAGAAAGTGGCACTGGGCTCTAGGTTAATAGGTTAGTCCCAAAAATAATATAAAATAGCATAATAATGCATATAAAACATCCAAAATAGATAACATAATAGCATGGAACAATAAAAAATTATAGATGCATTGGAGACGTATCAAGTATCCCCAAGCTTAATTCCTGCTCGTCCTCAAGTAGGTAAATGATAAAAACAGAATTGTTGATGTGGAATGCTACCTATCATATTTATCAATGTAATTCTTCTTTATTGTGGCATGTATGTTCAGATCAATAAGACTTAAATTAGAAGTTTATCAATATCAAAACAGTAATACTTCAAGCATACCAAAAGCAATCTACGAAGCTTCAAAAATAACACGGCTAAAGAACATTATCCCTAAAAAATCACATAGTCTTTATGCTCCCTTTTCTTAACCCAAGATACCCCTCATGCCCATCCCGGTGTCAGCCAAGCAATTGCTTTCATACTCTACTTTTTCAAGCCTTTTTTCAACTCTTCACGATATGAGGACGAGCCATGGACATAGCACTATGGGTGGAATAGAAGGTGGTGATAGGGAAACAGAGGGAGAAAATCTCACATCCACTAGGCAAATCAATGGAATATGGAGATGTCCATCAATCGATATCAATGTGAGTGAGTAGGGATTGCCATGTAACGCATGCACTAGAGCTATAAGTGTATGAAAGCTCAAAAACTAACTAGTGGGTGTGCATCAACTTGCTTGCTCATGAAGACCTAGGGCAACAATCGCCTTACGACGTGCCCACTACCCATCAGGGCGCGCATGTGCCTCCTGGCGCTTACTGGTGCCTAGTGGGCCCCTCGAGCATCGTCTTGCGTTGATTTTTCTTCCAAATATTCACATATATTCCAAAATAAATGTCCATAAATTTTTATCAAGTTTGGACTTCGTTTGATATGGATATTCTGTGAAATAAAAAACATGCAACAAACCTGAACTGGCACTGGATCAATATGTTAGTCCCAAATAATTACAATTTAGGCTTGAACAAATGCGGAATAATAGTAGCATTTAATTTGCCATCCACTTTCTTGGGCAAGCTGACGGCAAAGAACTTGGACATCAAAGAATAGCCGTTAGCCACGTTAGGTGGCTAACGGCAGACTTTGTCATCTGCTTGCAGACGGCAAATATGTTCTTACCTTTGTCGTCTGCCCTGTGACGTCAAGAGCCCCGTGGGTTAATGTCACTCCTTAGTCTTTGTAGTTTGCTAGGCTGGTCTTTGACATCTGTTAGCAGACGGCAAAATGACCAAATGGTCAGACCTGATGTTTCCAGGTTTCACGGGTTGCTGCAACGTGTCTCCTCTATCGTCTGCCTACCGACAGCAAAGGTCTTTACCGTCGACTGGCAGATGGCAAAGGCCCTGTATGGCTAATGTTGTGTTTGTTTTTTGTTATTTCCTTGCATTTTTAAAACACAAAAATGATATATATATAGCAGTCCATCAATGCAAGAGAACACACAGGGGATTAAAAGATCCAATACATCACTATTGGAATCTGAGTTTTTGCCATCAGCCAGCTCTTTGCCATCTGCTAGCTGATGGCAAAGAACTTCTTTGCCATCCGCTTATAAAAAATAGATGGCAAAGAACATGGTTGCCATCAGCCAAATCTTTGCCATCTGCCAGCAGATGGCAAATAATCTTCGCCATCTGCCAGCAGATGGCAAAGAGGTAGCCAACTCCTGTTGCCGTCAAGGGGTTAACGGCGTACCAGCCCCACCTCTTTGCCATCTGCCAGCAGATGGCAAAGAATCTTTGCCATCTGCTGGCAGATGGCAAAGAGATGGGTTATTTTTTTAGGTAAAAAAATGTGGGGTTAATTATCCCCTCCCTCTCTCCCCACTCATCCACATATGTAAAAAAAAGGGAAACACTTCCTATCATACTTTCTACAAAACAAAATTATCAGACCACTCATACGCGGTATCTCCATCATCGTTTGTAACAATATGACTTCATGCTTAAGAAAAGGAAGAGAAGGCAGATCCAACTTAAAATCTGGACCATCTAATCTACTACCCCTATAAAAAGAAGAGAAGGCAGATCCAACTTATAATCTGGACCGTCTAATCACATCATCAATGGAGTAAATAAGTTGTTAACGAAATAGTTTTCGTTAACGGAACACTAATCCCCCGTCTTGCCCCGCACTTCCAGCAACTGCTCCGCCGTTCAGGAAAAAAATGGAAACAACGCACACCCCCACGTTCTCTCATCCCGCCCCTGCGTGCGACCTCAACCTCTCGCCCACTCCTCCTCCTCCCGTGCCGTTCCTCCCGCAGCCGGTAGCCACCGGAGCCGCATGCCACACCCTTCGCCGCAGGAGCCGCCGTTCGCCGTGGGAGCCGCCGTCGAGCCCGTCCGTCGCGCCCGAGCCGCCGCCGGAGCCGCCCTTCGCCGCGGGCGCCCCTTCGCCGCGGGAGCCGCCGCCGCAGGGCCAGGCCTGGGCCATGGCGACGAGTGCGACGGCCTAGGGCATAGCCGGAGCAGGGGGCCATACCTTCTCCTCGCTCGCTCAGACACGCTCACGTTCGTCTCCCGATCCCCATCTACTCTTTCTAATTGACGATTGTCCCAAATTCCTAAGAGACTAGGACCCCAATTACCAAAGCTAATCAATGAGTTTCAGTTGTATCACACTCCTATGGATCTCGGTCCTTGGCCACAGGATCGCAAGAAGCAACCTGAAGTGCTCCATCCATCTTCAAAGCTGTGGTCAGGGTCCGATGGCAGGCGGTGGAGACGTGAGTCCATGCTCAAGCCAAGCACAGATCCATTGCCCATCAATGTAAATTTTGGATCTCAATCTTTCATCCTTATCTATTCACTTCTGTTATGATGAGCTGTTCTAATGATTCCCCACAAGAAAAAAGAAGATGTAATGATGTTTGACCTGTTTGATGCCTCTCTTTTTGTATGAGTTGTAGTCAGGTGAATTCTTCTGGTTGTGGCATTGCCTGAATTTGGATATAGATGGAGCATTGAATTTATTCTAATTTACTCCAAAATCTAACTTCAAGTATTCAGGTGTTCTGTACTTTTTTTAACAATATTGTCAACAAAGCAATTATCTGGTTGTGATAAGAGAAAAACAAGCTAACACCTAATCAATTAATTTAATCTCAAATTTTTGCTTCATATTGTACCGGAAGAATTTTTTGATTATATTATAAGGGCCCATTATATGAAGTTTCGTTCAAGGGCCTCTAAGATGCCAGGGCCGGCCCTGCGCCGCCGAGCCCGTCAATCGTGCCCGAGCCGCCACCGGAGCCGCCGTCGAGCCTGTTCATTGCGTCTGATCCGCCGCTGGAGCTTTGCTACGTCGACTACGAGGATGAGGGCGAGGAGCACCGGGAGGCCAGGCAGCGCCTGATCCGCACTGTGCCGACCGTCGACTGGTTCGACGTCGACGACAACGAGGTATCCGGCACACAGCCGCTCGAGGGCCCTGAGGTGAGCGCCACTCTGCTCCCCGTGTGCCTGTTTTCCCTCTTGCATCCTTTGATTCCATATGCGGCTATGTGTTTGGCGCATGTTGTTCACGCCGCATGCGTGGAATATCGTGAGTGTGGTGACCGCCGACTGCTGCTGATTTTGATTAGCTTCAACGTTTGCCATCGGATTGGAGAATTGCAAATCTGCACATCCTTGTGGTTCAAGATGGTCATGCTTGGACAGAGGGATACATATGTTGGGTTAGATCAGAAACATCAATTGTTTTGTTCCTTCATGCAAACATCAATGGTTCAAGATGGTCGTGACTGGTAAAAAGGACGCGGTGGGAATGATGGTTACATTCGCACATGTTATTTGTGACCCTTTTCTTGTGCATGAATGGGAACAATAGTTATTTAATGAGTTAATTTTGTATCACTTATATGTAGTGTTGAATTTTCTATGACCCATTACCCACCCCAATCTGCTCATACAAGATATAACTTATACATAAAAGTGAATCAGTAAACTGCTACCAATCTGGCTGGAGACAATATTTGACTACATCTGTTATGTAAAATCAGACCACTTTTCCTTCCATAAATGTTTACATTCTTTCGGTCCACATCCAATGAAGGAACCTCTTCCAGCTCCGTGGGTGATTAAAGCGAGAATACGGGCACTCATCAAACATCAAACGTCATAATTAAAGATACCTTGTCCAACGCAAGTACCTTTTTCTAGGAGGTTAAAGAACTTGAATAAGCACCTATAGTCTCTGGAATGCAAAAGTCCAACCCTACAGGTTTGTGTCCTATGTTGTGCTCTCACTATACTATCGCCATGCCACACGGTGCTCGTTCCCGGCTTCCAGGACTTCCAGACCCAAGCTACGAAGTGTTTACTGGATCACATCTACAACAACAGGTAAGTGACTGACCTTGTAGCATCAAACTATTTGTGCTATGAACTATCGTTCAATCCCATCAATTAGGAATGTGAAGAAAACTAAGATAAAGATTGCCGGCCTACCAATTTAGCATTTACTCATATGTGCAGGATCTGTTGTCAATTGCGGTCAAACATAATATTCACATGAACACATAGTCACATACACACTCATTTTGTTTGATGATGTAGCTCACATGAACATGAACAGGTAGTACATGTATTTTATTTGGGATTTAGTAGATGTCTCCATGAAAATTAGCGTTCATTCAGGGAAGCACGTTTCAGGGTTCATCCATTTCTGTATTTATGAATCAAGTTCATTTTTGCAGGTAGCCATATATATTTTGATTTTCATTAATCAAGTTGCGATTTGTAGGTACCATGTATTTCCTCTTCCAGCCAGTTAATTTTGTTTATCTTTTTATTGCAAGGAAAAAATGGTTTTCCCTTTTCTTCTCGGAACAGATAAATGTTGCATTAAGTGACCCTGTCATTATCTCATTCCACCCCCAACACATGTTATAACTTTTATTCTTTGATCATTGCTGCTCTTCCAAACTGCAGGGGCTAATAGAATATCTACCTCACATTCGCAAAAAAATAAAAAAAAATCTACCTCACAATTTACTTGCTCCAGTACATCTAACACGATAAACTTCCTTTCTTCAGTAGAACTACTGCCTCCATAGATATATATGGGAACCACTTTGGACAAACTATAATTGAGGTGATCATCTTCTTTCCATATCATTTTTTTTGTAGATTAGCTTCTTGCATCCTATGCTCAGTTTTTTGTTAGTTATGCATAGTATTAATCTGTTTCTCAGTAAATGTTTTTTTACTATCTGGAAGCCTTGCAAAATTATCAATCTATCACCAAAGTAACAAGATGTTTGATTTTTTTACGTGTGTGAGGAACTATGTTTCGCAATGCCATGTCTTTTAGGTGCCAGAGAATGGTTTGCTCCGACATCAAGGTACATATGGAAGCTCTTGGGACCAACAAAGGTTCACGTGTTTGTCTGCATTTTTCTTTATAACAAAGAGGTGTCTGTTTGCTTGATCACTTCTATTCGGATGATCATGTTCTCTAAATATGTTACTAATTATACTTACTATGTTACATCGTTTTTCTCAAGTAGAGATTGCATCTTAAATTATCAAGGTAATCAAGAATACGATATCCCAATGTATTTCTCAAGTAGAGCTTACACCTAAGGGCAGGGGCATATGTTGTGGCATACCTGACATCGATGGAGTCATTTTTTGCATTTAGATTTTAATGCAACTCATGTCATTTGATCTATGAAATTCTACAGAATTGTAGCCTATGGACTGTCTAGAGTCAGCTGCTTTGTGCATATGCATTTTAGCTCATTTACTTCTGATCTATTAGCAGTGTTCATTTCAGCTCCTTTGCTTTGAATCTGTTAACAACAGTCATAAGTAATTTTTCTGCTTCAACATTATATGTTGCTACGACCATTTAAGACAATTAGCTGATGCTGAATAAGTTATATCATTCTGACTATGTGAATTTGTTAGTGGCCATGCACTTCTTTTCAGAAGTAACATTTATAGTGCAACCCCTTGCATATATTTGATACCACTTGATAATTTGGACAGTTGAGAATTGGTCTTCGAGTTCTTACACGACCAATGCTAGATAGACTACCAACTATGTACAGGACCCTGGGGGAGAACTATAATGATGTGTTGCCTTCAATCATTCATGAAACACTCAAAGCTGTGGTTGCCAATACAATATTGCACCGTAGGCGTAGCGCTCAAATTTCTCTTGCTTAACTTAGGTGCCCCCGAGATGGTGTGCGGACAAGATGGACTGCTGGGAGGCGTTGGTGGATGAGTGGTGCTCTCCCCAATGGCGCGTCACCCACAACATTGCAAAGGAGAAGCGTCTCAAAATGAAAGGTGTGCCACACCATCTAGGCAGTGTCAACCTATATGGGTACGGGAATAACTGGGTATGTGTGGTTTGCTTCATGATTCATGCAAATTCAATCTTTGTGCTAGCTTGAGTCCTTAACTAATACTATGTTCCTCTCTTTTAGTCAAAACTCAACAAGGCTCCAATGCCAGAGCTGTTCGACCTCTATGGCATGTCCAATATTGCACCGTACAAGAAGGCCAAGGCATTCTCTGAGTCTGACATCGAAAATGCAAATAACTTCAGCAACGTGGCCTCCCACCACAAGATGGTGCAGTATGTTAAGCAGGGGAAGGCGAGGAAAGGGCCGGACTTTAACCCGAGCCGGCCTTTTGATCCAGAGCTGGTGATGATATCTGGTGGCGGGAGGTCCCATGGCTCGTTAACCATGGGTAAAGGACTGATACGTTGTAGTAGCACTCTCCCGCAGATCAAGAAGCGCCAGACCAGCTCTGATCCTGAGATACCGTCTCGTTTACGACCAGTGGAAATCGAATTCTAGGTTTGTTATATGGACTCAGTAGCCTTTCCTCCATTACATTGTGTTTGCGACCCTCGATGATTACAATGCTAACGAGTGGTGTTGCAGGCTGCTATTGAGGCAGAGAGAGCGAAGACCCAGGCTGCTTTTGAGGAGAGGGACCGGCAGTTGGCGGAGAGGGACCGACAGGTGACGGAGAGGGAGAGGGAGAATGAGGAGAGGACGACTAGGCTGTTGGAGGAGGAGAGGAACCGGAACGACTCGGCTAACCGGGCCATGTACGATCTCTTCGTGGTAAGTTTCTTCTGCATATTAGCTAAATCATGCACACAATGTTCCTTTCATTAGTAACTAATATGACTGACTCGTCAAAACCAAATGTGCAGTCCAAGTGCGAGAAGAACGGCCAGACCCCTCCGTCGATGCCAGTCATTGCTCCGGCGGGCACGGTGAGTTTCATTTGAACGGTGATTAGTTACTAGTCTTCACATTTGAGTTGCATCATGCTAATGATACATTTGAAATAATCTTTGGTGCAGCATAACTCCCGACAAGCATCGACCGATCCTTCTCCGTCTGCCATTGGCGCGACCGGTCCTACACCTACACCTACACCTCCGTGATGACGGTAAGTTTCCCAAGTGTTTTGCTTAATAGAATTTTGTTGTGATGCCATGTTGTATCTACACATATCGTGCATAATGTGTGTATGTTTGAAATGCATTGTATTTGTGGGATTCGACATCTAGTCGTGTGCCTTTGGTAGCCTTCCATACAGGGAAATGCCTCCTAGTGCTTCCATTGAGCCATGGTAGTTCGCTACTGCTCCGGAACACATGGATTGACCGGCATGTGTCCTTCTTTGCTCCCGTGTCTGTCCCTACGGGGAAATATCACGCGGTGTATCACCGAAGTCCTTGTAGCTTGCTACGACTTGGTTGCACTCGCTGATGACCGACACGTGCATTGCTGGGTCATGTATGCCTGTCCCTGTACGTTTGTGCCACCTTGGTTCTATGACTAGTCATGTCGGCCCGGGTTCTCTGCCATACGGATACTAGCGACATAATCATATACTTAGCATTTGTTTCCTCCAAAATGACTCGATATGCTTAGCTAGCTCAAAAATGACATAATAAGCTTAATTAGCTCCAAAATGACATATTTAACCTAGGATAGCTCTAAAATGACCTATACTTAGCATTTTTTTCCTCAAAAATGACTTAATATGCTTAGCTAGCTTAAAAATGACCTATTTAACCTAGGATTGCTCTAAAATGACCTATACTTAGGATATTTTCCTCCAAAATGACTTAATATGCTTAAGAAATGACATAGTTTAGCTCCTAAATGACTTCACATGCTTAGCTAGCTTCAAAATGACATAATAACCTTACTTAGCTCTAAAATGACATATTTAACCTAGGCTAGCTCTAAAATGACCTATACTTAGCATTTTTTCCTCCTAAATGACTCAATATGCTTAGCTAGCTCAATAATATTTACATAATAGGCTTAATTAGCTCCAAAATGACCTATTTAACTTAGGATAGCTCTAAAATGACCTATACTTAGCATTTTTTCCTCCAAAATGACTTAATATGCTTAGCTAGCTTAAAAATGACCTATTTAACCTAGGATAGCTCTAAAATGACCTATACTTAGTATCTTTTCCTCCAAAATGACTTAATATGCTTAGTTAACTGTAAAATGACATAATATGCTTAAGAAATGACATATTTTAGGTCCTGAATGACTTCATATGCTTAGCTAGCTTCAAAATGACATAATAACCTTACTTAGCTCCAAAATGACCTATTTAACCTAGGCTAGCTCTAAAATGACCTATACTTAGCATTTTTTCCTCCTAAATAACTCAATATGCTTAGCTAGCTCAAAAATGACAAGATAAGCTTGATTAGGTCCAAAATGACTTATTTAACCAAGGATAGCTCTAAAATGACCTATACTTAGCATTTTTCCTCCAAAAGGACTTAATATGCTTAGCTAGCTTAAAAATGACCTATTTAACCTAGGATAGCTCTAAAATGACCTATACTTAGCATCTTTTCCTCCAAAATCACTTAATATGCTTAACTGGCTCTAAAATGACATAATATGCTTAAGAAATGTCATATTTTAGCTCCTAAATGACTTCATATGTTTAGCTACCTCCAAAATGACATATTGACCTTACTTAGCTCCAAAATGACCTATTTTATAGATATAAGTTGCATCATAATAATCTTCACATTTTAGTTGCATCATAATAATCTTCTTCTTCTAGTCTTCTTCTTCTAACTTTCTTCTTTCCCATTTTACAGATTTGCCTAAGATCAAGGAAGCTTGGGTTGATGGAGTGCTTGTATTTAGTTTTTGTTTTGACCTTGTGAAACTTGCTACCTATGGATGAAACTGTGTAATATTGATGAAACTATGTATATGTAGGGATGAAACTTGCTACTATTGGTAACATGTGTTGGATATATATATATGTGTTCATGACTATTGGTAATATGTGTTGAATATGCTATATTGGTCATATAAATATATTTGTGTTTGATTTTCTGTTAAAATGAATTGATATAAGAAAAACAAAAATAAATGGGGCAATATAGACACTTTGCCATCTGCTGGCAGATGGCAAAGAGCTTTGCCATCAGCTGGCAGATGGCAAAGAAACAACGTGTCATCCAGAGAAAAAATTTGGACTGGCCTATTTGGGCTCTTTGCCATCTGCCAGCAGATGGCAAAGCTCTTTGCCATCAGCTGGCTGATGGCAAAGTGTGCAGCCTTTGCCATCTGCTGGCAGATGGCAAAGAGCCTGCATCCTTTGCCATCTGCTGGCAGATGGCAAAGAGCCTGCAGCCTTTGCCATCTGCTGGCTGATGGCAAAGTATGCTGTTATCCTTCTAACGGGGCTAACCCCGTTAAGAGGCTTTGCCATCTGCCAGCTGATGGCAAAGGCACAGGCCCTTTGCCATCAGCCAGCAAATGGCAAAGAAGCCTTCTCATTCTTCTTCTTTTAGTCTTTCTTTTTCTTCTCTTTCTTCTTATATTCTTTCCTAGGGATGGCAATGGGTACCCATTACCAATGAACCCTGCGGGTAAAAACCCTATTAGAGTAAGGGTATGTGACAAAAAATTACCCATAGGTATATAAATAGAGAAATCTGAAACCCATCGGGTAGAGCGGGTATGGGTATGGGATCGTATAACCCATACCCACATACCCATGCATCCATATAAAAGTAGACTAGTACGGCCATGTTATCTTTACGATTTTTCGTGAACTCAAAATGATTTATTTTGATGTTTTGTTATTTACAGGAAGTTTTGTTGTTTGTCAAATGTGTTTTTGTTTAAGACGCGTTGTTCTTTATAAGTATGTGTTGCTGTTACAATGCATTGTTGTTTATAAAATGTTAATTTTTATGACTGTGAGTTGTTCATGTTGATGCTTTGTAAATATGGGTAATTTTACCTGCAAGTACCCATCTACCCTGTACGGTAATGGGTATGGGAAAAATTCTACCCATTGGCGGGTATAGATAAGGGTGATGGGCAAGCTCAAGGCGGACGGGTAAGGGTAAGGGGTGGCTCCACCTGTATCCAACCTCCGCGGGTGCCATCCCTATTCTTTCCTTTTCTCCTCTTCCTTGTTTTTCTTCTTATTATTCCTTATTTGTGTCATTTTAGAGCTAACTTAGGTAATTATGTCATTTTAGAGCTAAGTAAGCTTATTATGTCATTTTGGAGGAAAATGGGCTAAGTATATGACATTTTTGAGCTACAAGGTTATCTTGCCATTTCTGACTTAACTAAGCTAATTAGGTCATAAATGAACTAAATAAGCTAATTATGTCATTTTGGAGGATAATTACCTAAGTATGTCTTTTGGGGGAAAATAAGCTAAGTATGTGGCATAATAGGGCTAACTAGCATGTACGAAGCTAAGTATGCATTTGTTAAGGAAAACACTAGAGAAAACCAATCGGAGGTCAAGCACCGAGGTTCCTCGGGCCGGTTTCACCTGGAGAAGGGGTGTCCGATGCGGCTCCGAAGTTATGCTGCACCAAAGATCATTTGCAAAGTCTCGATAGCATGATGACACTCAAATGGTAATACTATTAACTAATGACCATTCAAATGAAACTCACTGTTCCCACTCTAGTAATGACCGACATCGGCGGAAGGGTCTGACTGGTCTTCTCACACATAGGCTACACATTTGGTTTTGATGAGTCAGTCATATTAGTTAGTAATGAAACGAACATTACTTGCATGATTTGGCTAATATGTAGAAGAAACTTACCACGAAGAGCTCATACATGGCCAAGTGAGCCACCTCATTCTGTGCCCTCTCTTCCTCGAACAACCTAGTTGTCTTCTCCTCCATCAGTCGTTCCTTCTCCTTCGCCAGCCGATCCCTCTCCTCCAGAAGCGCCTGGGTTCTCTCTCTCTCTCTCTCTTTCTGAAGAGCAACCCGCAACACCACTCCTCATTAGCATTGTAATCATCGATGTCCACACACACAAATGTAATGGACAAAAGATATGTGAGTCTGTATAACTAACCACGATGGCGAGATCAATGCTACCTCTTGAGCTTGCGTTAGTTTTTCCCTTGAAGAGGAAAGGGTGATGCAGCAAAGTAGAGTAAGTATTTCCCTCAGTTTGAGCACCAAGCTATCAATCCAGTAGGAGACAACGCGCAAGTCGTCAAATACCCGCACAAACAATAAACAACTTGCACCCAACGCGATAAAGGGGTTGTCAATCCCTTCACAGTTACTTGCAAAAGTGAGATCTAATAGAGATAGATAAATGGTAAATTAAATATTTTTGGTTTATAAATTGGAAAGTAAAAGATTGCAAAATAGTAGATCAGAAACTTAGATGATGGAAAATAGACCCGGGGGCCATAGGTTTCACTAGAGGCTTCTCTCAAGATAGAAAATATTACGGTGGGTGAACAAATTACTGCCAAGCAGCCAATAGAAGAGTGCATAATTATGACGATATCTAAGGCAATGATTATGAATATAGGCATCACGTCTGTGACACGTAGGCCGACTCCTTCCTGCATCGACTCTTATTAGTCCACACTTCGACCGACTCCTGCATGCATCTAGAGTATTAAGTTCATGAAGTATAGAGTAATGCATTAAGTAAGATGACATGATGTAGCGGAATTAACTCAAGAAATATGATGAAAACCCCATCTTGTTATCCTCGATGGCAACAATGCAATATGTGTCTTGTCCCCTTTTGTCACTTGGTGAAAGCACCGCAAAATTGAACCCAAAGAAAAGCACTTCTCCCATTGCAAGAAAAACGAATCTAGTTGGCCAAACCTAACAGATAGTTCGAAGAGAATTACTATGATATCAAATCATGAATATAAGAATTCAGAGAAGATTCAAATAAGATTCATAGATAAGTTGATCATAAATCCACAATTCATCAGATCTTGGCAAACACGCCGCAAAAGAAGATTACATCGGATAGATGTCCAAGAACATCAAGGAGAACATTGTATTGAGAATCAAAGAGAGAGAAGAAGCCATCTAGCTATTAGATATGGACCCATAGGTTTGTGGTAAACTACTCACGCTTCATCGGAAGGGCAATAGGGTTGATGTAGATGCCCTCCGTGGCGAATCCCCCTCCGACGGAGTACCGGAAAAGGCCTCCAGATGGGATCTCGCGGATACAGAAAGTTACGGTGGTGGAGAAGTGGTTTCAATGCCTCCTTTAGGTTTTCTCGAATATATGTGAATATATAGGCGGAAGAATTAGGTCGGTGGACTCATAGGGGGCCCACAAGGGTGGGGGTGTGCCCTCCCCCCTTGTGTCCGCCTCGTGGCTCTTTTGACTTGTTTCTCAAGTCTTCGGGGTGTCTTCTGGTACAAGAAAAATCATCGTAAACTTTCATTCCGTTTGGACTCCGTTTGATATTCATTTTCTGTGAAACTCAAAAACAAGGAAAAAACAGAAAGTGGCACTGGGTTCTAGGTTAATAGGTTAGTCCCAAAAATAATATAAAATAGCATAATAGTGCATATAAAACATCCAAAACAGATAATATAATAGCATGGAACAATCAAAAATTATAGATACGTTGGAGACGTATCAAGTATCCCCAAGCTTAATTCCTGCTCGTCCTCGAGTAGGTAAATGATAAAAACATAAATTTTGATGTGGAATGCTACCTATCATATTTATCAATGTAATTCTTTTTTATTGTGGCATGTATGTTCAAATCAATAAGACTTAAATTAAAAGTTTATCAATATCAAAACAGTAATACTTCGAGCATACCAAAAGCAATCTACGAAGCTTCAAAAATAACATGGCTAAAAAACGTTATCCCTACAAAATCATATAGTCTTTATGCTCCCTTTTCTTAACTCAAGATAACCCTCATGCCCATCCCGGTGTCAGCCAAGCAATTGCTTTTATACTCTACTGTTTCAAGCCTTTTTTCAACTCTTCACGCAATATATGAGCGCGGGCCATCGACATAACACTATGGGTGGAATAGAAGGTGGTGATAGGAAAAAGGAGGGAGAAAATATCACATCCACTAGGCAAATCAATGGACTATGGAGATGTCCATCAATTGATATCAATGTGAGTTAGTAGGGATTGCCATGTAACGCATGCACTGGAGCTATAAGTGTATGAAAGCTCACAAACTAACTAGTGGGTGTGCATCAACTTGCTTGCTCATGAAGACCTAGGGCATTTGAGAAAGCCCATCGTTGGAATATACAAGCCAAGTTCTATAATGAAAATTTTCCACTAGTATATGAAAGTGACAACATAGGAGACTCTCTATCATGAAGAACATGGTGCTATTCTGAAGCACAAGTGTGGAAAAAATAGTAACATTGTCCCTTCTCTCTTTTTCTCTCATTTCTTTTATTTTGGGCTCTTTGGCCTCTTTTTTTGTGGGCTTCTTTGGCGTCTTTTATTTATTTGGGCTTCTCTGGCCTCTTTTATTTATAATCTCACATGGGACAATGTTCTGATAATGATGATCATCACACTTTTATTTACTGACAACTCGATATTACAACTCGATACTAGAACAAAGTATGACTCTATATGAATGCCTTCGGCGGTGTACCGGGATGTGCAATGATCTAGAGTGACATGTATAAAAAATATGAATGGTGGCTTTGCCACAAATACTATGTCAACTACTTGATCATGCAAAGCAATATGACAATGATGATGTGTGTCATAACAAATGGAACGGTGGAGTTACATGGCAATATATCTTAGAATGGCTATGGAAATGCCATAATAGGTCGGTATGGTGGCTGTTTTGAGGAAGGGTGTAAGGTGGTTTGATGCACCGGTGAGAGTTGTGCGGCACTAGAGTGGCTAGCAAGGTGGAAGGGTGAGAGTGCATATAATCCATGGACTCAACATTAGTCATACAGAACTCACATACTTATTGCGAAAAATCTACTTAGCCCTCAAAGCAAAACACTACGACGCATGCTCCTATGGGGGAGGTTGGTAGGAGTTAACCATCATGCGCCCCCGACCTTCACGCAAAGATAAACAATCAAGATACAGTGGGCGCCAATTTGGTTGCATAGACCATACATGCATGCTACGGGAATCACAAACCTAAACACAACTATTTCTTTAACCTCACAAACTACCACTAGCATGACTCTAATATTACCATCTCAACATCTCAAAACAATTAGGAATCAAATTTTTCATAGTATTCAATGCTCTTTATATGAAAGTTTTCATTATATGTCCTTTGGATGCCTATCATATTAGGACTAAATTCATAACCCAAGCAAATTACCATGCTGTTTTTAAGGACTCTCAAAATAATATAAGTGAAGCAAGAGAGTTCAACAATTTCTATAAAATAAAACCACCGCTGTGCTCTAAAAAGGTATACGTGAAGCACTAGAGCAAATTTGCCTAGCTCAAAAGATATAAGTCACTACTAGAATCAGGGAATTTACCGTTTGCCAGTTCTTTGTCGTCTGCTAGCTAACGGCGAAGAAGGTCTTTGCCATCAGCTAGCAAACAGGCGACACCAAAGAACTGGCAGATGGCAAAGAAGGTCTTTTCCATCTGTCAGCTCTTTGTCGTCCACTGGCACACGGTAAAGAATCTTTGCCGTTTGGAAGCAGAGGACAAAGATATGCTGGTGGGGTCCACTTGATGCAGTATGTTGCAACGGTCCACCCCCCTCTTTGACGTCTGCTAGCAGACGGCAAAGAGAGTTGTAGTTAACGACCCACGACCCCCACTCCTCTCTCTCTTCTCTCTCTCTCCATCTCTCTCCTCCCCTGACCCTGAAACTTGCATGCCGCCTGTCGCCGCTCCGCCCCGCCCCGGACCCCCACCACCGCCGCCCGTCGCCGCTCCACCCTACCGAGGCCGCCCGCCGCCCAGGA
>LR738714.1:63449383-63493833 GCA_902687465.1 Secale cereale | reverse complement strand
ATGCGGATCTAATGGTCAGAAACGATGGATGGCAGATACACCACCATCACCTGCAGAGTCTTCTATAGGAGTATATATATTTCTCAGGCTGTTTTGATGAGGTGTGGGAGGGATGTGGTTGCTTTCAAGATAATAAGGGGGTTTCTACAAATCGGACATAGAAGTGGGCTATTGTTGCAAAAATGCCACAACTTACCTCACAGTCGTTAGATGCAGATCTAATGGTCAGAAACGACGGATGGCAGACACACCACCATCACCTTCTGAGTCTTTTATAGGAGTATATATATATTTCTCACGCTGTTTTGATGAGGTGAGGGAGGGATGTGGTTGCTTTCAAGATAATAAGGGGTTTTCTGCAAATAGGAGCAGAGAAGTGGGGTATTGTTGCAAAAATGACACAACTTACCTCACGTCTGTTAGATGTAGATATAATGGTTAGAAATGACGGATGGTAGATACACCACCTGTCGGTGTATTGGAACGACACCTATGGGATCACAAGAATCCCTACTACGGTTAGCGGCGCGCGGGGTTGAGAGAAGAGCGGATCAAACAGATAGCACACGGTTCGTTTATCCAGGTTCGGGCCGCGAGGATGCGTAAAACCCTACTCTTGCTTTGGTGGATCGTATATCTGTGTTCTTCAGCTAGCTATGGGTCGTGAGGAGCTCCAAAAACCGAATCCCCCTCCTGGTCGCCTCGGGCCTCCTTTTATAGAAAAAGGGGTTGCCACAGTGGTACACAGGAGGTGGAAAGGGTACAGTGATGCGAGTTTATCCCTCGCATTACATGACAAGGCGCATTTAATGCGTCTTGCTTAGGTGTCCTTGCTTTATCGGGGACGGGGAGAGATATGTCTTGTCTGTTGCCGCTCCTTCTTGTGACGACACGCGCCCTGGCCAGCGATGCCTGAGATGCCATGTAGGTAGGCAGGCAGCTGAGGTGGCGCAATGGTGGGTCTTCACGAACATCTGCATGCCGCCACGCAGGTGCCTGCCCAGCTGGTTGGGTCGGCTGCAGCATAAGGCGGTGGAAGTTTAGTTGGCATGGGCCTGATGGTGGCCCTGCGGATGTCCTCGGCAAGGGCCTTGCCGGGGCCCCGGCAAGGGTCTTGCCGTGGCGCCTGCTGCCATCCCCGGCAAGGTGCTTGCCGGAGGTCTTGTGGTCTTCCTTGGCTAGGATCCCGCCAAGGGTCGCCGTCTTCTTAGTGTGTATCTGATCTTGAATGTCTTCAAAAAGATCTGCATGCCACTACGGGGATGTCTCCCGAATCCTTGCCCCATGGGGGCAGTGGACTCAAGGGTGATTCGCTCCGTAGGCATGGGGCGAGTTGCCGCGGCAAGGGTCTTGCCGGGGCTGCTAAAGGCGGCCCCGGCAAGGATCTTGCCGGGCCTGCTAAAACTGGCTCCCGGCAAGGATCTTGCTGGGGGAACCCGCTTCGTCCCTTTGCTCTTTGTGGTCTTGGCTTTGGGCTTCAGTCTTACCCTAGCTTACCTCCCTGGCCTTGCTTGGTGCGGCGGTGCCCGTGGCTCAGACTGCCCGTGCACAGTCATAGGGGTACAAAAAGTGTACCCCCCCCCTTTTTGTACACCGACAGGAGCCCGCGGGCTTGGGCCACACATAAGCGCGACGCGTTGTTGGGCTAGGCCCAGAACGGTGCGCGGGCAGGCGGGACGGTTTTTACCGCGGTAAGATTTTATGCGCGCTGCGCCTCCCATGATCTGCGCGCGTGGTGCGGTGTGGAGGGGCGTGCGTGACGTGGGCGACATGTGTGGGGTCGGTTGCACGCATGCGTCACATCATAGTTAATGTGAAAGGAGGCGGCCCGTGTTTTTCCCCCATAAGAAGGAGTAACCGCGGGCGCGCTGCTCACTTTCCCCTCTTTCCTCGCGCCTTTTCCAATCTCAGAGCCGCCGTTTCCTCTCTTCCTTCCTTCCTAAGCTTCCGCCGTCGTTGCCTCGCCATCCTCCTCCCTCAGCCCTCTAACTTCCTTAGCCGCCATGGCGTCCAAATCCATCAAGGGCAAGGGAGTGGCCAAGGGCGCAGGGACTGTGGAGCCGCCGGAGAATGCGCTATTGGGGGACCGGACGAAGTCCGCCTTCTTCTTCCCCTCGACGGTTGATGTCCACGAGCTCCGGGCCTCCTTCGAGCCTCTATGGGGAGTCAAGACGGGGGGAGAGAATTCGAGACATCCGGCGACGCGCGTCATTCCTGTCGCTTGCGCTGGTCCTGCCGCGAATCGGTATCCCTTTTTCGTCGATTATCTTTCTTGCGGGTTATGTCCCCCTTTCTCCGATTTCTTCTGCAACATCATGCATACCTTCGGCTTTCGCCTCTTGTATTTTACTCCGAATGCGGTGGCGTGCATGGCTTTCTTTGCGCACCTTTGCGAAGGCTTCGTCGGTGTGCCGCCCAACATGGCGCTTTTCCGCCATTATTTCTCCCCTCGGATCCAGCCGGGAGGTGCCGTCTCTGGGTGCATCACCTGGATCCCAAGATCCAAGGGGGCGTACCCGGACGGTGCCATAAAGGAGAGGTGGGATGAGTGGCGTGGCCGGTGGTGCTAGATTGAAGATGAGGACCCGCCAAGATTCTGCAAGGTCCGCTGAGCGCCGCTGGTCCGTGGCAGTGATTGGAGTGATGTTGATGTCGCCGATGGGAGGCTCACTGTCGCCACTACCAGGATTCTCCGGCTCACCGAGGCTAGACTCACCCTTGAGATGATCGGGGCGGACTTTATTCGCTGTCGGATCGCCCCGTTGCACAACAAGGGGAAGCCAACCTGGCTCTTTACGAATCCGGCTGACATTATGCGACTCCGTCCTGGCCTCGACCACAATTTCACGGTGATGGCACATGCCCATTTCTGCCAGCGGCTTTTCCAGCTTGATGTGGGTCGTGATGGCGAGGTCGAACGGACCGGCAAGGCCGCGAGGGCTGCCGCAAAGGCCGGCAAGGCCCTCAAGGGGCCGTTCTTCAAGTTGCCAGCGGGGGTGGTCCCGTTGTGCAATAATTCACGCCGGTCCGAGATCATTTCTATCATGCCGGACTGCAACGCGCACGTTCCTGTCCCGAGTTGGAAGGAGCCGACGGATGCGGATGTGCAGCAATTCTTTGACACCCTGGTTGTGATGCCTGTCAATGCTAACGCTGAGCGGTGGCTTGTCATGGACACCACCCAGGCAGAGCTGGACTACATCGCCACTAGGGCGAGGGAGGCGCAGCTTGCCATGGAGGCCGGCAGTGCCGGGGGTGTGGAGGACAAGGCCACAATGGCCGCGGAGGAGGAGGAGCTCACCCGGTGGGCGGCGGCCGCCGGGGAGGCTAGTAGCGCCGACACCGGAGCTCCGCTTGTCGAACATGCGGCCGACGAGTCGTCGTCGGAGGAGGACGTGGCGGCGGGCTCGACGCCAGCCAGGGGAAGAGGGCGAGTCCTGCAGCGGGCTAGTTCCGGCGAGCCGGTCCGGCCCGGCAGGGCTACGTGGCCTCAATTGACCCTGGAGGGCTCCGGGCGTCACACGAGGGTCATGTCAGTGAAGAGGCTGACGAAGGCCGCTGAGAAGAAAAAGCGACAGCCCCTTCTCCATCTGGGCGCGCAAACCACGCCTTCTTCGCCTCCTCCGGCAGACGTCGACTCGGATGTTGACGCGGATCTCCCTTTTGATCTTGGGCCTCTCAGCCCGAAGAGGAAAAGGAAAGTGGTGGAAGAGGAGGAGATGGACGACGAGTAAGTACTCCGTTCCTTACTGCCATTTCCATTCCCCCGAATTAAGTCACTCATCTTGATCTGTTTTTGCTTTTGCAAGGATGGAGAGACGTTGGCCCAGATGGTGAAGAGGGCGAAGGCCTCGGCGAGTAGTCAGCCCTCGGCTGGGGCTTCAGAGACGCCACTCGTGGTGTTGAGCAGCCCGGACAGCAGCCCCCTGGAACAGCCCCCAGCGTACGTTTGTCACCCTCCTCTTACTCGACATGTGGTAGGTGTTCGATGCTATGGTGTTGACCTTGTCGAGTTTGTAGGAAGGGAGCGGCAGCAGGAGGAGCCGCAGAGGGCTACCCCCAACACACCACCCCCATCGACTACGCCGCCGCGAGGGGCGTCCCCGGCAAGGGCACCAAGCACGGAGCCCACACCCATGGAGGAAGAGGGGAACTTGGGCGCTGGTGGCTCTGCCACGGCGCCAAATACTGGCGGGGAGGGGACTTCTTCTACACAGCCTGGCACTGGTGAGTCGCCTGTCCTCCATCTCTATTTTTTCCCTTATTCTTTTTCTTGGCTTCATTGCTCCCATTACTGCCCAGGCCCTTCTTCAGCAGATATGGAGGACGTGGACACTGTTGTTGGGAATATTGCTGAGGAGGCCGCGACGGAGGCGAACAGGATTGCCGCCGAGGAGGCCGCCAAGGATGCTGACGAGGCCGCCGCTGCGGGGGCCGCCAAGGCGACCGGCGAAGCTTCTGCCGAGGGCGCCAGCGGTGGGCTTGCCGGGGAGGCCGGCAAGGCCACAGCCGAGGAAGTGGTGGTTGATGATCAGCCTCCTTCATCCACAATGTAAGTGCATCTAGTGCCACCCCTAGTTGGTTTTGGAGTATTGACGACAAACCTGGTTGAGGGACTAATGTGTTTGTGAGAATTGCAGGATAACACAGGTAGTAGTCCCTCATTGATTCAATTTACCTACCGGAGACGACCCCTAAAAATGTATGAAGACATTGACATCAGTGGTGGTATAAGAAGATAATCGTATTGAAGACTATGACAAGAGAAGACATTATGTGAAGACTATAGAGAGCGAAGACTTAGATGTTTCGTTGTTTCCTTTTTCTTCTTTGTTGAGTCATAGGAACCACCGTACTATTAAGTGGGGTCCAAGTGATCTAAGTCAGAGTGACTGAAGTGATGCTCAACCAAATCCTATGTCTTCGAGCGAAGACAATGAGAGCAAATCTTATCCAGAGTTGGATGAGTCAGCTTTACTTGTAGCCCAAGTAAATTTGCCGTGTGAGTGTTTGAAATCTGACCGTTGGAACACGTGTCAGTTCCTTAGTGACCCAGGGTCACTTCGGACAAATCAGGTCGGGTTGCCCAGTGGCTATAAATAGCCCACCCCCTACACCATAAATTGGTGCCTGCTCAGAGTTATTACACGGCTTTTGTCGTTTGAGAGCAACCCACCTCCGAAGCTTTTGAGAGAGAAATCCTTGCGAGGACAAAGCCAAAACACCCAGAGCCAAAGAGTGTTAGGCAACACTGAAGTCTTTCTGTCTGTGTGACCTGAAGACTTATTACACTTGAGGATTGTGTTTCCTCCAGCCGGTTAGGCGTCGCGTTCTGAGCATCCAAGAGTCATTGTGGATCGCCGGTGAACGAAGTCTGTGAAGGTTTGGAAGTCTACCTTGAAGACTTACCAGAGTGATTGGGCGAGGACTAGGTGTCCTTAGTGTTGGAAATATTCCCTAGAGGCAATAATAAATTGGTTATTATTATATTTCCTTGTTCATGATAATAGTTTATTATCCATGCTAGAATTGTATTGATAGGAAACTCAGATACATGTGTGGATACATAGACAAACACCATGTCCCTAGTAAGCCTCTAGTTGACTAGGTCGTTGATCAACAGATGGTCACGGTTTACTGACCATGGACATTGGATGTCGTTGATAACGGGATCACGTCATTAGGAGAATGATGTGATGGACAAGACCCAATCCTAAGCCTAGCACAGATCGTGTAGTTCGTATGCTAAAGCTTTTCTATATGTCAAGTATCTTTTCCTTAGACCATGAGATTGTGCAACTCCCGGATACCGTAGGAATGCTTTGGGTGTACCAAACGTCACAACGTAACTGGGTGGCTATAAAGGTGCACTACAGGTATCTCCGAAAGTGTCTATTGGGTTGGCACGAATCGAGACTGGGATTTGTCACTCCGTATGACGGAGAGGTATCTCTGGGCCCACTCGGTAGGACATCATCATAATGTGCACAATGTGATCAAGGAGTTGATCACGGGATGATGTGTTACAGAATGAGTAAAGAGACTTGCCGGTAACGAGATTGAACTAGGTATCGGTATACCGACGATCGAATCTCGGGCAAGTACTATGCCGATAGACAAAGGGAATTGTATACAGGATTGATGGAATCCTTGACATCGTGGTTCATCCGATGAGATCATCGTGGAGCATGTGGGAGCCAACATGGGTATCCAGATCCCGCTATTGGTTATTGACCGGAGAGTTGTCTCGGCCATGTCTGCATGACTCCCGAGCCCGTAGGGTCTACACACTTAAGGTTCGATGACGCTAGGGTTATAGGGAAAGTATGTACGTGGTTACCGAATGTTGTTCGGAGTCCCGGATGAGATCCAGGACATCACGAGGAGTTCCGGAATGGTCCGGAGGTAAAGATTCATATATGGGAAGTCCCGTTGTGGTCACCGGAAAAGTTTCGGGCGCTATCGGTAGCGTACCGGGACCACTAGGAAGGTCCCGGGGGTCCACCGGATGGGGCCATCGGCCCCAGAAGGCTGCGTGGGCCAAGTGTGGGAGGGGACTAGCCCCAGGTGGGCTGGTGCGCCCCCCTACCAGGGCCCAAGGCGCCTCCAAGAGGGGAGGGGGGCAAACCCTAGGGCAGATGGGCCCTAGGGCCCAATCTGGTGCGCCCCCCTCTCCCTCTCCCCCTCTAGCCGCCACCCTCAGATGGGATCTGGGGTGGCCGCACCCCTAGGGGTGGGAAACCCTAGAGGGGGCGCAGCCCCTCCCTTCCCCCTATATATATGTGAGTTTTGGGGCTGCCCATAACACGGTTTTGACCTCTGTCGCTTGGCGCAGCCCTACCTCTCTCCCTCCTCGTCTCTCACAATGCTTGGCGAAGCCCTGCTGGAGTCGCGCGCTCCTCCACCACCACCACGCCGTCGTGCTGCTGTTGGATGGAGTCTTCCCCAACCTCTCCCTCTCTCCTTGCTGGATCAAGGCGTGGGAGACGTCATCGGGCTGCACGTGTGTTGAACGCGGAGGCGCCGTTGATCGGCGCTTAGATCGGAATCAACCGCGATCTGAATCGCAGCGAGTATGACTCTTTCATCCGCGTTCTTGCAACGCTTCCGCATCGCGATCTACAAGGGTATGTAGATGCACTCCCCTCTCCCTCGTTGCTAGAGTACTCCATAGATAGATCTTGGCGATGCGTAGGAAAAAATTTGATTTTCTGCTACGATTCCCAACAGTGGCATCATGAGCTAGGTCTATGCGTAGTATCTTGCACGAGTAGAACACAAAGTTGTTGTGGGCGTCGATTTGTCAATTTACTTGCCGTTACTAGTCTTATCTTTATTCGGCAGCATCGTGGGATGAAGTGGCCCGGACCGACCTTACACGTACTCTTACGTGAGACTGGTTCCACCGACTGACATGCACTAGTTGCATAAGGTGGCTAGCGGGTGTCTGTCTCTCCCACTTTAGTCGGATCGGATTTGATGAAAAGGGTCCTTATGAAGGGTAAATAGAAATTGGCATATCACATTGTGGTTTTGGCGTAGGTAAGAAACGTTCTTCCTAGAAACCTATAGCAGCCACGTAAAAACTTGCAACAACAATTAGAGGACGTCTAACTTGTTCTTGCAGCATGTGCCGTGTGATGTGATATGGCCAAAAGGATGTGATGAATGATATATGTGTGATGTATGAGATTGATCATGTTCTTGTAATAGGAACCACGACTTGCATGTCGATGAGTATGACAACCGGCAGGAGCCATAGGAGTTGTCTTATTTTATTGTATGACCTGCGTGTCATTGAAAACGCCATGTAATTACTTTACTTTATTGCTAACCGTTAGCCATAGTAGTAGAAGTAATGTTTCGCGAGACGACTTCACGAAGACACGATGATGGAGATCATGATGATGGAGATCATGGTGTCGTGCGGGTGATGATGATGATCATGGAGCCCCGAAGATGAAGATCAAAAGGAGCAAAATGATATTGGCCATATCATGTCACTATTTGATTGCATGTGATGTTTATCATGTATTACATCTTATTTGCTTAGAACGACGGTAGTAAATAAGATGATCTCTCACTAAAATTTCAAGAATTGTGTTCCCCCTAACTGTGCACCGTTGCTAAGGTTCGTTGTTCCGGAGCACCACGTGATGATCGGGTGTGATAGGCTCTAACGTTCGCATACAACGGGTGTAAGCCAGATTTACACACGCAATACACCTAGGGTTCACTTGACGAGCCTAGCATGTACAGACATGGCCTCGGAACACGGAAGACCGAAAGGTCGAACATGAGTCATATAGAAGATACGATCAACATGAAGATCTTCACCGTTGATGACTAGTCCGTCTCACGTGATGATCGGACACGGCCTAGTCGATTCGGATCATGTATCACTTAGATGACTAGAGAGATGTCTATCTGAGTGGGAGTTCATTAGATGAACTTAATTTTCATGAACGATAGTCTAAGTTGTCTTTGCAAATTATGTTGTAGACCAATAACTGCGTTGTAGCTCCCTGTTTAATACGATCCTAGAGAAAGACTAAGTTGAAAGATATTGTAAGCAATGATGCGGACTGGGTCCGTAGTCCGAGGAGTGTCCTCACTGCTGCATAGAAAGCTTACGTCTTTGATGCACCGCTCGATGTGCAAACCCCTACAACGTTGTCTGTGGATGTTGTGAACACCTGACAGACACCTTCTGATGACTACTTGATAGTTTAGTGCACCATACTTTGCGGCTTAGAATCATGATTCCAATGACGTTTTGAACGCCATAGAACATATGAGATGTTCTAAGAGCTGAAATTGGGATTTCAGGCTCATGCCCGTGTTGAGAGGTATGAGACCTCTGACAAGTTCTTTTGCCGAAAAGATGGAGGAGAATAGCACGTAGTGAGCATGTGCTCAGAATGTCTGGGTGCTAAAATCACTTGAACCAAGTGGGAGTTAATCTTCCATATGAGATAGCGGTTGACAGAATTCTCTAGACACTATCACCAAGCTACTAGAACTTCGTGATGAACTATGACATGCAAAGGATGGAGATGATCCCGGAGCTATTAGCGGTTCTTAAGACCGCAAAAGTAGAAATCAAGAAGGAGCATCAAGTGTTGATGGTTTAACAAGACCACTGGTTTCAAAAGGGCAAGGGCAAGAAGGGAAACTTCATGAATGGCAAACCAATTGTCGCACTAATGAAGGAACCCAAGGTTGAACCCAAACCTTGAGACTAAGTGCTTCTATTGTAAGGGGAACGTCACATGGTAGCGGAACTACCCCAAATACATGGTAGATAAGAAAGCTGGCAACTTCAACAAAGTATGAGTGATATACGTGTTATTGATGTGTACCTTACTAGTACTCCTTGTAGCACCTGGGTATTAGATACCGGTTCAGTTGCTATTATTAGTGACTTGAAGCAAAAGGTATGGACTGAACGGAGACTAGCTAAGGGCGAGGTGACGATGTGTGTTGGAAGTGTTTCCAAGGTTGATAAGATCACCATCGCACGCTCCCTCTACCTTCGGGATTAGTGTTGAACCTAGATAAATGTTGTCAGGTGTCTACGTTGAGCATGAATATGATTAGATCATGATCATTGCAATACGGTTATTCATTTAAGTTAGAGAATAATGGTTATTATGTTTACATGAATAATACCTTTATGGTCATGCACCCAACGGTTTATTGAATCTCGATCATAGTAATACACATGATAATAATATTAACGCCAAAAGATGTAGAGTTAATAATGATAGTACCACTTTCTTGTGGCACTGCCGCTTAGGTCATTTTGGCATAAATGCATGAAGAAACTCCATGCTGATGGATGTTTGGAGTCACTTGATTTTGAATCGCTTGACATATGCGAGCCATGCCTCATGGGCAGGATGACTAAGATCCCGTGTTCAGGTACAATGAAACGGGAAAGTGACTTGTTGGAAATCATACATGCTGATGTGTGTGATCCAATGAGAATTAAGGCGTGTGGTGGATATCGTTATTTTCTCATTTTTCACTGACGATTTCAGTAGATATGGGTATATTTATTTAAGGAAGCAAAAGTCTGAAAACGTTTGAAAAGTTCAAGCAATTTCAGAGTGAAGTTAAGAATTGTCATAACAAGAAGATCATGTTCCTACGATCTGATCAAGGGGAGATTTTCTGAATTATGAGTTTGGCAATCACTTAAGACATTGTGGAATTGTTTCGCAGTTGAAGCCACCTGGAACACCACAGCGTAATGGTGTGTCCGGACGTCGTAATCGAACCGTATGAGATATGGTGCAATCTATGATGTCTTTTAACCGATCTACTACTCTTAATTTGAGGTTATGCATTAGAGAAAGTTGCATTCACTTTAGATAGGGCACCATCTAAGTCCGTTAAGATGACGCTGTGTGAACTATGGTTTGCCAAGAAACCAAAGTTGTCATTTCTCAATGCTTGGGACTGCGATGCTTATGGCTTCAGCAGGAAAAAGCTCGAACCCAAAGTGGACAAATACATCTTCATGGGATACCCAAAGGTAACAATTGTGTATACCTTCTATCTCAGATCCAAGGACAAAAATGTTTGTCGCTAAGAATGGGTCCTTTCTCGAGAAGGAGTTTCTCTCGAAAGATTTGAGTGGGAGGAAGATAGAACTTGATGAGGTTGTCGAACCCTCACTTCAACCGGAAAGTAGTGCAACACAGAAAGATGTTTCTGTGGAACCTACGATTGTTGAAGAGGAAACAAATGATAGTGATCATGAAGCTTCGGATCAAGTTGCTAATCGAACCTCGTGGGTCGACAAGGATATGTACTACTCCTGAGTGGTACGGTGATCCTGTCTTAGAGGTCATGTTGTTGGACAACAATGAACCTATGAACTATGGAGAAGAGATGGTGGGCCCGTATTCGGACAAATGGTTAGATGCCGAGAAATCCGAGATAGGATCCATGTATCAAAACAAAGTATGGACTTTGGTGGACTTGCCCGATGATTGGCAAGCCATTGAGATAAATAGATCTTTGAGAAGAAGATGGACGTGGACGGTAATGTCACCGTCTATGAAGCTCGACTTGTGGCAAATAGTTTTTCACAAGTTCAAGGAGTTGACTACGATGAGATTTTCTCACCCGTAGCGATGCTTAAGTCCGTCGGAATCATATTAGCATTAGCTGCATTTATGAAATCTAGGAGATGGATGACAAAACAAGTTTCCTTACCAGTTTTCGTAAGGAAAGGTTGTATGTGATACAATCAGAAAGGTTTTGTCGATCCTAAGGATGCTAAAAGGTATGCTAGCTCCAGCGATCCTTCCATGGACTGGAGCAAGCATCTCGGAGTTGGAATATACGCTTTGATGGAGTGATCAAAGTTTTTGGGTATACAAAGTTTGTTAGAAACTTGTATTTACAATAAAGTGAGTGGGAGCACTTCAACATTTCTGATAAGTATATGTGAATGACATATTGTTGATCCGAAATGATGTAGAATTTCTGGAAAGCGTAAAGGGTTGTTTGAAAGCAGTTTTCCAAAGGAAGACCTTGATAAAGCTGCTTACATAATTGGGCATCAAGATCTATAGAGATAGATCAAGACGCCTAATGATACTTTCAAAAGGAACACACACCTTTGACATGATTTTGAAGGAGTTCAAAATAGATCAGTCAAAGAAGGAGTTCTTACCTGAGTTGTAAGGTGTGAAGTTGATTAAGACTCAAAGCTTGACCGCGGCAGAAGGAAGAGGAAGGACGAAGGTCGTCCCCTATGCTTTTGTCATAGGCTCTATACGATATGCCATGCTGAGTACCGCACCTGATGTGCGCCTTGCCACATGTCTGGCAAGAGGGTACAAAAGTAATCCAGGAGTGGATCACTAGATAGCGGTGAAAATTATCCTTAGAGGAATAGGGAAATGTTTCTCGGTTATGGAGGTGATAAAGAGTTCGACATAAAGAGTTACGTCGATGCAAGCTTAACACCTATCTGGATAGCTCTGAGTAGAGACACCGGATACGTATATTGGAGCAACAATTTGGAATAGCTCCAAGTGGAACGTAGTAGCAGCATCTACGATACGACATAAAGTTTTGTGAACTACATAGGGATCTGAATGTTGCAGACCCGTTGACTACAACCTCTCTCACAAGCGTAACATGATCAAACCCAGAACTCGTTGAGTGTTAATCACATATTGATGTGAACTAGATTATTTACTCTAGTAAACTCTTTGATGTTGGTCACATGGCGATGTGACCTATGAGTGTTAATCACATGGCGATGTGAACTCGATTATTGACTCTAGTGCAAGTGGGAGACTGTTGGAAATATGCCCTAGAGGCAATAATAAATTGGTTATTATTATATTTCCTTGTTCATGATAATAGTTTATTATCCATGCTAGAATTGTATTGATAGGAAACTCAGATACATGTGTGGATACATAGACAAACACCATGTCCCTAGTAAGCCTCTAGTTGACTAGCTCGTTGATCAACAGATGGTCACGGTTTCCTGACCATGGACATTGGATGTCGTTGATAACGGGATCACATCATTAGGAGAATGATGTGATGGACAAGACCCAATCCTAAGCCTAGCACAGATCGTGTAGTTCGTATGCTAAAGCTTTTCTATATGTCAAGTATCTTTTCCTTAGACCATGAGATTGTGCAACTCCCGGCTACCGTAGGAATGCTTTGGGTGTACCAAACGTCACAACGTAACTGGGTGGCTATAAAGGTGCACTACAGGTATCTCCGAAAGTGTCTGTTGGGTTGGCACAAATCGAGACTGGGATTTGTCACTCCGTATGACGGAGAGGTATCTCTGGGCCCACTCGGTAGGACATCATCATAATGTGCACAATGTGATCAAGGAGTTGATCACGGGATGATGTGTTACAGAACGAGTAAAGAGACTTGCCGGTAATGAGATTGAACGAGGTATCGGTATATCGACGATCGAATCTCGGGCAAGTACTATGCCGATAGACAAAGGGAATTGTATACGGGGTTGATTGAATCCTTGACATCGTGGTTCATCCGATGAGATCATCGTGGAGCATGTGGGAGCCAACATGGGTATCCAGATCCCGCTGTTGGTTATTGACCGGAGAGTTGTCTCGGCCATGTCTGCATGACTCCCGAGCCCGTAGGGTCTACACACTTAAGGTTTGATGACGCTAGGGTTATATGGAAAGTATGTACGCGGTTACTGAATTTTGTTCGGAGTCCCGGATGAGATCCCGGACGTCACCAGGAGTTCCGAAATGGTCCGGGGGTAAAGATTCATATATGGGAAGTCCCGTTTTGGTCACCGGAAAAGTTTCGGGCGCTATCGGTAGCGTACTGGGACCATCAGGAAGGTCCCCGGGGTACACCGGGTGGGGCCACTGGCCCCAGAAGACTGCGTGGGCCAAGTGTGGGAGGGGACCAGCCCCAGATGGGCTGGTGCACCCCCCCGCCAGGGCCCAAGGCGCCTCCAAGAGGGGAGGGGGGCAAACCCTACGGCAGATGGGCCCTAGGGCCCAATCTGGTGCGCCCCCCTCTCCCTCTCCCCCTCTAGCCGCCACCCTCAGATGGGATATGGGGTGGCCGCACCCCTAGGAGTGGGAAACCCTAGAGGGGGCGCATCCCCTCCCTTCCCCCTATATATATGTGAGTTTTGGGGCTGCCCATAACACGGTTTTGACCTCTGTCGCTTGGCGCAGCCCTACCTCTCTCCCTCCTCGTCTCTCGCAATGCTTGGCGAAGCCCTGCTGGAGTCCCGCGCTCCTCCACCACCACCACGCCGTCGTGCTGCTGTTGGATGGAGTCTTCCCCAACCTCTCCCTCTCTCCTTGCTGGATCAAGGCGTGGGAGACGTCATCGGGCTCCACGTGTGTTGAACGCGGAGGCGCCGTTGTTCGGCGCTTAGATCGGAATCAACCTCGATCTGAATCGCAGCGAGTACGACTCCTTCATCCGCATTCTTGCAATGCTTCCGCATCGCGATCTACAAGGGTATGTAGATGCACTCCCCTCTCCCTCGTTGCTAGATTACTCGATAGATAGATATTGGAGATGCGTAGGAAAAAATTTTGATTTTCTACTACGATCCCCAACACTTAGCTCAAGGGGAATAAGGTGAAGACGCGGTCTTCTGAGTTAAATCTCAGCCTCCCTAACCAGACGTACAGTTGTCACAGCAACTGGAACTGGTCTAACAAATCACTATCCTCCCCGAGCTACTGGTTCTATCATTTCCTTCCCTTTACTTACTGTTCTATGTTGTGAAGTCATTGCCTGCTTGCCTTATATGATTGACTTCACTGAGTATCCACTTGTTGTGATTGGCTTCATTCCTTCTTTCATCATGATCCCTACTGCCTAGCTGTTATTAGTCTTCGTACTTTCACTTCATTGAATACATGACTATGGCTTGTCTAGTGTAGTCTACTTTCCGCTGCATACTAATAGGATTGAGTTTATATTTTGTCTTCAAAACTATCATGTTTTAAAGCATTTCATAAAAATCGCCTCTTCACCCCCCCCCCTCTAGTCAATATACTGCACTTTCAATTGGTATCAGAGCAAGGTACTCCCTTGTTCTGTGTGATTCGGTTTAACCACCTGGAGTTTTAGTTATGTCGACCGCAGGAATGAAGACGGTGTCTTGCCCCATGTTTGACGGTCACGAGTATCCCAAGTGGAAGGCCATGATGAAGAAACGTCTCATGGCGATTAACAGTGAGCTGTGGACCGTCACTGAGATTGGTCTTACCGATCTATGCAAGAGGGCAGAAGCTGATGACATTCGCAAGTTCACTCTTCTCAATCTCACAGCGAAGGACGTCATCTGCTCCTGTTTGTCTCAAAATCAGTTCAGGAACATCATGCATCTTGATCATGCGAAGCTTATCTGGGACCGTCTCTCTGAAGTCTATGAAGGTCATCGAACTCGTGATGATTCCGGGTTTGAGTAATTCAAAGAATCACTCAAGACGATGACTTTCGATCCAGAACCATCATCCTCTGCACCATGTCTTATGGCAAAAGGTGCCAAGGTAACCGAATGCTATCCATCTGAATCTAGTGATGATGAATCTGGTGATGAATTTGGACCCAGCTATGTCAAACTTGCTTCCCTTGCCACTAAACAACAAATTGCTCTGGAAAAGGGCCAAAAAATGCTTAATAAGAGCAATGATATGTTGGGTGAAGAAATGGATCAGTCGAAAAACTTAGCTGAAAGTCTTCAGAGACTTCAGGCTAAGTTAACTACGCTTCAAAGTCATCATAACACTCTCTTATCTCATCATGAAAAGCTAAGAGTATGTTATGAAGATCTTCAGAAGGAGCATGATTCATTACTTGCTCAACAAATCAGTGCTACTCACGAAGAGTTTGAACCACCATGTCTAAAATGCATTGAGCGTGATAACGCTACATCTGTTGCTGAATGTTCTACTACTGTCACTGTTGCAATATCTTCAACTACTGATGTGGTAACTAACCCCTCTGATGAGGATACCACTACTATTGCTGGTGAAAATGCTAGGTTGAAGACCTTGCTTGAAACAGGGATGTACAAAAGCCTCAAAGGGCATCAGACTCTATGTGATGTCCTCAAAAAGCAGATACTGAACCGAAACCCTAGGAAAGAGGGTGTTGGGTTCGACAGGAAAATGAATGTTGATGGTTCATACTGAAAGCCTGAGCAGTATCCCAAAACCACATGGGTTGCTGCAAAGGAACCTTGTCAGGCCCAAGATGCGATTCTATCCCGATCACGTGACACTTACGTGATTGGGGCACAACCGCATTTCGGGCGCTTAGCAAGATGGATATCATTACATCGTACCATTACATACATACATACATGGGGGATAAAACAATACATACAAGTCACATGAATACAACAACATCAATACAAAGCATCCGACTACGAATGCAAACATGAAAAGCACAATGACATCCATCTGCTATCCCAGGCTGCCGACCCGGAACCAAACCCAAGACTGAAGAAGAAGAAGAAAGAACTCCAATAGAAGAACATCGCTCTCACGTCAAGACATCGGAAACCTGCACCTGCAACTGTTGTTGTAGTATCTGTGAGCCACGAGGACTCAACAATCCCATAACCATGGGTATCAAGACTATCAAAGCTTAATGGGTAGGAAGAGGTAAAGTGGTGAGGTCGCAGCAGCGACTAAGCAAAAGTATGGTGCCTAACTTACGAGTACAAGAATAAGATGAGCATCTACGCAAACGGTCGCAACTAGTAGTGATCGCTAAAGATCATGAACTACATACGAGTCAAACATAACCCCACTGTGTTCTCTTCTCAAAGTGAAAAGAGACAGTCACGGTTACTCACACAGTTGTGTGTTTTACTTCGGATCCTCTATCAAGTTTTCTACAACCGGACATTAACAAATTCCAATCTGCCACATAACCGCGGGCACGGCTTTCGAAAGATCATAACCCTGCAGGGGTGTCCCAACTTAGCCCATCACAAGCTCTCACGATCAGCTGAAGTAATAATAATTATTACCCCTTATCTTAGGGAAATCCGATCAGGCTCGGCATCCCGGTGCACAAGACATTTCGACAATGGTAAAAGAAGCCCAGCAAGACCTCCCGGCGTGCCGACACCCTGATAGTAGCCGCGCGTATCTCGTCTCAGGCCACGACCAGATGAGCACAGCGTACAGCAACCAAACCCCAAGTTTCCAAGGGGGGCGCCGCAAACGACTCTATTTGGGACCAACACCATTAGCAGTGCCCCCCTGCTATGTAGAAAGAATCTCGAGGGAGCGACCCCCTATGCAATTTTAATTAATTAATTAAGTTGTTATTATGAGGCAAATTAAAACCAATGTTGGGCCTTGCTGGAGGAGTTTTATTCAAAGACGAAGTGTCAAGGGGTCCCCATATACCCAACCGTATAAAGAACGCAAAATCAAGGAACATAATGTCGGTTTATCAGCTCCTAAGGTGGCATGAGTGGAACAAAACACCGAGCAAAAGGCCAAGCCTTCCACCCATGCCCAGTATATAGGTGTGTTAATAATAATAATAGATATTGTGATATTCCACCAACAAGTTCCCACCTGGAACGATCTTCATCTTCACCTGCAACTAACAACGCTATAAGAGGGGCTGAGCAAGCGGGTAACATAGCCAAACAATGGTTTGCTAGGAAGGTGTCAAAGGTTAGAGGTTTCATGGCAACAAGGAGAAGCTGACAATAATGATGGGTAGCGCGACATATAACAATAGCATCGAGACAACTAAGCAATGGCAATGATAGTAAAGGTATCCAAGGTTACGGTCATCTTGCCTGAGATCCTGCAAGGAAGAAGAACGGTTCCATGAAGAAGACGAAGAAGAAGCCTCAAAGACGAACCACGGGTAGACGAACGAATCCTCACGATCGCAACGGAACAAGCACTAACGAGAAGAAGCAAGCAATACGGTAAACACACAACACAAGAACACGACAATATGCTCAACCAAGTATGATGCAAGACAAGTCTATATATGATGCAAAACATGGCAAGGTAGGAAGCACACAAGAACAACACAAGTCTATATATGATGCAATTCATGGCAAGGTATGATGCAAGACAAGTCTATATAGGATGCAATACATGGCAAGGTAGGAAGCACAAGAAAACAACACAAGAACATGACAATATGCTCAACCAAGTAGGATGCAAGACAAGTCTATATATGATGCAAAACATGGCAAGGCAGGAAGCACTCAAAAACAACACAAGTCAACAAGTTTAAATGAGGCCGGAAACTACATATAACAAATCCGGTAAGTCCTCATATGCATAGTTTGAAATTAGTCCAGATCTGAACAAACCTTAAGTTAAAGTTGTTAAACAGCAGGTTAACATGCACCATGATGATCTACACGAAATTCTAGTCAAGTTTCATATAAAGTTTGTTTAATTCGGAGCTACGGCCTAGAAGATATGAGCAAAACAAGACAAGCATGGCAACGGTGCAAGATGCACCCAAACATCAAGCAAACACATCCCAAACAAGTAAACAACATGATATTATGATTCTACATGCAAAATCACACAAGTTTCATATAAGGCACACCCAAAACGGAGCAACGGGCTAAAAGATACACATGAAACAAGATATAACAACAAGTTGAAGTTAACAGCCACATAGCAACTTTGGAGCAAGATATATATAAGCTAAATCACCCAAACATGTTAACAAGAGGCATGGATCTGAAGTAGACATGTTACTTAACAAGTAGGAACTTAGAACACACCCAATAGCTTGCTGAAACACATTTAAACAAGCACGGCAAGTTGCAATAAAATATTCCAGACTTAGCCAAAATCTGGGAAAGCAAAAACATCATCACGATGCTGCCTTCGGAGGCACAAAACAACATGCATATCAACTCTAATAAGAACATAAAGAGCATGGACATGTAGTAGACATATCCTACATCAAACAACTCCATTGGAGCATCTCCATAGGAGGCATGGATCAATAGCAACAAGCTCCACCAAATTGAACATGACGTTAAAAACCTGACAGTAATAATTTATAGCAACTTGAGAGCAAGAATTAAATAAGCTACTGCAGGTCATATGAGCAAGTAAGGGCATGAATGGATAGACAATAACATGGACAACAAGACATGATCATTGGCCACTCCAAAACAAGCATGGATTTGTCTAGGGCATCAAGCAAACATAGCATCAGGATATGACAGATTCCAGACTTAGTAGAATTTTCACTAAGTATAAAACAGTTAAGTTGGCACGGCATGTTTGCAAGCATGTTTAAGTCAACACAAGGCATATCATGGAAAGTAAAATGCACCACAGCAAAGACCATATAATGGTGCTTCTAAAACATCTAGACATGTGGCGAGAGGACAAACACATCAATAGCAAAGAGCAATTGAAATCAGCATCTCATAACAAGTTTCAGAACTTAACAGCCAAATGCATTTTTGCAACAGAGATTAACATGGCAATATGAACTCAAACAAGCATGCTACAGCAACCATCATGTAGTACACTACACAAGGAACATTTTGACATATCAGAAGCTTCATTTGGATAGACATGCACCAAGTTATCATATCTCAAACATGGCAACAAAATAACAAGTAGCAGTAGCTTATAACAAGTAGCACTCTTGCAACAGAGATTAGAGCATCTAGATGAAGTCAAACATGCATGGCACAATGGAACAAACTATAGAGCATATCCCCACGATCATTTTGACATATTATACACTCAATTTGGACATACACACAAATAGTTACAGCCTAACAAAGTATGCATCAGATCGTGTAGTTCGTATGCTAAAGCTTTTCTATATGTCAAGTATCTTTTCCTTAGACAATGAGATTTTGCAACTCCCGGATACCGTAGGAATGCTTTGGGTGTACCAAACATCACAACGTAACTGGGTGGCTATAAAGGTGCACTACAGGTATCTCCAAAAGTGTCTGTTGGGTTGGCACGAATCGAGACTAGGATTTGTCACTCCGTATGACGGAGAGGTATCTCTGGGCCCACTCGGCAGGACATCATCATAATGTGCACAATGTGATCAAGGAGTTGATCACGGGATGATGTGTTACAGAACGAGTAAAGAGACTTGCCGGTAACGAGATTGAACGAGGTATCAGTATACCGACGGTCGAATCTCGGGCAAGTACTATGCCGATAGACAAAGAGAATTGTATACGGGATTGATTGAATCCTTGACATCGTGGTTCATCCGATGAGATCATCGTGGAGCATGTGGGAGCCAACATGGGTATCCACATCCCGCTGTTGGTTATTAACCGGAGAGTTGTCTCGGCCATGTCTGCATGACTCCCGAGCCCGTAGGGTCTACACACCTAAGGTTCGATGATGCTAGGGTTATATGGAAAGTATGTACGCGGTTACCGAATGTTGTTCGGAGTCCCGGATGAGATCCCGGACGTCACGAGGAGTTCCGGAATGGACCGGAGGTAAAGATTCATATATGGGAAGTCCCGTTTTGGTCACCGGAAAAGTTTCGGGTGCTATCGGTAGCGTACCGGGACCATCGGGGAGGTCCCGGGGGTCCACCGGGTGGGGCCACCGGCCCCAGAAGGCTGCGTGGGCCAAGTGTGGGAGGGGACCAGCCCCAGGTGGGCTGGTGCTCCCCCCCCCCCACCAGGGCCCAAGGCGCCTCCAAGAGGGGAGGGGGGCAAACCCTAGGGCAGATGGGCCCTAGGGCCCAATCTGGTGCGCCCCCCTCTCCCTCTCCCCCTATAGCCGCCACCCTCAGATGGGATCTGGGGTGGACGCACCGCCCTAGGGGTGGGAAACCCTAGAGGGGGCGCAGCCCCTCCCTTCCCCCTATATATATGTGAGTTTTGGGGCTGCCCATAACACGGTTTTCACCTCTGTCGCTTGGCGCAGCCCTACCTCTCTCCCTCCTCGTCTCACGCAATGCTTGGCTAAGCCCTGCTGGAGTCCCGCGTTCCTCCACCACCACCATGCCGTCGTGCTGCTGTTGGATGGAGTCTTCCCCAACCTCTCCCTCTCTCCTTGCTGGATCAAGGCGTGGGAGACGTCATCGGGCTGCACGTGTGTTGAACGCGGAGGCGCCGTTGTTCGGCGCTTAGATCAGAATCAACCGCGATCTGAATCGCAGCGAGTACGACTCCTTCATCCGCGTTCTTGCAATGCTTTCGCATCGCGATCTACAAGGGTATGTGGATGCACTCCCCTCTCCCTCGTAGCTAGATTACTCGATAGATAGATCTTGCAGATGCGTAGGAAAAATTTTGATTTTCTGCTACGATCCCCAACACTTAGCTCAAGGGGAATAAGGTGAAGACGCGGTCTTCTGAGTTCAATCTCAGCCTCCCTAACTAGACGTACAGTTGTCACAGCAACTGGAACTGGTCTAACAAATCACTATCCTCCCCGAGCTACTAGTTCTACCCTTTCCTTCCCTTTACTTACTGTTCTATGTTGTGAAGTCATTGCCTGCTTGCCTTATCTGATTGACTTCACTGAGTATCCACTTGTTGTGATTGGCTTCATTCCTCATGATCCCTACTACCTAGTTGTTATTAGTCTTCGTACTTTCACTTCATTGAATACATGACTATGGCTTGTCTAGTGTAGTCTACTTTCCGCTGCATACTAATAGGATTGAGTTTATCTTTTGTCTTCAAAACTATCATGTTTTAAAGCATTTCATAAAAATCGCCTATTCACCCCTCCCCCTCTAGTCCATATACTGCACTTTCAATTGGTATCAGAGCAAGGTACTCCCTTGTTCTGTGTGATTCAGTTTAACCACCTGGAGTTTTAGTTATGTCGACCGCAGGAATGAAGACAGTGTCTTGCCCCATGTTTGACGGTCACGAGTATCCCAAGTGGAAGGCCATGATGAAGAAACGTCTCATGGCGATTAACAGTGAGCTGTGGACCGTCACTGAGATTGGTCTTACCGATCTATGCAAGAGGGCAGAAGCTGATGACATTCGCAAGTTCACTCTTCTCAATCTCACAGCGACGGACGTCATCTGCTCCTGTGTGTCTCAAAATCAGTTCAGGAACATCATGCATCTTGATCATGCGAAGCTTATCTGGGACCGTATCTCTGAAGTCTATGAAGGTCATCGAACTCGTGATGATTCCGGGTTTGAGTAATTCAAAGAATCACTCAAGACGATGACTTTCGATCCAGAACCATCATCCTCTGCACCATGTCTTATGGCAAAAGGTGCCAAGGTAACCGAATGCTATCCATCTGAATCTAGTGATGATGAATCTGGTGATGAATTTGGACCCAGCTATGTCAAACTTGCTTCCCTTGCCACTAAACAACAAATTGCTCTGGAAAAGGCTCAAAAAATGCTTAATAAGAGCAATGATATGTTGGGTGAAGAAATGGATCAGTCGAAAAACTTAGCTGAAAGTCTTCAGAGACTTCAGGCTAAGTTAACTACGCTTCAAAGTCATCATAACACTCTCTTATCTGATCATGAAAAGCTAAGAGTATGTTATGAAGATCTTCAGAAGGAGCATGATTCATTACTTGCTCAACAAATCAGTGCTACTCACGAAGAGTTTGAACCACCATGTCTAAAATGCATTGAGCGTGATAACGCTACATCTGTTGCTGAATGTTCTACTGCTGCCACTGTTGCAATATCTTCAACTACTGATGTGGTAACTAACCCCTCTGATGAGGATACCACTACTATTGCTGGTGAAAATGCTAGGTTGAAGACCTTGCTTGAAACAGGGATGTACAAAAGCCTCAAAGGGCATCAGACTCTATGTGATGTCCTCAAAAAGCAGATACTGAACTGAAACCCTAGGAAAGAGGGTGTTGGGTTCGACAGGAAAATGAATGTTGATGGTTCATACTGGAAGCCTAGGCAGTATCCCAAAACCACACGGGTTGCTGCAAAGGAACCTTGTCAGGCCCAAGATGCGATTCTATCCCGATCACGTGACACTTACGTGATTGGGGCACAACCGCATTTCGGGCGCTTAGAAAGATGGATATCATTACATCGTACCATTACATACATACATACATGGGGGATACAACAATACATACAAGTCACATGAATACAACAACATCAATACAAAGCATCCGACTACGGATGCAAACATGAAAAGCACAATGACATCCATCTGCTATCCCAGGCTGCCGACCCGGAACCAAACCCAAGACTGAAGAAGAAGAAGAAAGAACTCCAATAGAAGAACATCGCTCTCACGTCAAGACATCGGAAACCTGCACCTGCAACTGTTGTTGTAGTATCTGTGAGCCACGAGGACTCAGAAATCCCATAACCATGGGTATCAAGACTATCAAAGCTTAATGGGTAGGAAGAGGTAAAGTGGTGAGGTCGCAGCAGCGACTAAGCAAAAGTATGGTGGCTAACTTACGAGTACAAGAATAAGATGAGCATCTACGCAAACGGTCGCAACTAGTAGTGATCGCTAAAGATCATGAACTACATACGAGTCAAACATGACCCCACTGTGTTCTCTTCTCAAAGTGAAAAGAGACAGTCACGGTTACTCACACAGTTGTGTGTTTTACTTCGGATTCTCTGTCAAGTTTTCTACAACCAGACATTAACAAATTCCAATCTACCACATAACCGCGGGCACGGCTTTCGAAAGATCATAACCCTGCAGGGGTGTCCCAACTTAGCCCATCACAAGCTCTCACGATCAGCTGAAGTAATAATAATTATTACCCCTTATCTTAGGGAAATCCGATCAGGCTCGGCATCCCGGTGCACAAGACATTTCGATAACGGTAAAACAAGTCCAGCAAGACCTCCCGGCGTGCCGACACCCTGATAGTAGCCGCGCGTATCTCGTCTCAGGCCACGACCAGATGAGCACAGCGTACAGCAACCAAACCCCAAGTTTCCAAGGGGGGGCGCCGCAAACGACTCTATTTGGGACCAACACCATCAGTACTGCCCCCCCCCTACTATGTAGAAAGAATCTCGAGGGAGCGACCCCCTATGCAATTTTAATTAATTAATTAAGTTGTTATTATGAGGCAATTTAAAACCAATGTTGGGCCTTGCTAGAGGAGTTTTATTCAAAGACGAAGTGTCAAGGGGTCCCCATATACCCAACCGTGTAAAGAACGCAGAATCAAGGAACATAATGCCGGTTTATCAGCTCCTAAGATGGCATGAGTGGAACAAAACACCGAGCAAAAGGCCAAGCCTTCCACCCATGCCCAGTATATAGGTGTGTTAATAATAATAATAATAGATATTGTGATATTCCACCGACAAGTTCCCACCTGGAACGATCTTCATCTTCACCTGCAACTAACAACGCTATAAGAGGGGCTGAGCAAGCGGGTAACATAGCCAAACAATGGTTTGCTAGGAAGGTGTCAAAGGTTAGAGGTTTCATGGCAACAAGGAGAGGCTGACAATAATGATGGGTAGCGCGACATATAACAATAGCATCGAGACAACTAAGCAATGGCAATGATAGTAAAGGTATCCAAGGTTACGGTCATCTTGCCTGAGATCCTGCAAGGAAGAAGAACGGTTCCATGAAGAAGACGAAGAAGAAGCCTCGAAGACGAACCACGGGTAGACGAACGAATCCTCACGATCGCAACGGAACAAGCACTAACGAGAAGAAGCAAGCAATACGGTAAACACACAACACAAGAACACGACAATATGCTCAACCAAGTATGATGCAAGACAAGTCTATATATGATGCAAAACATGGCAAGGTAGGAAGCACACAAGAACAACACAAGTCTATATATGATGCAATTCATGGCAAGGTATGATGCAAGACAAGTCTATATAGGATGCAATACATGGCAAGGTAGGAAGCACAGGAAAACAACACAAGAACATGACAATATGCTCAACCAAGTAGGATGCAAGACAAGTCTATATATGATGCAAAACATGGCAAGGCAGGAAGCACTCAAAAACAACACAAGTCAACAAGTTTAAATGAGGCCGCAAACTACATATAACAAATCCGGTAAGTCCTCATATGCATAGTTTGAAATTAGTCAAGATCTGAACAAACCTTAAGTTAAAGTTGTTAAACAGCAGGTTAACATGCACCATGATGATCTACACGAAATTCTAGTCAAGTTTCATATAAAGTTTGTTTAGTTCGGAGCTACGGCCTAGAAGATATGAGCAAAACAAGACAAGCATGGCAACAGTGCAAGATGCACCCAAACATCAAGCAAACAATCCCAAACAAGTAAACAACATGATATTATGATTCTACATGCAAAATCACACAAGTTTCATATAAGGCAAACCCAAAACGGAGCAACGGGCTAAAAGATACACATGAAACAAGATATAACAACAAGCTGAAGTTAACAGCCACATAGCAACTTTGGAGCAAGATATATATAAGCTAAATCACCCAAACATTTTAACAAGAGGCATGGATCTGAAGTAGACATGTTACTTAACAAGTAGGAACTTAGAACACACCCAATAGCTTGCTGGAACACATTTAAACAAGCATGGCAAGTTGCAATAAAATATTCCAGACTTAGCCAAAATCTGGGAAAGCAAAAACATAATCACGATGCTGCCTTCGGAGGCACAAAACAACATGCATATCAACTCTAATAAGAACATAAAGAGCATGGACATGTAGTAGACATATCCTACATCAAACAACTCCATTGGAGCATCTCCATAGGAGGCATGGACCAATAGCAACAAGCTCCACCAAATTGAACATGACGTTAAAAACCTGATAGTAATAATTTATAGCAACTTGAGAGCAAGAATTAAATAAGCTACAGCAGGTCATATGAGCAAGTAAGGGCATGAATGGATAGACAATAACATGGACAACAAGACATGATCATTTACCACTCCAAAACAAGCATGCATTTGTCTAGGGCATCAAGCAAACATAGCATCAGGATATGACAGATTCCAGACTTAGTAGAATTTTCACTAAGTATAAAATTGTTAAGTTGGCATGGCATGTTTGCAAGCATGTTTAAGTCAACACAAGGCATATCATGGAAAGTTAAATGCACCACAGCAAAGACCATATAATGGTGCTTCTAAAACATCTAGACATGTGGCGAGAGGACAAACACATCAATAGCAAAGAGCAATTGAAATCAGCATCTCATAACAAGTTTCAGAACTTAACAGCCAAATGCACTTTTGCAACAGAGATTAGCATGGCAATATGAACTCAAACAAGCATGCTACAGCAACCATCATGTAGTACACATCACAAGGAACATTTTGACATATCATAAGCTTCATTTGGATAAACATGCACCAAGTTATCATATCTCAAACATGGCAACAAAATAACAAGTAGCAGCAGTTTATAACAAGTAGCACTCTTGCAACAGAGATTAGAGCATCTAGATGAAGTCAAACATGCATGGCACAATGGAACAAAGTGTAGAGCATATCCCCACGATCATTTTGACATATTATACACTCAATTTGGACATACACACAAATAGTTACAGCCTAACAAAGTATGCATCAGAAGATTACAAAACTTAGGGACTTAGACAAAAATGGACCTCGGAGGGGCGGACATGTCCGGTGTCAGGTCGGACATGTCCGGGCGGTGAGGCTGACGAGCGGGCCCAGGGAAATCGGACGTGTCCGGCGGTCCGGTGGACTTGTCCGGCGGTTGACCCGAGGCGGGGCCCACTGGCAGTGGCCCAGAAGCGGTCAACGCGGGTCGGGCAGAGGGTGGATCCGGGCCCTGCCCGATCCAGAGGAGGACGGGAGGCCGGCGGCGGAGGGGGCTCGGGATCCCTTCGGGGAAACGGCCGGCGGCGAGCCAGAGGACGGCGACTGGCGTGCGGCGACGGTGGGAGGAGCTCCGGCAAGGAGCCCTCGACGGCGTAGGGAGGAGCGGGGCGGCTCGGCGGCGGGCTTGCCTAGGCCGGCGGCGACAGATCCGCTTGGAGGCGGAGCTAGCAGGCGGCGGGGCGGGGATCCCATGCGGCCGGCGACGGTGAGGGTTAACCGGCGGCGGGGAGTCGGGAGGCAGCGGCGGAGGCCTCGATCCGGATCTGGATCGAGCGCTGAGGGGAAGCTGGCGAGCGGGGAGAACGGGCGGCCGCGCGGGCCTGGACGGGCCGCGCCTGGGCCCGGCGGGCCGCGGCAGCGGGGAAGCTGGCCAGGGACGCGTGGAGCTCCCTGGTTGGCTCGGGGGCACGCCTGGCTAGCGGCTGGCCAGTGGAGACTTGCCATGTGGCGTCGGCGGGCTGGCTGGGCGCCTAAATGGAGGCTGGTGGCGTGGATTTTGAGGTGGAGGAGGCTGAGAGGTAGGGGAAGATGCTAGGGATGCCCAAAATGGCATGGAGGGGTAGTTTTATAGGGAAAGGGCTAGGGTTTGAGGGTTTTGGAGCGTTTGGGAGCCCTCCGATCGCGATCCGATGGATCCGATCGCAAGGTGAGGTAGGATGGGCCTAGGGGAGGTTAGTGGGCTGTGTAGGAGGGGTTGTGGGGAGAGAAGAGAAGAGGCCCGCGGGGTTTTCGAAGACCGAAAACGTCCGACGATTTAACCGGCGACTAGTGCCGCTATATTTAACGGTTGGGCTATCAAACGGACTCCGAATGCGATGAAATTTGACAGGCGGTCTACCTATGCTATAATAAGACCACACGCCAAGTTTCAACCCATTCCGAGACGTTTTTCGGCCACTCATAAAATAAATATTCGGAGGCGCCGCGGGCGCGTGCAAGTGTGTCTGGGCTCAGAACGGACAATGGAGAGGACGAGGGAACTCGGACGAATGCAAGTTTTGAAAACATGAGGATGCAACACACATGATGACATGGCGAAATGCAACACGCAAGCAGATGACAAGGCAACGTATATGAATAACTGACTGACACCTGGCGCACCGGTCTCGGGGTATCACAAACCTTAAGTGGATCCATCTACCCTATCTGGCTTCACTTGTACTAATCCTCTTATCATTGATGAATCATTTGATGCAAACTATAAACTGTTTAAGAATCAAAATGGTGAAGTGTTTGCGAGGTACATTGGTACTAACTGCAGGAACGGGCCACCTATGAAGAAGATCTGGGTACCCAAAGGTTGTCTTGAGAAACTTCCAGCAAACGTCATCATGACACCTCTTGGGAAGAAGACAAACACCAGACCAAAGGCTTCATATGGTCCTAAGGGTTCATACACACAAAGGACTCACCTGAGTCACCCTAACGTGAATGTTTTGCAGGGAAACCATACTCAGACCCATGAATATGAGCGTGTTTCTTCAAACCGCTATATTCATAAAACAAAGAATTTTTCTGCCTATTCTTATGAGTATTATTCTCCTCCTGCAAAATTATTTGCTAGGGCTCCAAAGCCAAAATTCTCAAATGCTGCTCTTAGACTCATTGCTTCTAAGCCATCCCTGAAGATGTGGGTGGTTAAGAAGAACTAACTTTCTCTTACAGGGAAAGGTCTCCAGCCTAAAATCAAAGGCGTATGATGCTATTGCTGGGGACCTAAAACACTTGTAGGGCACAAGATCAAATGCCCAAAATGACTTACTGCTCATATTGCTCATGAATCACTTGCTAAACATCTTATCAATCCTAACTTGGGTCTAAGCTTTCATAATCCACTTATACGTCAAATGTTTATGCTTCATAATGGCTTTTGGTGAAGCCTATCCTCCTAACTGCATTGTAGGGAGTGACACCAAAGTCTTCAAAATGGATTATGGACAGCGGATGCACAAATCATATGACTGGAGATCGAAATCTCCTCATGGACTCAACCTTACGTCCATCTAACAAGAGTCACATCACATTTGCTGATACTAGTAAAAGCAAAGTGTTGGGTCTAGGTAGAGTTGCAATCTCAAGAGATCAGCACATGGATAAAGTCATGCTTGTTGAATCTCTTGGTTTCAACTTAATGTCTGTCTCAATGCTTTGTGACTTAAACATGATTGTGATCTTTGGTAAATTTCGTTGCCTTGTACTAATGGAATCTGACAAGTCTTTAGTATTTGAAGGATACAGAAAAGGTGATCTGTATATGGTAGATTTCTCAGCTGGACCGCAGATGGCCGTATGTCTTCTAGCAAAAGCTTCAGAGTGCTGGCTCTGGCATCGGAGGCTAGGACATGCCGGCATGAGGAACTTGCACACTCTCGCAAAGAAGAAGCATGTCGTATGCATCGAGGAAGTCAAGTTCAAGAAAGATCATCTATGTGGTGCCTGTGAAGCTGGGAAGATGACTAGAGCCAAGCATCCCTCGAAGACAATCATGATTACATCCAAACCCTTCGAGCTGCTTCACATGGACTTATTTGGTGCTACTCACTACTCCACGTTCTCTACCACAACATGTCTCTATGGCTTCCACATTGTTGATGATTATTCAAGATACACATGGGTGTACATAATACTCTACAAGACTGAAGTGCAAGATGTCTTCAGACGCTTCGCCAACCTTGCCATGAACAACTATGGCGTCAAGATCAAGCATATCAGAAGTGACAATGGCACTGAATTCAAGAACACTGGCCTTGATCTTTATTTGGATACAATGGGAATCACTCATAAATTCTCAGCCCCGTATACACCTCAGCAAAATGGGATCGTTGAGCACAAGAACAGAACTCTAATTGAGATGGCTCGAACGATGCTCGATGAATACATGACACCAAGAAGGTTCTGGCCCGAAGCTATTGATACTGCATGCCATATCATCAACCGTGTTTATCTTCATAAGCTTTTGAAGAAAACGTCCTATGAACTCCTCACTGGGAACAAGCCTAACGTAAGTTACTTCAGAGTATTTGGAGCTAAGTGCTGGATCAAGGATCCACATCACAAGTCAAAGTTTGCACCGAAAGCACATGAAGGCTTCATGCTCGAATATTGAAAGGACTCACACTCCTACAGAGTCTTCAACATCTTTCTCTATAAAATAGTTGAAACTGTGGATGTGCGTTTTGATGAGACAAATGGTTCACAAAGAGAGACCCTACCAAATGTGCTAGATGAGGCTTCACCAAATGAATCTATCAAGCTAATGGGAACCGGCGAGATCATGCCTGCTGAAGCACAACCAGACAAGGAACTCATCATCTCTGCTCCAAATCAACCTGACGACAATGCTCAGTCCGAAGACAACCCTCCTGATGATGACAATGTACATCAAGAGCAAAATCTTCGTCCAGCTCATCCTCGTGTTGCAAACGAAGTACAAGTTGAGAAGATAATTGACAGCATAAATGCTCCCGGTCCACTTACTCGTTCAAGAGCAACACAACTAGCAAATTTCTGTGGGCACTTTGCATTTGTATCAATATCTGAACCCAAGAAGGTGGCTGAAGCTTTTATGGAACTTGGATGGATTCAAGCAATGCAAGAAGAGCTTCAACAGTTTGAGCTGAACAACGTGTGGGAACTTGTCAAGCGTCCTGACCCTCGCAAGCACAATATAATAGGCACAAAATGGATCTATCGCAACAAGTAAGATGAGCATGGTCAAGTGGTCAGAAACAAAGCTCGTCTCGTTGCTCAAGGATACACTCAAGTCGAAGGGATTGACTTCGATGAAACATTTGCTCCTGTGGCTAGATTTGAAGCTATTCGTATACTGCTAGCCTATGGAAATCATCACAACATACTTCTGTATCAAATGGATGTAAAGAGTGACTTTCTCAGTGGAAGGATTGGAGAACAGGTGTATGTTGCACAACCACCTAGCTTTGAAGATCCAAAACGTCCTGATATGGTATACAAACTCAACAAGGCACTGTATGGCCTCAAACAAGCGCCTCGTGCTTGGTATGACACATTCAAAGACTTCCTGAAGAGCAAAGGCTTCAAACCTGGATCCCTAGATGCCAAACTCTTCACAAAGACATATGATGATGAACTATTTGTCTGCCAAATCTATGTGGACGACATTATCTTCGGCTGCACTGACAAAAAATACAGTGATGAGTTTGGTCACATGATGCAAGAGCAATATAAGTTGTCCATGATGGGTGAGCTGAAGTTCTTCCTTGGTCTTCAAATTCGTCAGCAAAGCAACGGCATCTTCATATCTCAAGAGAAGTACCTTAAAGACTGCCTGAAAAAGTTTGGAATGCAAGACTGCAAAGGGTACTCGACGCCAATGCCTGCTAAACACCATCTGGGTCCCGACGCCAATGCTAAAGAGTTTGATCAACAGGTATACCGCTCCATGATTGGTTCTTCTCTTTATTTATGTGAATCTAGGCCAGATATTATGCTTAGTGTTTTCATGTGTGCTCGATATCAAGCGGCACCAAAGGAGTCGCATCACTTAGCTGTGAAGTGAATACTTCGATATTTGGCTTACACCCCAACACTAGGATTATGGTATACAAAGGGCTCAGAGTTTGATCTAGTTGGATTCTCAGATGCTGATTATGCTGGTGACAAAGTTGATCGCAAGTCTACATTAGGCACATGTCACTTTCTAGGACGATCTCTTGTCTGTTGGTCTTCAAAGAAGCAGAACTGTGTATCACTTTCCACTGCTGAATCTGAATACATTGATGCTGGATCTTGCTGCGCTCAGCTTCTCTGGATGAAGCAAACTCTCAAGGACTATGGCGTCCATCTGAAGCATGTGCCACTCTATTGCGACAATGAAAGCGCTATCAAGATTGCCAACAACCCAGTTCAACACTCGAAGACAAAGCACATTGAAATTCGTCATCACTTTCTCAGAGATCATGTCATGAAGGAAGATATTGATATCATACATGTCGACACTGAAGAGCAACTGGCAGATATCTTCACAAAGCCCTTGGATGAGAAAAGGTTTTGCAAGTTGCGGTGTGAGCTAAATATCTTAGAATCCTCAAATGTTCTGTAATGAGGCACACATCCTAACACTTATGCATATTGATGACTTAGATGTGCAACACACGAAGTAAAGTATATCTTCAATCAATGAAGACTTACATTCTAAGTGTGAATACATTAACATGGAAATTGACTTCGGAGCGCCACAATAATTGTGCGCCATGTCTGCGTCTAATACTTCCTATACGGTGGGTAACGCCACCACCAAATCTTTGTTTGAAGTGTTTCTCGTGGCGTTACATTTGCAAAGTGTTCACACTTGGTTTATCTTCATATATATATAGTTGTGTTCTGTCCTCTACAGCATTCACTTATAGCTATGTCTTCTTATTTGAATCTTTTGAACTAAGTGAATGTGCTCGGACCCTAACCTCTCTATGCTTTCTCATCTCACACTCTGTCCGTCCAAATCATATGCATTCTGCTGGAACTGTCGAATATCTTCTCTGTGTCCTTGTCAGCAGAAGATACGGAGACAAACTTTAAATCTGATTTTAATGCTCCATCCTCTATGCCTGAAATCCGGAGAAGCCGGAACGACCACTCCGACAGTCGTGGTGTATGTGGGATCGTGGGACAACTCCCAATGCGTTACATGACTGCCACGTGTCCCTCGTAAGTGAACCGCCAGGGGCACCTGCGTAATTGCGATGTGCCATCTCCCATGCTTATAAATGCACGTCCCATCACGGTAAAAAGTTCTTCTACCACCTCTCCACCTCGACCAACCCTAGCGCCTCCGCTAGCTCTCGACGACGCCGGCGACGAAGCGCTTCGCTGCCGCAACCTCGTCGACGCCGTCCTCACGCCGGCCACGGACATCGTCTACTCCGCCATCGCTGTAGCTGTCCTTCGTCGCCAAGTTAGGGCACGGAAGATCGAACTGCTGGGCATCCAACTCCTCTTCGTCTAAGCAGTTCATCGTGTGGTAAATAAATCTTTCCTTTTACCATCTTCTTGATCCATAAAGATTCTTCACTTTTACCACAAGAGGTTTCTGCCTACACAAATATATAGATCTATCATATCTGCATCTCATATCTTGCCTAGTACATTCACATATGCTTCAAACATAGTTAGATTCCTCACTTGTACCTATTCGTGGATTCGTACAAATCTGGAACCAACTCTCATCATATGAGTGAATGTCTTCACGCTATGAGGTCAAAGTCTTCAAAACTGTTTTATCTTCAAAAACTTCTGAGAATGCATATGACCTCTTCCCCTTCCCTCGCATCTCTAATGTTGTCACAGGTACATGTCCGTGGGAGAATCCCTTGGTTCTCATAGTCTGTATTCATTTGCAGAATTCTTGCAGCGTCACATTCACTCCCCTGAAGACAGTTCCTGTCTGACCAGCAGACCGAAGCATTTGCCAGTGTTGAAGCCATTCAGTTTGAAGCCCTTCAGATTGAAGCCAATGGCAACTGACAAGACAGTTAGAAAGGGTGGCAGACAGCGTCGTGGCAACACCTCCAAAGATTTGCCTCTTGATCTAAGTGAGATGTACAAGACTGATCCAGAGGAGGATTATAATCAGAGGAAGACACGAATCCAATAGATTCAAAGATATTGGGCTGAACAGTGGTTCAAGTATAGGTTTGTGACCCAAGAGTATGCTGAAAAGAACGCCATCAAGCATCCATGGGGAGATATCACCTATAAAAATCTTCCACCCAAGACTCGTGCTGAAGCCATTGCTCAAGGCTTCTACCCTTGCATGGTCAGAGGGCCTCAACCTACTGATGCTGATCCTACTTCTCTGCTCTGGTGTCGCGACGACAATTTGTTCAAGCGAAATCTTCAATATGCCAAGAACTCAGCCAAAGAGAACAAGAAGAACTGGGGATTGGACTTCAATCATGGCCCCTCTGCGCCCCGCGCTGATGGCTCGCGCGAAGCTGCACCAAACCTGGTTGGGCCCTTCTACAACTTGGAAGGCCTCATTAGTCACATCAGGGTTCAAGGGGCGGATGTGGATCAACCTGCAGATGACGCTGATTCTGAAGAAGCGCCTGCAACCCCAAAGCCCAAGAAGAAGAAATCCAAGGCTTCGAAGACCACTCCACCAATTGCTTCTAGAGTGAAGCCTTTGGCCACTGCTCCACCAGCACCAAGTGTGTAGTCTGAGGAACTCTCGCATCTCCAAGAGCAGACAGCTAAGGAAGAAGCCCTCGCACAACCCCAGTCCAGCTCTCACTCCTGACGCTGTTCTGAAGACTGCCAATGAAGCCCTTGATCTCTCGAGCTATGAGGATCTTGGTGACGATGCTCTGGAGCAACTAATCAAGAGCAACCAAGATGCTGAAATCTTCAATGATTTGCCGCTCTTCGACGTGGAAGTGCTCAACAATTTCATTGATGAATGGTTTGACACCCCCAACCTCAGCTTCGATGATCTGCAACTTCCAGTTGGCCTTAGCGTCTCCTTCCATGGCGCCATTGCTTCTGAGCTAGCTCTGGCTCAGAGAATTGTTGAGCTGAAGCAAAAGATCGATTATGAAAAGGCTTAGTTCAAGAAGCATGTGGACAAGCTCAGCATCCAAGAGATTCAGAACTTCAAGGTGATGATGCATGAGCTCAAGGAAGCCTTTCGCCAGAGGCGTGATGAAGCTAAAGGTTCTCGTGAGCGAATCAGGGACTTGGCTGCCAAATGCGTTCAAGCTTTCAATGAAGCTGAAAAGTGCAAGGCCCTTGGGCGTCCTGGCATTGACCCAAGGATGGCTGCCAAGAAAAAGAAGAAGCAACATGTGCCCGAAGCTGAAGAATCCAGGCAAGAAATGCCTCACATAGTCTTCCCTGCCAGCATGACTGTGTAGCGACCAGACCACAAACAGTCCAATCTCTGTGCATCAGTGTCATCCCTGGATCAGTAATGCTGACACGCACAGTACTTGAAGGATTTATAACAGAGTAGCAATCACACACTTATTACATCGATAGTTCCAACGATGAACTTATTACAATAAAAATGGCTTAAGGCCATCTAACACGATAACAGCAGAAGGCTTGGAAGATAAGTGAGTCCATCAACTCCAACGGCATCACTGAGTATAGAACCACGACCTAAAAGTCACCTTACTCGTCGTCTGAAAAGTCTGCAACATGAACGTTGCAGCCTGAAAACGGGTCAGCACATGGAATATGCTGGCAAAGTAACACATAGAGAGTAACAAAAGTAAAACTATACTATATGCAATATGGCTGGTGGAAAGCTCTATGGTTACAGTTTTGCGTAAAGCCAATTTTTCCCTACTACAAAGCAATATATTTTAATTAACTATCATGGTAGTTGAAACATCATTGAGAAGATAGACATCCTCTCAATCCCAATTAATAATCATCATTAAAACCCAACAATATTAATTAAAGTAACGTGATGAGATTCATATGATAATCCAAGTACTAGATACTCAAGACGTCCATAACCGGGGACACGTCTAATCATGATCAGTTTGTACACTCTGCAGAGGTTTGTGCACTTTTCCCCACAAGACTCGATCGCCCCCGTTGGAATTCTCGCACTACATGTTGTTTGAGAAACGGATGACCGAGACACAGTCTTTCCGAAGCACTAGCACCTTACGTCCGGGTGGACCGTACCAACCTACATCCCCTACATCTGCTAGTCCACCACTATAAGAGTTCGCACAACTTAGTCAACTATGCTAGAGCCCATAATAGCTTGTGGCTGCACACGAAAGTTTCTTGTATGAATAATCTCATGATCCCATTGAGCCTGGGTGGCGGTCCATAAAGAAAACAGGCAATCGCTGGAATACCCAGGTGCCTCAATCCACCCAGATGTGTGTTAAAGTTGCCACCTTAAGTTGAACCATTAATTAACAATCTCACATCTGTCATGGATTCACTCACCCAATCCACGTCTACGAGCATAGCATGACCTAACAGCAAACGTAGAAGTAACTCCCAAAGGTTTGAATGTAATGCAGGTAATAGGTACTACCTCATCTACTTCCCAGTCCCACATGTTATAGCTCCTACTCATGCAATGTGTGAGGATTTGACTAATGCAATGAAAACTGGGTAATTGGAAAGTATGATCTAAGTGTTACTTGCCTTGTTGATGATCCGCAAAACCTAGAGATTCAAAGTAGCAAGCGGCGCACTCCGGGTACTCTATCGCAAACAAACAAAAACACAATAAGTACTTAACTAATGCATGGGTAAAACTCAAAAAAGAGATCTAACCAGAAATTTCAACTTAAAAACTCCGGTTTGCAAAAGAAATAACAAAAGAAAGCAATGAAAGACAAACGGCGAAAGAGAAACAACTACCGTACCAATATGGATCTAAGTCCAAATTTAGCAGAGGCAAACGCTTGGGTGACTTGGGTAAACGGAAAGAGAATTTCGAGACGAAACTCCAGGAGCTTGTATCGCCTGATTCCGATAAACGAGCGAAAAGATAAACTAGAACGAAGATCGGATCAGAAATCGCGATCAGAAAATAAACTACGAAAAGGAAAACTAGAAATAGCCTAACGAGCGGACGTTCGTCAGCTGAGACTAAACGACGAACTCGTTCAATAAATTGAACGAAAGGGTGAACGCTCACTAATTAACTAAATCGGAAAAAGAAAAAAACCGATCTACCTAAAAAACGAACGAGGGTTCTAAAAAAAGACCGATGGTTTTCTACCGAAAACCGGCGGCGGGCGGCTACCTCGTCGTTTCGGCCGGCGGGAGGCGTCGGCGGCGGGCGGCGGTGCTGCGGCGGGGCTGCGGTGGTGGTGGTGCAGCGGCGGCGGCGGTGTGCAGCGGCGGCGGCGGTGTGCAGCGGCGGCGGCGGCGGCGGTGATGCACTGCGGCAGTGGCTGCTATGCGGCGGCGGGGCGGTGTGCGGCAAGGGGCAGGGGGGCGGGGGCTTATATAGTGGGGGGCTAGAAACTTGGGGGAGGGGGCAAGAATCGGCGGCGCCGGCGGAGGAGTCCAACGCGGGCACGGCGAGCGCGCGGGGGAAGGCGGTCGCGGCGGCTGGGCCTGGCTCAGCTGGGCTTCGGTCCAGTCGGGTCGGGTCCCCCTATTTTTTTTTCTAATTAACGCCGACACTACGAAAAAGAAATCTAAAAAATAAAATAAAAAACTAAAATTTCCAAAACAAATTTTCACCGTCTAAATAGAATATTTAGAACAAGATGAACATTTTCTTGGCACTAAAATGCATTTTTGAAAACATGCAATTTCTCCTAATTCAAATAAAACTCCAAAGAAAAACTTATTTGATTTTTTTATTAAATCCTCAGTATTTATTTATTTTTGGGAGAGTCATTTTACTCCCTCTCTCATATTTTCATGATAGAAATACTTGAAAAAAAATCAAATGATCCTATTTTCAAAATTTGAGAAACCTCAAATATGAAAATATTGAAATCCCCAACTCTCTCCGAGGGTCCTTGAGTTGCTTAGGATTTTCTTGGATCCACCAAAAGCAAGGAAATATGATATGCATGATGATCTAATGTATAACATTCCAAATTGAAAATTTGGGATGTTACAAACCTACCCCCCTTAAGATGAATCTCGCCCTCGAGATTCGGGTTGGCTAGAAAATAGGTGAGGGTGGTCCTTCCGCAGGTCTTCCTCTCGTTCCCAGGTGGCTTCATCCTCGGTGTGGTGACTCCACTGAACTTTGCAAAACTTGATAACCTTGCTGCGGTTGACTCGGTTGGCATTCTCAAGAATCTTGTTTGGTCTATCTTCATAGGTCAAGTCGATGTCCAGCTGAATAGCTTCCAATGGCACAGTATCCCTCAGCGGTATCTCAGCCATCTCGGCGTGGCATTTTTTAACTGGTAAACGTGGAATACATCGTGAACTCCTGACAATCCTTTGGGCAGTTCCAACTTGTAGGCTACTTCTCCCATACGTTCCATAATCTTATATGGTCCTACAAAACAGGGCGCTATCTTTCCCTTAACTCCAAAGCGCTTAACTCCTCGAAGTGGAGATACTCGAAGATAAACTCGGTCTCCGACTTCGTAAATGATCTCCTTGCGTTTTGAATCCGCGTAGCTCTTCTGCCTGGACTGGGCTATCTTGAGCCTATCGCGAATCAACTTCACCTTCTGTTCCGATTCCTTGATCAGATCTGGCCCAAACAACTGGCGGTCTCCAACTTCGTCCCAAGACAACGGAGTCCTACACCTCCTTCCGTATAATGCTTCGAAAGGGGCCATCTTCAAACTGGATTGATAACTGTTGTTGTAAGAGAACTCGGCATAAGGTAAATTGTCGTCCCAACTAGATCCATAATCTAGCGCACAAGCTCTCAGCATATCCTCCAAAATCTGATTGACTCTCTCAGTCTGTCCATCTGTCTGCGGGTGAAAAGTTGTACTGAACTCTAACCTGGTACCCAAAGTTTCGTGTAACTAATTCCAGAACTTTGAGGTAAACTGGGTTCCTCTATCTGATACGATGCTCCTCGGAACTCCATGCAGGCATACGATTCTGGTCATGTATATCTTTGCCAATTTTGCACTGGTATAAGTAGTCTTTACTGGGATGGAATGAGCTACCTTCGTCAAATGATCGACTTCAACCCAAATCGAGTCATAGCCCGAACGAGTTCTGGGTAATCCCGTAATAAAATCCATGCCTAGCTTATCCCACTTCCATTCGGGTATTGGCAATGGTTGTAACAATCCTACCGGCTTCTGATGTTCTGCCTTCACTCTCTGACATACATCATAAACTGCTACATACTCTGCAATATCCTTCTTCATACCGGTCCACCAGAAAATATCCTTCAAATCCAAATACATCTTAGTATTTCCTGGGTGAATCGAGTAGGGTGAATCATGGGCCTCCTGTAGAATCAACTTCCTGATCCCTGGGTTGTTGGGCACATAAACGCAGTCCTCAAACCAAAGGGTGTCGTGCTCATCCTCACGAAATCCTTTAGCCTTTCCTTCCTTCATCCTCTCCTTTATAGGGGCAACCTCCTCGTCAGTTTTCTGAGCTTCTCTGATTTTATCCATCAGGGTAGACTGGATCTCCAGTGTTGCTACATAGCCTCTCGAAACTATCTCCAAACATAGTTCTCGTAAGTCCTCGGCCAACTCCTTTGGTAAATCCTGCGTCATTAGGGTATTCACATGGCTCTTACGGCTTAGCGCATCGGCTACTATGTTAGCCTTTCCGGGATGATAATGCAATCTCATGTCGTAATCCTTAATGAGTTCCAGCCATCTCCTTTGCCTGAGATTCAGCTCCTTCTGAGTGAATATATACTTCAAACTCTTGTGATCCATATATACTTCACAATGGTTTCCGATGAGAAAATGTCTCCAAGTCTTCAATGCATGCACTACGGCTACTAATTCCAAATCATGAGTGGCGTAGTTCAATTCATGAGGTTTTAGTTGTCGTGAAGCATGCGAAACAACTCTTCCTTCCTGCATAAGAACCGCTCCAAGTCCTCGACGTGAAGCGTCGCAGTATACCTCATAGTCCTTATGTTGATCTGGCAGAATCAACACAGGTGATGAGACCAAACGTTTCTTTAATTCCTGGAAACTGGCCTCACATTCTTCGGTCCAATTGAACTTCGTATCCTTCTTTAACAATTCAGTCATAGGCTTTGCAATCCTCGAGAAATTCTCAATAAATCTCCGGTAGTATCCGGGAAGTCCAAGAAAACTCCGGATCTCTCCAACTGTTGTCGGTGCTTCCCAATTTGTCACAGTGTCCACCTTGGCGGGATCTACTGCTATTCCTTCTCCGGATATAACGTGTCCGAGGAATCCAACTTCCTTCAACCAAAACTCGCGTTTGCTAAACTTGGCATACAACTGATGTTCTCTGAGCTTCTCCAATACCAAATGCAAATGCTCTGCATGTTCCTCTTCATCCTTTGAGAAGATCAATATATCATCTATGAACACCACGACGAACTTATCCAAAAACTCCATAAACACTTTGTTCATCAGGTTCATAAAGTATGTCGGTGCGTTAGTCAGACCAAAAGACATAACGGTATACTCGTACAACCCATACCTGGTGGTAAAGGCCGTCTTAGGTATATCCTGCTCTCGAATCTTCAATTGATGGTACCCTGATCGCAGATCTATCTTGGAAAATACCTTAGCTCCTTGCAATCTATCGAACAGATAATTGATCGTCGGCAGTGGGTACTTGTTCTTGATCGTTACTTCATTCAATCCTCGGTAATCAACAACCATTCTTAACAATCCATCCTTCTTATCAACTAGAAGTACTGGCGAACCCCAAGGCGAAGAACTTGGGCGAATGTAACCTTTATCCAATAACTCCTTAATATGTTTCTTAATATCCTCCAAATCCTTTGCGGGCATCCTGTACGGTCTCTTAGAAATTGGCCCTGTGCCTGGCAAAAGCTCGATCAAAAACTCAATATCTCTATGAGGTGGCATGCCTGGTAGTTCCTCTGGAAATACGTCAGGGAAATGTTTCACCACTGGTACTTCCTCCTGAACTACTCCTGACAAAGAATTTACTCTGTTCCTTTTCGGCACATGCCGGGATACATACTTGATCCTTCTTCCTTCTTGCGTAGTAAGTAAAATGGACTTACTAGCGCATTCAATATTCCCTTCATACTTAGATAACCAATCCATGCCTAATATCACATCCAATCCTTGTGATTCCAATACTATTAGGTCCGAAGGGAAAGTGTAGTTACCAATCCTTAATGGCAACTGATCACACCATAACTTAGCCATATACTCTGCTCCTGGTGAGGTTACTAACATGGGTGACCTAAGGGCTTGGGTTGGCAACTTATACTTATCCACGAATCCCCTTGAAATGTATGAATGTGTTGCACCAGTATCGAAAAGAACGAGTGCAGTCAAGGACTTAACTAAAAACTTACCTATTACTGCATCTGGCTGAGCTTCAACCTCCTCCACGCTAACGTGGTTCACTTGTCCCCTATTAAAAGGGTTCGTCTTCTTTCCAGAGCTTGCATTGCCATTTACATTCTAGGCTTCTGGACATTCATTGGCGTAATGTCCCGTCTTCTGGCACTTAAAGCAAGTGACTTGACTCAGGTCTCACTTGGCTGGAGTTGTTGGGTTGGTGTGGTTCTGTCCGTTGCTTCCTCCATTCCCATTCCCATTCTTGGGGCCATTATGATTGTGCGAGCTACCTCCTCCATGGGTATGTTGAAATTGTCCTACCGTTTTAGGGGTAAAACAAGGCTTCTGCTGAGTTCCAAAATTATACTTTCCTTGTCCATACTTCCTCTTGCGACTTTCAATCTGTTGGTGCTTCCCTTCAATCATTAGAGCTCGATCAACCAGTTCCTGGTAGTTGTTAAAAGTTGCCACCATCAACTATACACTCATCTCATCATTCAGCCCTTCCATAAATCTCTCCTGCTTAGCGGCATTTGTGGCCACATCATCTGGGGCATAACGAGATAGGGTACTAAACTCATCCACGTACTAAGCCACAGTACGGTTGCCTTGGCACAAATTGTGAAACTCCCGCTTCTTCATGCTCATAGCTCTAGTTGAGATATGGGCGGTGCGAAAAGCTTGCTGAAACGGTTCCCAAGTAACATTGGCTATGGGAAAAGTGGCTGTGTAATTCTCCCACCACGCTGCGGCTGGTCCAGACAACTGGTGTGCGGCAAAACGCACCTTCTCAGCATCTGAGCAGTTAGCAATGGTCAAATCCCTTCCAATCTTGCGCAGCCAGTCATCAGCGACTATTGGTTCAATGCTACTAGCAAACACCGGTGGTTGTAACCTTAAGAAACGGGTCAGGTTATCCATGGGTGGTGGTGGTGGAGGGTTGTTGTTGTTGTTCTGGTTGTTCTGGTTGTTCTGGGTGTTCTGGACAAGAAGTTGCATTAGGGTGTTCTGCTGCTGGATCAACTGAGTGAGCTCAGGGGGAAACTCAAATCCGGGCTCACGTCTTGGAGGCATCTGATGGGTGTAGAGGGAAGAGATTAGAATAGAAAAGAGGTCTAAGGGGAAATCACTACCCAAATGCACATGTGGCAAACACAAACATATCACACCAATATCAATTTCAAACAAGGGCTTACACAGATCGAATCGTTACAAAAGTGCTCTGTGTCTACTAAAATGGAAAAAAACTACTAGTCATAGGAAGGTCTTCTAAGAATTTTGATCGGCAGAGGATTCCATGATGTCCGCTCCAGCTTCATCTTCATAGTCCTCATCATCGCTATCATCGGGGTCTGAGTCCGTGTCGTCAAGGATGAGGTAGTCTTCAGGTGGAATCTCCTTGGGTTCTTCTTCCTCTTCTCCCATGAATACTCCTAGCTTTCTTGTCAAATCATCATTCTTCTCCACAAGTATTAACATCTCCTCCTCATATTCGTCGCGTGTAGACTTGAGTTCCTCCTCTAACTCCAAGTTTCTGGTTAGTGCTTTCATCAAGTCTATCATCCCTGCACACATCTGGTGCTCCTGGCGACGAATGTGCTGGTTTAACTCTTGAATGAACGAGGCAATGGACGTGTCCTTCCGGGTGTTGATCATGTCCCACCGCTCATCTCTACGTCCACAAATCTGGTAGATGGTGTCCTTTAGCTCCTGCTTGTAGATTTCTCCAATCCTTCCCATAGCGATGTGGGCTGCCATGCTTCTGCCTAGGCTCCATGTAGGTGCATTAAAGGAAAATTCTATGGGTGCGGTGATGGGGCATGAACGTCCTTCCTGGAACTTGAGCTTGAATCAACCAGCACTCCTCTTCAGGTGAAGTGGCGTTGTAGGTTCCGGTGAAACTGGGTAATCCGATGTTTAGATATCTGGTGACTTCCTTCAGGTGTCATCCAAATGGTGTATCTTCATGAGGTTGCGTGAACTTGTTCCTTGCATCCACCATCCTAAAAGAGTAGAAAAGATGAGGAGTCAGAAAAGAGAAGAGTGAATAGTGCTCTAGGGCTTTAGCTTAGTGGTCGTGTCCTACAGTCAGTGTGTGCTCTGATACCATCTTGTAGCGACCAGACCTCAAACAGTCCGATCTTTGTGCATCAGTGTCATCCCTGGATCAGTAATGCTGACACGCATAGTACTTGAAGGATTTATAACAGAGTAGCAATCACACACTTATTACATCGATAGTTCCAACGATGAACGTATTACAATAAAAATGGCTTAAGGCCATCTAACACGATAACAGCGGAAGGCTCGGAAGATAAGTGAGTCCATCAACTCCAACGGCATCACTGAGTATAGAACCACGACCTAAAAGGCACCTTACTCGTCGTCTGAAAAGTCTGCAACATGAATGTTGCAGCCCGAAAATGGGTCAGCACATGGAATATGCTGGCAAAGTAACACATAGAGAGTAACAAAAGTAAAACTATACTATATGCAATATGGCTGGTGGAAAGCTCTATGGTTACAATTTTGCGTAAAGCCAATTTTTCCCCACTGCAAAGGAATATATTTTAATTAACTATCATGGTAGTTGAAACATCATTGAGAAGATAGACATCCTCTCAATCCCAATTAATAATCATCATTAAAACCCAACAATATTAATTAAAGTAACATGATGAGATTCATATGATAATCCAAGTACTAGATACTCAAGACGTCCATAACCGGGGACACAGCTAATCATGATCAGTTTGTACACTCTGCAGAGGTTTGTGCACTTTTCCCCACAAGACTCGATCGCCTCCGTTGGAATTCTCGCACTACATGTTGTTTGAGAAACGGATGACCGAGACATAGTCTTTCCGATGCACTAGCACCTTACGTCCGGGTGGACCGTACCAACCTACATCCCCTACATCTGCTAGTCCACCACTATAAGAGTTCGCACAACTTAGTCAACTATGCTAGAGCCCATAATAGCTTGTGGCTGCACACGGAAGTTTCTAGTATGAATAATCTCATGATCCCTTTGAGCCTGGGTGGCGGTCCATAAAGAAAACAGGCAATCGCTGGAATACCCAGGTGCCTCAATCCACCCAGATGTGTGTTAAAGTTGCCACCTTAAGTTGAACTGTTAATTAACAATCTCACATCTGTCATGGATTCACTCACCCAATCCACGTCTACGAGCATAGCATGACCTAACAGCAAACGTAGAAGTAACTCCCAAAGGTTTGATTGTAATGCAGGTAATAGGTACTACCTCATGTACTTCCTAGTCCCACATGTTATAGCTCCTACTCATGCAATGTGTGAGGGTTTGACTAATGCAATGAAAACTGGGTAATTGGAAAGTATGATCAAAGTGTTACTTGCCTTGCTGATGATCCGCAAAACCTAGAGATTCAAAGTAGCAAGCGACGCACTCCGGGTACTCTATCGCAAACAAACAAACACACAACAAGTACTTAACTAATGCACGGGTAAAACTCAAAAAAGAGATCTAACCAGAAAGTTCAACTTCAGAACTCCGGTTTGCAAAAGAAACAACAAAAGAAAGCAACGAAAGACAAAGGGCGAAAGAGAAACAACTACTGTACCAATCTAGATCTAAGTCCAAATTTAGCAGAGGTAAATGCTTGGGTGACTTGGGTAAACGAAAAGAGAATTTCGAGACGAAACTCCAGGCGCTTGAATCGCCTGATTCCGATAAACGAGCGAAAAGATAAACTAGAACGAAGATCGGATCAGAAATCGCGATCAGAAAATAAACTACGAAAAGGAAAACTAAAAACAGCTTAACGAACGGACGTTCGTCAGCTGAGACTAAACGACGAACTCCTTCGTTAAAACGAACGGACGGGTAAACGCTCACTAATTAACTAAAACAGAAAAAGGAAAAAACAATCTATCTAAAAAACGAACTAGGGTTCTAAAAAAAAGACCGATGGTTTTCGGCAGCGGGCGGCTACCTCGTCGTTTCGGCCGGCAAGAGGCGTCGGGGGCGGGCGGCGGTGCTGCGGCGGGGCTGCGGTGGTGGTGATACAGCGGCGGCCGCGGTGTGCAGCGGCGGCGGTGGTGTGCAGCGGCGGCGGCGGTGGCGGTGATGCGCTGCGGCGGCGGCGGCGGCGGCGGCTATGCGGCAGCGGGGCGGTGTGCGGCAAGGGGCAGGGGGCGGCGGCTTATATAGTGGGGGGCTA
>LR738714.1:63416916-63438389 GCA_902687465.1 Secale cereale | reverse complement strand
GGGAGTGATGTGGTTGCTTTCAAGATAATAAGAAGATTTCTGTAAATTGGAGCAGAGAAGTGGGCTATTGTTGCAAAAATGCCACAACTTACCTCACGGTCGTTAGATGCAGATCTAATGGTCAGAAACGACGGATGGCAGACACACCACCATCACCAACTGAGTCTTTTATAGGAGTATATATATTTCTCATGTTGTTTTGATGAGGTGAGGGAGGGATGTGGTTGCTTTCAATATAATAAGGGGTTTTCTGCAAATTGAAGCAGAGAAGTGGGCTATTACTGCAAAAATGCCACAACTTACCTCACGGCAGTTAGATGCAGATCTAATGGTCAGAAACGACGGATGGCAGACACACCACCATCACCTATTGAGTCTTTTATAGGAGTCTCTACTCTTAATGGAGCAGTTGGTAGACTTTGTTCCAGGTTTTTTTCGTCCCACCTCATCTGGTTTTTTTAACCGATTTTTTTCGTCACTCCATCCCCACCCCCACCCCACTCACCGCACGCAGTCAGGTTCCGTTTCCCACCTTACGTCCCCGATTCATGCATGACAATCAATTATTTCCAAACGCAATAATGCATGACAATCAATTATTTCCGAACGCAATAATGCATCACAATCAATTCTTTCCAAACACAATCAATTAACTTAAGGTAATCAGACACAATCAATTCATTCATGACGGTCATCAATCTCCTTTCCTCGGGCGATTTTCAAACGCGATATCTCCTTTCCAAACGCAATAAAGCATATCTCCTTTCCAAACACAATAATGAATGACAATCAATTCTTTCCAAACGCGATATCTCGGGCGATTTTCTTGCTCCCGATATTTTTGCATGCGGTGCTAGCCAATCTGTTAACAAATAAGAAGGAAAAAAACACGTGTATGTAGGGAAGATAATCGTGGAGATTGCAGGGCAGTTAAGGCCGTGCGTCACATGCAGGAAGGATTTCACGAGTTCAGCGGAAGAGATGGAAATAAATCTCTAGGATTCTCTCCCGACCCCATTGACGGCCCTGCATATATCTCTTTCTTCTCTCTCTGGCCGATCCTTTGTGGGCACATTATAATTTAATTTGTTGGGTTAATGATTACTTTAATTGGGATTGAGTTGGAGGTACCTTCTCAATGATTTTCAACTAACATGATAGTTCAAATAAAATTTATTCCTTTGTTGTAGGGAAAAATTGGCTTTACGCAAAAACTTTAACCTTAGAGCCTCCACCAGCCAAATATGCATATAGTATAGCCTTTATTCTGTTACTTGCATCTTCTGTGTTATCTTGCCAGCATATTCCATGTGCTGACCCGTTTTCGGGCTGCAGCATATTGCGTTGCAGACTTTTCAGATGAGGAATAAGACGTCCTAGGTTGTTGTCATGCACTCAGCTATGCCGTTGGAGTTGATGGACTCACTTATCTTCCAAGCCTTCCGCTGTTATTTTGTTAGATGGCCTTAAGCCATATATTTTGTAATAAGTTCTCATTGGAGACATTCGATATAATAAGTGTGTGATTTCCACTCTGTTATAAATCCTTCAAGTACTGTGTGTGTCAGCATTACCGATCCAGGGATGACATAGAACACAGAGACGTCGGTCCATTCGGATCGTGGTCACTACACAGGGAGTAATCATCACAACGCGACTGCCAAGCGTTCATAACGTCTTGGTTTGCCGGGGCGGGAGCGTCACCTAGCGGTGCTTCTAGGACATATGTTTTCTTGGCAGCTATAAGGATGATCCTCAGGTTACGGACCCAATCCATATAGTTGCTACCATCGTCTTTCAGTTTGGATTTCTCTAGGAACGCGTTGAAGTTGAGGGAAACATGAGCATGGGCCATTTGATCTACAAGACATATTGTAAAGATTTTAGACTAAGTTCATGACAATTAAGTTCATCTAAACAAATTTAATGAACTCCCACTCAGATTGACATCTCTCTAGTCATCTAAGTGATACATGATCCGAATCGACTAGCCCGTGTCCGATCATCACGTGAGACGGACTAGTCATCAACGGTGAACATCTTCATGTTGATAGTATCTTCTATACGACTCATGTTCGACCTTTAGGTCTTCCGTGTTTCGAGGCCATGTCTGTACATGCTAGGCTCGTCAAGTGAACCCTAAGTGTATTGTGTGTGTAAATCTGGCTTACACCCGTTGTATGCGAATGTTAGAGCCTATCACACCCGATCATCACGTGGTGCTTCGGAACAACGATCCTTAGCAACAGTCCATAGTTAGGGGGAACACAATTCTTGAAATTTTAGTGAGAGATCATCTTATTCACTACCGTCGTTCTAAGCAAATAAGATGCATAAACATGATAAACATCACATACAATCAAATAGTGACATGATATGGCCAATATCATTTTGCTCCTTTGATCTTCATCTTCGGGGCTCCATGATCATCATCGTCACTGGCATGACACCATGATCTCCATCATCGTGTCTTCATGAAGTCGTCTCGCAAAACATTACTTCTACTACTATGGCTAACCTTTAGCAATAAAGTAAAGTAATTACATGGCGTTATTCAGTGACACGCAGGTCATACAAAAATTAAGACAACTCCTATGGCTCCTGCCGGTTGTCATACTCATCGACATGCAAGTCGTGATTCCTATTACAAGAACATGATCAATCTCATACATCACATATATCATTCATCACATCTTTTGGCCATATCACATCACACGGCACATGCTGCAAGAACAAGTTAGACGTCCTCTAATTGTTGTTGCAAGTTTTTACGTGGCTGCTATAGGTTTCTAGCAAGAACGTTTCTTACCTACGCCAAAACCACAACGTGATATGCCAATTTCTATTTACCCTTCATAAGGACCCTTTTCATCGAATCCAATCCGACTAAAGTGGGAGAGACAGACACCCGCTAGCCACCTTATGCAACTAGTGCATGTCAGTCGGTGGAACCTGTCTCACGTAAGCGTACGTGTAAGGTCGGTCCGGGCCGCTTCATCCCACGATGCCGCCGAATCAAGATAAGACTAGTAGTGGTAAGAGAATTGAACAAATCTACGCCCACAACTACTTTGTGTTCTACTCGTGCAAGATACTACGCAAAGACCTAGCTCAAATGCCACTGTTGGGGAACGTAGCAGATTCAAAAAAATTCTACGCTTCACCAAGATCAATCTAAGGAGTCATCTAGCAATGAGGGAGAAAGGAGTGCATCTACATAACCTTGTAGATCGCGAGCGGAAGCGTTCAAGAGAACGTGGATGATGGAGTTGTACTCGTCGTGATCCAAATCACCGATGATCCCAGCGCCGAACGGACGGCACCTCCGCGTTCAACACACATACGATACAGCGACGTCTCCTCCTTGATCCAGCAAGGGGGAAGGAGAGGTTGATGGAGATCCAGCAGCACGACAGTGTGGTCGTGGATGCAACGGTATTTCTTCAGGGCTTCGCCAAGTGCTGCGGTAGGAGGGAGAAGTGTAACGGGAGGGAGAGGGAGGCGCCAGGGGCAAGGGTGCGGCTGCCCTCCCTCCCCCCCCCCCCACTATATATAGGGGCCCTGGGGGGCTCCAGCCCTAGGAGATCCAATCTCCTAGGGGGGCGGCCAGGGGGGACTTGCCCCCCACGTCACAAGGGGCGCCCCCCACCCCTAGGGTTCCCAACCCTAGGCGCAAGGGGAGGGCCCAAGGAGGGCGCACCAGCCCACTATGGGTTGGTTCCCTTCCCCTTTCAGCACATGGGGCCCTCCGGGATAGGTGGCCCCACCCGATGGACCCCCGGGACCCTTTCAGCCCATGGGGCCCTCCGGGATATGTGGGTCCCTGTTTTTCTTGAGCGATGTTTAGCCCAGATATTAATTTTTCTTCTCTGAACAACAACGAAAACATCGCTACAGCTATTAACTGAGCGGGCTGTGGCCCGTCTAGCCCAGGTCAGATATCCAGCCTAGATATTATTATTTTTCAAGCTGAAAATGGCTAGCCCAGCTATATATTTTTTTAGGAATACCCAGGCAAGGTCAAGTTGTTATTCTCCGCCCCGCTGGGCTGCAAATCTTTCCTAGGAGGGATGCATTAGGCTTAACAAGAAAATGGGCTTTAAGAAATAATAAATGGGATGTAATTATAAAAACTGTGCAGTAACTATAAAAAATGCACCAAACACGTAATTACTTTATAAAATGTTATTTTTGGATATTGAAAATTTTAATTTCATTAATTGTTGCGAGCGCAATGTTTCGTTGGTTTTTTACGTAATATAAATTTATATTGAAATTGTATTTAATCTGACAAGAAATTTCGGGATAAAAATATTTCGGATCCCATCAAAATATGGGAAATTTTATTGAATTCTGTTTTGAACGGTTGGTTGAAATGGGATGTACTTTTAACGAACTGTAAATGGGATGTAGTAAATTCCATTAGAATTCAAAAATTGGCTGCACATTCTTACAAATCTCAAATGAGCTATAAGTTCTGTGCCACACACTTGTGGCCTTACTAAGTTGACGCGTCCCCTCAAAAAAAAGAGTTGACGGGTATGCAAGGCTTTGTCAACTTATAGTCAACACACGGTTCTAGCAGCAGTGGCCGTTGGATGTCCATCCAACGAATGTCGTGCTTCTTCTTCAATCTCAGATATTCTAGCTTCACCCGCCCAAAAAATGATTCCTCCCCCTGACATCTGGGGCGCACCGTTTCGAAAGCTGACATGTGGGCCTACAAAGTTGACGCGTACCAAGGGCTTTGTCAACTTAGTCAATATAAACGATTCTAGCTGCAGTGATCGTACGATGTCCATCCAACGGCCGTCGTGCTTCTTCAACCTCTGGTCTTCTTGCTCCAGCCGCCCAAAGCAGCACCGGTCGTACCGCCTGCTCCTGCCTCCTGTGGCCGGCTGTGCTGCCATGCAAGCCTCACCGCCCCCTACTACTCCCACCGCTGGCCAGGCCATCCCTCTACTCACCCACACCCCCTGTTATTCCGCAGCGACGGCAGCCTCACAGCGCAGCCGAACCAGTGAACCCTCGTACTCCTCTCCGCACGGGCTTCCACTGAAGCATCTTCCCCGGCTCCGCGTCGTCCCCTTCCTAGGCCTTGCCATCGTCCACCGCCCTGGTGCTCTTGGCGTGGTCAACGTGGTCAAGGAACAGCTTCCATGGGACGTGGACTATACGTGGAGAGCCTGACAGCTGGGTCCACGACGGCAGCAAGGAAGTGCCTCCTTATTACGCGGAAAATAATGATTCCTCCACCTGACAACAGGGACCCACCGGACGAGCCACCGTTTTTCATGAAAAAAACATTTCCCCCCTGACTGCTGGGACCCACCGGACGGGCCACCGTATTGCGCGAAAAAAATGTTTCCCCCGTTGTCAGCTTGGACCCACCGGAAGTGCCTCCTTATTACTCACAGAAAAATGAATACTCCCCCCTGCTGGTCGGGACCCAACTTGGTGGGAGGCTGACTTGTGGGCCTACTAAGTTGACGGGGACGGTGTGCTTTGTCAACTTAGTCAATATGAACGATTCTAGCTCCAGTGATCGTACGATGTCCATCCAACGGTTGTAGTGCTTCTTCAACCTCTGGTCTTGTTGCTCCAGCCGCCCAAAGCAGCGTCGGTTGTGCCGCATGCTCCTGCCTCCCATGGCCGGCTGTGCTGCCGCGGAGGCCTCACCGCCCCCTTCTATTCCCGCTGGCCAGGCCATCCCACTACTCACCCACACCCCCTGTTATTGTGCGGCGACGCCAGCCTCACACCGCAGTCGAACAAGTGAACCCTCGTACTCCTCTCCGCGCGGGCTTCCACTGGCGTGTCTTACCCGGCTCCACGTCGTCCCCTTCCTAGGCCTCGCCATCGTCCACCGCCCTGGTGCTCTCGGTGCGGTGTGGTCAACGTGGTCAAGGAACGGCTTCCATCGGACATGGATTGTACGTGGAGAGGCTGACAGCTGGGTCCACGATGGCAGCAAGGAAGTGCCTCCTTATTATGCGGAAAATAATGATTCCTCCACCAGACAGCAGGGACCCACCGGACGGGCCACCATATTTCGCAAAAAAAACGTTTCCCCCCTGACTGTTGGGACCCACCGGACGGGCCACTGTATTTCGCGAAAAAAAATGTTTTCCCCCTAACTGCTGGGACCCACCGGACGGGCCACCGTATTGCGCGAAAAAAACGTTTCCCCCCTGACTACTGGGACCCACCGGACGGGCCACCGTATTGCGCGAAAAAAACGTCCCCCCCGCTGTCAGCTCGGACCCACCGAAAGTACCTCCTTATTACGCACAAAAATGAATAATCCCCCTGCTGTTGGGACCCACCTTGGTGGGAGGCTGACTTGTGGGCCTACTAAGTTGACGGGGACGGTGTGCTTTGTTAACTTAGTCAATATGAACAATTCTAGCTCTAGTGATGGTACGATGTCCATCCAACGGCCTTAGTGCTTCTTCAACCTCTCATCTTGTTGCTCCAGCCGCCCAAAGCAGCGCCGGTCGTGCCGCATGCTCCTGCCTCATGTGGCCGGCTGTGCTACCGCGGAGGCCTCACCGCCCCCTACTATTCCCACCGCTAGCTAGGCCATCCCTCTACTCACCCACACCTCCTGTTATTCTACAGCGACGGCAGCCTCACATCGTAGCGAACTAGTGAACCCACGTACTCCTCTACGCGTGGGCATCCACTGTCGCGTCTTCCCCGGCTCCGCGTCCTTCCTTTCCTAGGCCTCGTCGTCGTCCACTGCCCTTGTTCTCTTGGCGCGGCGTGGACAACGTGGTCAAGGAACGGCTTCCATCAGACATGGATTGTACATGGAGAGGCTGACAGCTGGGTCCATGGCCGCAGCAAGGAAGTGCCTCCTTATTACGCGCAAAATAATTATTCCTCCACCTGACAACGGGGACCCACCGGACGGGCCACCGTATTTCGCAAAAAAACGTTCGCCCCTGACTGCTGGGACCCACCAGCTACATCATCACACGCAAGGAAGTGCGTCCAGGCAAAAAAAAAACCATTTGCCCCCCTGACTGCTGGGACCCACCAGCTACATCTTCGCACGCAAGGAAGTGCCTGACAGTCGGGACCCACCTGGTCGAAGCGTACGTAGCGTTGTCATTCTGGTCGCGAACGTGTACGTACATACTGGTCGATGTAGAGGCGCGCACGTGTCGTAGCAGAGGCGCGCACGCAGCATGTACACGTACATACAGCGGCCAGGGTGCAAGAAAGTAAATACGGCCACGTACGTACATACGGGTGGGGTCTCGAACGCCTACTCACGCGTACGTATGGCTAGGGCTCGTGTACATGGCTGGGTCGGAACGGAGAAACAGTGTCGTCGTCGTGTTCATGGGGAGCCAACCGACTAGGTCGGAACGGAACGCGTCCTCGTCTTCATCAGGAGGGCTTGGACAGAACAGCCAATGGAAACGAGGCATGGCGTATCGCAGAACGGAGAAAACTGCCTTGTGTTCGACCGGCCACGTTCGAAACGGGATCCTGATCATCAGGATGGGTCTGGCGTACCGCAAAACGGAGGAAACGGACCTCCTACGGTCGAAACGGAGGTCCTGTTGATCGGGAGGGGTGTGGCGTACCGCAAAACGAAGGAAACGGACTTGCGTTGGAGCGCTACAGTCGAAACGGGGGTCCTGTTCATCGGGAGGGGTGTGGCGTACCGCAAAACGGGACTCCACGGGATACTGTTCATCACCACCGTCGACCCCCTCCAGCCTCCACGGGCTACTGTTCATCCACCGTCGACCTCCTCCAGCCTCCACCTGCGACTGTTCAGCCTCCACCGTGCGCTACTCCACCGGCTATTGTTCAACCAGTCCTCTTCATGAGCTCCTATTCAACCACCCCTCCACGGGGTGGTCCTGTTCATGCAGCCCTCCACGGGGTCCTGTTCATGCAGCCCCAACCGGCTCGATCGAACGGGGTCCTGTTCATGCAGAGGCAACACCACGGGTGTAATGCCCAGGATGGAGTTATACCTCCTACGTGTCGAGGCACGACTTAAAGGCATAAATCCATCCTAGAATGATCTCAAGTTTGGTATCTTTGCACGACTCATGTAAAAGAGGGATTAAAATGCAAAAGGAGATAGTTGGCTTACACTCGCCACTTCAAACAATACATTACATAACAATCATCATACAAAACATCACAACCCGACTACGGGTGAAGAACCAAAGAAAGATACCAAAACAACATAAAGCCACAGGTCAGGATCGAATCCTAGTAGAAACCACTACTGAACATCGAAACGTCACAAACAAAAGGCCACACTCTTCAACGAGCTCCTGGTGAAGCACTGAACCAGCTTCTGCATCAAACTCGGCTGAACCTGCATCTGGTGTGTGAAGTAACTGTGAGCCACAGAGGACTCAGCAATCCCATAACCATGGGTAACAAGACTAGCAAAGCTTTGTGGGTAGGAAGAGGGTAAAGTGGTGAGGCTGCAGCAGCGACTAAGCATAATATGGTGGCTAACTTACGAGTACCAGAATAAGATGAGAAGCTACGCAAACGGTCGCAAAAGAGGTGATCGCTAAAGATCCTAACTACAAACGGTCAAACATAACCCCACCGTGTTCTCTTCTCAAAGTGAAAAGAGACAGTCACGGTTACTCACACAGTTGTGTGTTTTACTTCGGATCCTCTGTCAAGTTTTCTACAACCGGACATTAACAAATTCCAATCTGCCACATAACCGCGGGCACGGCTTTCGAAAGATCATAACCCTGCAGGGGTGTTCCAACTTAGCCCATCACAAGCTCTCACGATTAGCTGAAGTGATAAATATAATATCATCACCCCTTATCTTAGGGAAAATCCGATCAGGCTCGGCATCCCGGTAGCACAAGTCATTTCGACAATGGTAAAACAAGTCCAGCAAGACCTCCCGGCGTGCCGACACCCTGATAGTAGCCGCGCGTATCTCGTCTCAGGCCACAACCGGATGAGACGTCCTACAGGTTATACCAGATACCTCGGGTTTCCCCAAGGCGGCCCCGCAGTCCGCTCGTTTGGGACCAACACCATCAGCACTGGCCCCCCCTGCTATGTAGAATTAAGAATCCTCGGGGACGCGACCCCCTATGCAATTTTAATTATTTAATTAAGTTGTTATTATGGGCAAATTAAAACCAATGTTGGGCCTTGCTGGAGGAGTTTTATTCAAAGTCGAACTGTCAAGGGGTCCCCATTACACCCATCGTGTTAGGAACGCAAAATCAAGGAACATAATGCCGGTTTATCGGCGCCTAAGGTGGCATGAGTGGAACAAAACACCGAGCAAAAGGCCAAGCCTTCCACCCATGCCGAGTATATAAGGTGTGTTAAATAATTATTATAGATATTGTGATAAAACCAACAACAAGTTCCCTCCTGGAACGGACTTCATCTTGACCTGCAACTAACAACGCTATAAGAGGGACTGAGCAAGCGGGGCTGAGCAAGCGGGTAACATAGCCAAACAATGGTTTTGCTAGGAAGGTTTCAAAAGTTAGAGGTTTCATAGCAACAAGGAGAGGCTGACATAAAAGATGGGTATCGCGACATGTAACGATAGCATCGAGACAACTAAGCATGGCAATGGTAGTAAAGGTATCCAAGGGTATGATCATCTTGCCTGGAATTCCACAAGGGAGAAGAACAGATCCAAGAAGAAGACGGAGCAACAGTCGAGCGGATCCTCACAACTCCGGAACGAAACCGAAGCTAACAAGAGAAGCAAACCGGAAAGAAACAAACAACACGGTAAACACACAAACATAAACATGGCATACGATGCACAAGCAAGTATGATGCATGTCCGGTTTAAATATGCATGGCATGGCAAAGTGCACAAACAACACTACAAGTTAAGTGGAGATCAATATGCAACGAGTTGCATATTGACGAAACACCACATAATAATTATTTAGTTGACTCTCGTTATTTACAAGACAAGGTTAAATGTTTTTAGCATGGCAAGAGGTGAGGCATAAAGAAACTATACTATTAAGGCAATTTAAATGAGGCCGGAAATAACAACAACATATCCGGAAAATCCCCATGAGCATGTTTAATAATTATAAGCAAACAACAATTAAACATTTTAGTGTTGTTAACATGATGCGGATGACAAGGTCAAGTTTATATGCAAGTTTTATTAAAAGGTTGACTTAAAAGAGATAAGAAGCATCGTCACCGTGGTGGAAGAAAGGGTGCCACGACAACGATCCGAAAATGATGCAACGCAACATCTCGGTACCGGTAACTCGTTGAGAGTCCGGTGCAAAAGATAGGATGGTGTTAGCGAGTCAAACGAGATGAAAGGTGGGGCGATCCCGTTACCGGGTTCCCACGAGTCGGTGGCGAGGCAACCGAGGAACATGACAAAAGGTGGAACGGGCACGAAGCACACACGGGAGACATTTCATACAACCACAACAAGCATGCACGGGTCATCGACGGGGTTATACCTTCGAAGCGTGCGTTTCGAGGCGGTTCGAGCTCGTCGAGGGACGTAGTGGTAGTAGTTGTACACGGCCGGATCGTAGAGGAAGTAGACGTTCACGGGGTGTAGTGGAAGTAGACGTTCGGGCGTCGAGTTCGTAGATGTACTTCTCCGAAGGGGTACTTGTCATCGTCTTGTGTCGGCGTTTTTGTATCGTAGATGTTCATGCCGCGTGTAGAGGTACTTGTCGGGATCGTCGTCGACGTAGGGGTACACGTTCGTAGATGTACTTGTCACCGTAGCCGTTCGGTCGTCGTGGTACTTGGGGGGGTCTCGGCGACGGTAGTGGTACTTGGTCGTGGAACTTGCGTTTCTCCTCGTAGTCGTACACGGTTCTTGCATAGCGGTACTTGTCTCGTCGACGGTAGGGGTACAAGTCCAAAAACAGATACACTTACAGCTCCAAGGTTACTTGAGATGAACAGATAGCAGCAAGAAAACAAAAACAAAAACAAAAAAAAGGAAAAAGAAGGGTGCGGGTCGGCGCTGGACTCGGGTGCTCGTCCCGGGGCTTGCTGGAGAGGGGAGCCGCGATGCTGGAGGTGCGGCCTTTGGCTGGTCGCGGACGAGGAGGCCGGAAGAAGTCCGCGCTCGGGGCTGGACGACGCGCTCGCGGGGCAGGGATCCCGCGCTTGGGGCGGCTCGGGCTGCTGGAAACGGGGCGAGGCAGAGGCCGAAGCAGGGCGGCGCTCGGGGCCTGGGCGAGGCCCTGCTGCGGAGCTCGCGAAGAGGCGCTGGTCGCGGACTCGGGCGAAAACGGAGAGGAAGTCGCGCGAGGGGGCCGCTCCTGGCCGACGGGGAGGTGCCGCGGCGAGGGAGGCCGTCGGGACCCTGGCTCGCGGAGGGAGCCGGAGGCGCGGGCCTCTGTTGGGCGCGCTCGGGCGCTGGAGGGGAAGGAAGCGGCCTGGACGGCCATGGCAGCACGGAGGAGGCAGCAGCCGCTGCTGTCGAGGAGACAGGGGCCGGGCGCTGCGGCTGCGCGGCCGGAAGAAGGAGCCTGGCCGGGCGCTGCTTTCCTGGAAGGAGACGGAGGGGCGCCTGAGGCAGGCCGGCGAGCTCCTGTGGCGCCGAGGGGGACGAGCTGGCTCGAGGGGAGAGGGGAGCAGAAGGAGTGGCTCGAGCAGAGGCGAGCGAAGAGGGAGATCGGGATCGGGGAGAGAGGGAAGCGGGCGAGAGGGAAAAAAACTCCTGGCGGCGCTCGGTGGGAGAGCGAGGGGAGAAGGGGTTGCCTCGCTAGGGTTTAGGTCGCCAGGAGGAGTCGGGCTGGGCCTGAGGCCGCGGCTTGGGCCAGAAGGAGGGCGGTTTGGGCCAGAAGGAGGGCGGTTTGGGCCAGGGAAGCAGAGAGGGAGGTGGCCTGGAGGAGTGATGAGGCTGCTGGGCTCTCTTTATTAACAAAAAGATTTAACAGAAAGAAGAAAAGAGGGAAAAGAAGAGAGAGAGGCTTAGGGAATAAAATAGCACAAAGGACTATTTTTCTCGGGCAACATAAAAAGAGCAAAGTCCGAGAAAATAAGAAAGGCATGATCGGAAAAATAATTCAAACATATTTGAATTTAATTCAAATAGTTTTGAACCAAGACTTGATTATTGAGGTGTCCAAAAATGTTCGAATTTTCGGAGGAACCTCGAAACAACGGAAAAGAATTATTGGCAAGATTTTGAAGGTGAAACTCGAAGTGAAAAAACATGGGGAAATTATGCAAGTGTGTTACGGTGATCCCAAACAATTGGAATATTTTTAATATAGCTCCCTAAAATATTGAGAGGCTTTTATATGTTTTAAAGAGAAGACATCCTTCCCTCGATTTAAATGGACCGAAGGTCCACACGAATTATTTAGGTTGAGATGCAAAATAAAATAACATGATGGCATGATGACATGATGCAATGCAAAAATAAATAACACAAGCACAAAAGAACCACACGGCCAACCCGGAACATCTGGAATCTTCGGGACTCTTCTGGAATCTTCTGGGACGTCAGTCTCGGGCGTCACAACGGGGTCCTGTTCAGCCACCCCCACCGGGAACTGTTCATCCAAACCCCCCAGCAAGGCTCACTGTTCATGCAGAGGCAGCATCGATCGACTTCAGTTAGCAGCTGTAGCGAAGGAATCGCTCGATCGGGTTCAATTAACAACCATAGATCGATCGCTCGGGTTCAGTAACGCATAGCCTGCAGTGCAATCGCTCGGGTTCAGTTAGAGCTCAACGCCTCGCACCCACGCGTGTGCGTTTACGAGAGAAATGCGCATCGCTCGGCCCCGACCACCCACTGTAATCGGGAACACCCCGATATTTTCCTCGCCCTTGCTTCTACCACGGTTTTTTCCGTCATGGACGGCCCAAAGAATGTCATGCATCTGCGTCTCCGCCCTGCCCAGGATGAAAAGCCCATTTTCTATCATGATTTTTTGTCATAGAAGTAGGACCCCACCACATCTATGATGATACTGGGTTTTGTCATAATTATTGTCATAGAAGTGTCATAAGTATGACAGAAAAAAGTTTCGTTCGGCCCAAAATGTCACGGATGTGTCTTTTTTTGTAGTGCATGCGAATTACCCAAACATCAAAATGTGTGCCATCAAAACTAAGAGTGTCAGAAAATCCTAATCCCCTAGTCGACATCTTTACTCTCTAGGTGGTTAAGCATAATATAGAGAGATGAGGCTCTGATACCAATTTAAATATCATGGATGTCGCCTAGAGAGGGGTGAATAGGTGCTTTAAAATAATTACGATTTAGGCTAGCACAAATGCGGAATAAAACTAGCGTTTAAATTGCCAAGAAAAAAAACCTAAAACAACTACGCTCACCTATGTGCACCAACAACTTATGCTAAGCAAGATAAACAACTAAGGGAAGCAAGATATATAACAAGAAACAATATGGCTATCACAAAGTAAAGTGCATAAGTAAAGGGCTCGGGTAAGAGATAAGCGAGGCACGCGGAGATGATGATGTATCCCGAAGTTCAGACCCTTGCATAGGCTAATCTCCGTTTGTAGCGGTGTGGAGGCATAATTCTCCCCAAGAAGCCACTAGGGCCACCATAATCTCCTCACGGCCCTCGCATAATGCAAGATGTCGTGATTCCACTAAGGGACCCTTGAGAGCGATCACCGAACCCGTACAAATGGCAACCCTTGGGGGCGGTCACCGAACCCATACACTTTGGCAACCCTTGGGGCGGTCATCGGAACCCGTCAAATTACTCAGGGCAATCTCCACAACCTAATTGGAGACCCCGACGCTTACCTGAAGCTTTACGCCACAATGATTGAGCTCCAAACACCACTAATCTGTCTAGGGCACCCAAGCACCCAAGAGGAACAAGCTCAAGGGTACCAAGCACCCAAGAGTAAAAAGGTTCTCAACTTGTAACTTCCATGTATCACCATGGAGAACTCAAACTGATGCACCAAATGCAATGGCAAGGGCACACAGAGTGCCCATGTCCTTCTCTCCCAAATCCCACCACAACAACTAATGCTATGGAGGAAAATGAGAGGAAGAACAATGAAGAGAACATGAAGAACTCCAAGATCTAGATTCAAAGGGTTCCCCTCACATAGAGGAGAAAGTGATTGCTGGAAACGTAGATCAACATCTCCTCTCTCTTTTCCCTCAAGAACTAGAAAGAATCATTGGAGGGGTTGAGACATAGCAAGCTCAAAAAAGATCGACAATGGGAGAAGAATACGAGCTCAAAGGATAAGGTTCATTGGGGGAAGAAGACCCCCTTTTATAGGCACCCCTGAATCCAACCATTATGCAATCAGGTCGTGCAAAAGCGCTACTACCGCTTGTAGGAGCGGTATTACTACTTAGCATAGTCAAAATAGCCCAACGAGACAGAAAAACACGAGTTGTAGTTCTACCAGGGAGGTAGTATCGCTCGTGGGAGAGGTAGTACTGCCCAGAGAGGTAGTAGCGCTTATAAGAGGTACTACCGCTCGGAGAGGTACTATCGCTCGCTACTACCACTCTACTACCGCGAAACTGACACAAAAAATCGCATCCCCAGAAGCACTGGTACTACGCGCGGTACAGGGCCGTGGTACTGGCACTTACAAGCGGTACTACCACTTGAGAGAGCAGTAATATCGCTTGATGCTTTCAGGAACACAACAGAGAAAACAGAGGATGCAATAAAGCCTGAATTGCCACAACTTCTGCAAACGAGCTCTGAATTGAGGAAACTGAAGCTTGTTGGATTGATAACGAGGAGTAGCATCAAAAATCGAGCTTGTCAAGAAGATGACCAAAAGCTCCAAATCTCACAAGGAGTAAAACCAAACAAGAAGTAAGAAAGATGATGCAGGGATGCAATGGTTTGAGCTCTCTACGAACAATACGATCAAGTTACTTACTTGAGAGCCCCCCTTGATAGTACGGCAATCAATCCTATAACCCGGTCTCCCAACTACCACCATGATACTAGTAAAATAGAAAAGCTATCGAGGGAAAATCTTTGCCTTGCACATAGTCCACTTGAGCTGGATTATGACGATCTCGACTTCCTCAAGTTGGACCACCATTCTTGATTGCGTTGGCTCGATGAAGACTAGTGATTGCTCCCAAATACTCTACTATGGGTGAGCCACTCTTCGGCACATCTTCACAAGTCCATTGTCACCAAAATGGATGGCAAGCTTCAAGCGTGATCTATTCGTGATGCTCCACTTGAACTTCCACGCCGCAATATTTTTCACAATCACCACTTGATGTCATCCTCCATGGGTTGTATGATATCTTCCTCTTGACGCAAGCCCATGGAAACATACCTAACCCCACATAGAACTCTCACGTAGACCTTAGTACACAAAGAGTAATGGACAATGCTCACCATACCATGGGATCACTTGATCCCTCTCGGTACATCTTGTACGCTTTGTGTGCTGATCAACTTGATTCACTCTTGACTGGTCTTTATATAATTCCTTGAATAGCACATTGGTCAACACATAAACTCCTTGAAACCAACACATGGACTTCAAGAAATTCCTACGGACAAAACCTTCAGATATAACTCAAGGCAACCATTAGTCCATAGACATTGTCATCAATTACCAAAACCAAACATGGGGGCACCGCATGTTCTTTCAGTGGTTGCTTTATAATATGGTTGCTTTATAATATAAAGCGGTGGGAAACCTTTTTTATTATCAAGTGGGGTACGGTGGAACCGAGATACTGGAGGTAAAGGAATGTGCTAAAGAATCGAATTTGGGGAGGACTTGTTTTGTAGCCATACCAAAGGGTGTGCCTCGTCAAGAACTTATGTTCACGTCCCGCAAACAAAACAATGAACTAATGTTCATGAAGAGGTAAGTGGATCCTAAATGTTGAATACAAAGATTGAAGGTGGAAAATAATAAACTTCAGAGAACACTAGTTATCTTCCACAGAGATGTGGCTTGGTACCATTCCTTTCTCTGCAGAGATATGGTTCACGTTGGCTCCGTTGAATGGACTACGCTTGATACCATGTCCATTGTCATCCTCATTCTTCTGTGTCACATCCTAAGTTTTATTTGTAATGTTAAATAGAAGCATATCTATTTGCATATCCTTTTGATCATAATTTTGAGTTGGGCATATTAAAATTATTTTCCTCTTTGATTAAATAAATAAAAAAGGAGAAGAGGATAGATAACATGACTTCTCCGCCCAAGTCTGCATCCAATTGCATGTCCCCACACCCTTTCCTTCACCCACAAGGTGCCACAATAGCTAGTAACGGATGACGGAATCAACCCAAATAAATGCCCTGAACACTTGTGTCGGCCTTGGCCATATCCTCCTCTCTCAAACACCCCTCCTCGCCCCCGAGCACCGCAATCCCCTCCGCCCCATTTCACCCATCAGAGCACTAGCTCTAGCCCACTTGTCCTCTATAAATTTCCCGCCGAAGTGCAACGGTCATCGTGCCTTCGCCGGAAGGTGTCGCTGTCGTCCTATGGATCAGTGCCATCCTTTCTCTTGCTTTTCGTATATCACCGTCGTGTATCGTGGTTTTTGGTCTTGCGTCGTGACTGGGTCGGCCCTATAGCTCTGTTAGCCACAGTTTGGGGATGCTTCTACGACCGGTTCATGGAACTATCCACCGGTTCTGATAGATTTTGGGAAGGTTCCACATGGTTTTTTGCTCTCTGTTTTTCTTTTCCATGGTTTATCTTTATAGGTTATCATTGTTTTTTTACTCTTAGTTTTCCCTTTTTGTCTATTTGTTTTTACGTTTTCCTTTCCTTTCTTTTCAAATACATGTCGAATTTTATGAATACACGTTGAATTTTTTTTGTATACATGCTGAACATCTTTTAGATGCATGCTAAACAATTTACAAATACATGATGAACATTTATTTGAATACATGGTGAACATTTTTCAAATGCACATTGAACATTTGCTAAATATATGGTGATTTTTATAAAACACACACTGAATTTTTTTAAAGCATTTGAACATTTTGTTAGTGTTATGAAGTTTATTTAATGTCAAGAATATTTTTCAAAAATACGTGAATAAATTTGAACATTGAATGATTTTTTTTTGTAAAATATCATAAACATATTTTTAAATGCATGAAACATTTTATCAATTTTGTGAAGAACTTTTGAATGGTACGAACATTTTTTACAAATTACACAAACACATTTGCTCATTTTTATGAATTGACAAATTGTCAAGAACTTATTTCTGTATGTGAGAGATTTTTTTTAAATGGTACAAATATTTATCAATATTACGTGAGCATTTTTCATCCTAAGAATATTTCTTAAAAAATTGTGATGAACATGTTTTGAAATAAGTAAACATTTTATGAATGCCACATTTTTTTGAATGGTTTGAACATTTTATTTTACCATTTATGAACATTTTATAATGTGAGGTGAACATTTTGTATAGTTTGAGTAATTATATCAAAGTATAAATATAACTAAAAATGAAAAATAAAATAGAGAAACAACAAACCAACATGTATGTACAGTCTTTTTAGGCAAACTCTGCAGCTTGTTATTGCAGCGGCACAATGTTTACAAGGACAAATAAAATACCATTGGGTTGACCTAATCAGACATGACCGCCAACCCCTATGGATAAAGCATGCTTTTGCGTGTTTGTGAGCTTCGATATTCGACCTCCTAAATTTATGAATACTATTACAAGTGGCAAAAGTAGACTTTCGATGTATGATTTCCTGTATGATCGCCCCATAAACAGCTGAACTCTTCTATTGAATGTCTTCCATGACCAACTTGCAAGCAAAGGCCACATGTAGCTTCCTCTCATAAACATCATCTGCAAGAGCTAGGGCATCCCTGATTGCAAAAGCTTTGGGTGTAGCCCAGTTTTGGTTGGACCCTTGGATTGATGGGGAGCCGCTCCGGACTCGGTTCCCGAGGCTCTTCGCGATTTGTGTTGACCCGAATGTGTTAGTTTCTAAGGCCGGTTTGAAGGACGGATGGAACATTACGTTCCGTCGCTCATTCTGTCCGGAGGAGGTGCATGAATGGGCAAGCTTGAGGGAAATAGTCCCTCGACCTGTGTCCCAGGCCCATGACACCGTATCTTGGAGTCTTTCTCCGTTCGGAGAAATCTCCGTTAGCTCGGCCTATCAGGCGCTTTGCCGGTTGCCGGTTCTCCAGTGGTTATCCCCACTGTGGAAGGCGTCATTGCCCCTTAAAATCAAGATCTTCGTGTGGCAGCTCCTGCGTGATCGCCTTCCTTCGGGTACTGAGGTGCTTAAACGCCATGGTCCGGGCAATGGCCTTTGCCCTCTTTGCCTCGTACCCAAGACTGGTACTCACATTTTGTTCTCTTGCGTAGCAGCTCAGGCACTTTGGTGCTTTGTTTGTGAGGCCCTCGGGCCGGTGTGGGAGGCCCGAGATCTTGCAGAGTTCCTGCAGGTCCGGGAACCCAGGTTGGCCGTAAGCGCCGACTGTTTTGGCTCATCTTCGTGGCTATGTCGTGGACCCTTTGGACTACTCGCAATAAGATGGTGATTGAGCGGATTTTCCCACGGCGTGCTTCTGACTCGATGTTCAAATTTCTTACCTGCCTGCAGCACTGACATCCGCTCGCTAGGCCAAGAGATCGTGACCGGCTTGAGCTCTCACTTGACGCATTGCTGGCTTCTGCGTGTCGGCTCTCTGTACGTTCTTCTACTACTTAGCTTGCCCCAAGTGGATTTTTATGTTTCTTCTTCCTTTTTTGGGCGCAATTGTGCTGTGGCCCCGGCAGTCTTATTTTCGGGTTGAGTTTGGTACTTTGTTGTATGGACTAATGCTTTATCTATAAAGCGGGACGAAAGCCTCTTTCGAGAAATCAGATATGTTTGGCGAAACAACAATTGATGCACCCAAAAACATACATGTTTGGTCCCTGCAAACCGCACCACAGCTCCATGTGAGGCTCCTCAACCAACTGCGGCATCGACATTAACCTTCACAAGATCCGTCTAAGGGGCGATCCACGCTGTTGGTCTGCTTGGTGATGAACCAGACACATGCGATCTCAGAGTCTAAATGGCCTTTAACTCACGAAGGTATGACAGCACGAAGCCATGGAAGGAAAACTGACTTTAATAATTTTCTCATGGATCGATTTCCGTCGTGCTCCCCCATAACGACTATAGAGTGACTATAAAAGGGAAGGTCGTAGTGGATCGGCTTAGTCAGGTTTGGTTCGTTCCTTTATTTCGTACCATCTTTATTTTTTGCTTGTTCGTTCGCCTTTTTCTTTGTTCGTTCGTTATATCTTTTTTTTTATTTTTTATGTTTTTGTATTTTCTATATGCATATAATCCATAATTAGTTTACATTGATTCTGGAAAGCTTCAGCCTGCTTTAAAAACTGTTCATGCAGCGTAAAATATTTGTTCACACATTTTTTTAAAGTAAATACCAAGTAAGATTAAGTTTTCACGCATGTCAAAAATATGTTTGTGAAATTTCCAAAAACAAACATTCAATGTAAAAAATGTGTCATACCACTAAAAATGTTCACTCATACAAGAAATATGTTTGGGAGTTTTTTTTTTAATATTTATTCAATATAAAACATGTTGGGTATTTAAAAAATCTTTAATACCATTAAAGGAAATGTTCGCAACACTAAAAGAATGTTCATGTGTTCCAAAAATATATATGTGACATTAAAAATGTTTATTCAATGTAAATAAAAGTCTGCATAATTTTTGAAAGTATTTCAGACCTTTAAAATACTGTTTTAAATATATTCTAATACTTCAGAAATCTTTTCTTGTTTTAAATTTATTTTATGATAATTTATGAAGAAAACAATATGTGTTAAAAAATGTTTGTGACATTTAAAAAAATCAACATGCATTTGAAAAATGTTCAACCAGTGTTTCAGGAAAAAAAACATCAACATGTATTTATAAAAAGTTCAACGCTGTTAGTGAATGCATTGTTACACAACCTTTTTAAAAATACACATGTTTATTTAAGATTGGCAAGAGGACGGTTGCCTCGATTCAAATCTGTTAGTGAATGCGCTCTTATCACCACAGGGATGCGAGAGAAATTCCTCGAAGGTAGTGTTAAGGGGATGGGGCATTACGGTGACTTCTGGCATGATGGACCAGCACTCTAACCAACTGAGCTATTCCCTCTTTCGTAACTACTACCGATCAACTGTCACCCACCGATTAATTTTGTAACTATACCGAGGTAGTTGTACAACAAAATGCCCTTCGCCTTTAGTACATTTTTCTTATATATATTATGTTATATACTAAAGGTGTCAAAGCATTTTTTTAAATACGTAATGAACATTTCTTATTACGCTGGGATTGATTTGTGTGCATGAAAAAGAAAGAAAAATAGTAGATTGGGCTGGCCCAGATTCCAGCGGCAGTAGGCAAGCGTATACTCTTGTAGTAGGCGAGATATAACATGTGCGTACACGAGGCCCCATGAGTGGGACGTATAGAGTTCGTTGCGGCCTAGTAACCTAAAACTTTAAGCTCCCTCGACAGGAGCTCTCCTGGTGAATCGTGGGGTGTAAAGAGTGTGTGGGCCCAGTGGGTTAAATATTTTGTGTGGGCAGCTAGTTCCTTCCGTGTCCATTTTCTTAGGTACGTCTCCTCCGTATGATGAGGATAGGTTTTTCTTTTTCAGGGAAGGATATGAAGGATAGCTAAGGCTGGTCCCAATGGGCAGGAACATAAGATAGTAACATACACACTTATCTAGACTATGTTACTACCTCCACAGTGGATAGGAACATGTAGGTAGTGTCATGCAACGATGCATTTATTAGCTTATAGACTCATTGTTTCTTGAAGTGTGTGATGTTCCGGCAACTTAGCTAGTTACCACAAGCACCTCACTCTTCATTAAATATGCGCCACATAAGCAACGTTGTATTGAAATATGTGATGTTACTCCTAAGTTCCACCCCATTGTGAGTTAATTCGATTAGCTGGCCGCCGAGAGTGCTTTGTTGCAGCTGCGAGAGAGGTCGACTGTAGCGGCAATGGGTCGATTTAAAAATGTTATGAATTAAATCGTTGATAGTTGTAGCGGCAATGGGTCGATTTAAAAATGTTACGGATTGATCTGACTCCCCCTCTCTCCCACATTAGCTTCTTTCTATAATAAGAGCATCTTCAACAGGCGCGTTTCGTCTCGATGCGGTTTAATTTTTTTATAGCGCTAAAATAGTCTTTTTGTGTGCAGGAGCGACGAAGAGGTTTCCCAGATGCGCAAAAACACAGCGCTCAATCCGACGGCCCCATCTGCAGCAGCCCAAATTTTGCAGCGCGCATAATCTAGCGTCCAAATTTTGCAACCCGGGATACCGCTTTTAGCACGTGCACTAAACATTTTTTAGCACGCTCTACTTCACAGCGTCTGCTGAGTGCTTTTTTTGTCTCCGGCGTACAAAAACGAAAGTTTTTAGCCCATGAGGCATTGGGGGGGGGGGGGGGGGG
>LR738714.1:63361584-63416829 GCA_902687465.1 Secale cereale | reverse complement strand
TTGGAGATACTCTAAGCTTTAACTTGTTTAAGCTCGACAAAATTTAACGTATATTGCTTCGGATTAAACAGGTAGCTCCTATAAAAGAAAACGAACTGCAAGTATCCGACTCCCTCTCTCTCCCATGCTAATTCAATCAGCGATTTTTTTTTTCATTCTTGCAACCGTTGTTTGCTACGATTTACATAGCTATGTGATTGTATAGACGTCAATGGGAGAGTATGGCAGAGTGAAGCACGCCACACCGTTTTGACCATGGGGAGCAAAAGATAATGACATCACCCTGATCCAGTAAGGATGCCCTACTTTGTGCAATTTAGTTAAGCAAGGTTCCGTATGATTGATGAGTGATTCGATGTCTCTAGAAAACCACATGTCCGCCTACGTATGTAGTGGTCTACATTTTTCTTTAAAATGTGAGGATATTTTGCAAGAGGAACTCCACACGCACAGAGCTGTGATAACTCAACGGGCAAAACACTGAGGATCAAGGTGCAGGATAGGAATAACCGCAATCGACTGCTGACAAACTCTTCCTATACGCACGCCTGGCACCAGCTGCATCTGATGTCCTCATATGTCATGCGGAGTGCGCGACAGAACTGCTCAACCACGCGGCCAAAGGGGTGCCAGACATAGACTTCGCCTGACCGCCCTCCTTTGCCATGAAAAATCCTCAAGCTCCTCGATCTAAACCCCAACTCAATTGCAAGTTGCTTCGTTCTAAATAGCCATGCCGGAAGCTTCTAATCTCATCGTTCCACCGACTTCGTCGGAACAGAAGGGCCTCGAGCCACTCGGTCGACACCCCAACTCAATTATAGTAGTCCATGAAGCTTCCAATCTCGCCATTCCGCCGACTTCGCCAGAACACCGTCCGCCCGTGCTCCACACGAGGTACGCCATCGTACAGTTTGCACCACCGGAACCACATGCCAAGCTAAGTGAGATTTTGTCGTCAATTTTGCATTTTGAACTAATAAGTTTGTGGTGAAAGGAAGATCGTAATTTTGGATATCGGTGCTGCAAACAAATAAGATTGATTCGGAAGGAAAAAGAAATAAGATTGTGAAATAAATGGTGTGCTTTATTTTTCTTTTGAGAGGACTGTCGTATAGTGGAATTAGAGGACCGCAATTGGGGTAAACCATAAAACCAAACAATAATTAGGAGGAACCTTAAGATGATTGAGTTTTAAATAGTGTATTTTTTGGTGTCTAAGCACATATCAATTTATTCTGCATCCATTCCAGCACATGGGCCCTTTGCTGGTAAATAGTAATGATATGAGGGTGTATAATGGAATGATGCAATTTTTATTTGGAAGATAGAACATTGTTTTGCCGGTTTGATAAATAACTTTTCACAAAAATGTTTTGTAATTAAATCTTGATCACCACATGTCTTGGGGATACATATAAACACTTTTTGTAGTGAAATATAAGGGAAAAGATTAGGATAAACCAGCCGATCAAGGGGAGAGTTCCGCCGCTTGCGTCGCCGTTAGATACGACTTTAATTGGAGATGCACGATCTTTAATCAGCTGGCCTCCATCGCTGGATGTATGCCACTGCCATCTTACATTTTTTCTGCAACAATGTATGTGTTGCAGAAGTCCTTCCTGGACGTGTGCTTTTGTCATCTTAACAATTAATCTGCAACATTGTATGTGTTGCAGAAGTCCTTCCGCAACAACATCCATGTTGCAAAAAAGTTAAGACGAAAACATCTCTGCAACATCATTTCTGTTGCAGAAGTCCATTCGCAACTAAACCCATGTTGCAAAACAGTTAATACGATTTTTTTTCTACAACATCATCTGTGTTGCAGAGGTCCTTCCGCAGCGACACTCATGTTTCGAAAAAGTTAGAGAAGAGGGAGTTTTGCAACAACGGTCTTATTGCGGGAAATTAGAGAAGAGGGAGTTTTGCAACAAGGTCGTGTTGCAGAAAATTAGAGAAGATGTGGTTTTGCAAAGAGGTCTTGTTGCAGTAAATTAGAGAGGACGAGGTCTTGCAACAGAGGTCTTGTTGCAGAGAATTAAAGACGAACATGTCTTGTAATAGAAGTCTTGTTGCAGGAAATTAAAGAAAAATAGATCTTGCAACAGGTGTCTTGTTTCAGGAAATTAAAAAAGAAGAACAAATGGCTTGCATCACGATCGGACGTCTCGTGACCGGGCCAAGATCGGCCGGCGGACATGTAGCGTGCCCCGAAATATAAACGCTTTCTTTGCCGCCACTAAATAATTTGAAGAGCTGCTAATAAGGGAAGATTTCAACTTAGGCAATAGATCGGATTCCTCTTTTTTTTTTGGGTCCAAAAAACACTAGAGCGCGAAACATTGGCCTTGCCGGCCGATGCAAGGACGATGGAACAACAATGCCATAAAAACCGTATCTTCTCCTTAATAAGGAACAATGCATGTATGTATATATATAGAACTAAATCAACCTTTTATAGTATGATTCATCCCATGTATATACCTCCGGCCGCCTTACATAATCCTGAATTGATGCACATATTGATATGCATTACTCCATATATGTCACCCACGCATACCCCATGAAGTTGTATAAAAGGACACCAAAATCAATTGTTTTTTCGATGTAGTAAACGTCCTTGATTTTCAGAAGATATGGGTAGTCGCACGTGCTCCTCCGGCGTCATCCTCGCCATCTCCGTCGTCGCGGTGCTTGTCAACGCGGACGTGGCGCTGTCCGGCTGCAGCTACAAGCGCCTCTTCGCGTTCGGTGACTCCCTCATCGACACCGGCAACTTCGTGTACATCATCGGCAACGGCCCGTCGCCATTCAAGGAGCTCCCCTTCGGCATGACCTTCTTCAAGCACCCCAGTGGCCGCATCTCCGACGGCCGTGTCGTCGTCGACTTCTATGGTGAGCCGCCGTCGATTCGCAATGTGATTTTCTCCTAAAGCGATGGGTTCGTGTGTGATGTGGATGTGTGCATGCATGTGTTTCAGCGGAGGCGTTGGGCCTGCCGCTGCTGCCGCCGAGCATCCCGGAGGAGGCGACCGGGCAGTTCCCCACCGGCGCCAACTTCGCCGTGTTTGGCTCCAGCGCGCTGCCGCCAGAGTACTTCAAGACCAAGTACAACTTCACGATCAATCCGCCTTCCACCCTCGAGCGGCAGCTCGCCTCCTTCAAGAAGGTCCTCGCGCGCATTGCTCCCGGGGACGGTGAGTAACATACTACATGCATGCATATATGTGCACGTGCATGCAAATGCAATGCATGCGTACGTCGTCTATTTCACGTAGGTAGTACGTGTGGTTCAAGTTCAATGGATCTGGAGTAGTACATTATTTCTCGTCTTGTGTGGTCTTGCAGCCGCCGCGAGGGCTCTCCTGAACGAGTCCCTGGTGCTGATGGGCGAGATCGGCGGGAACGACTACAACTTCTGGTTCGGCGACTCGAGGAGAAACCGCGAGACGCCTTTGGAGTACCTGCCCGACGTGGTCGCCCGCATCGGCGCCGCCGTGCAGGAGGTGATCGACCTCGGGGCCAGGACGATCGTCGTCCCGGGCAACTTCCCCATCGGGTGCGTGCCGGCGTACCTGAGCGGCCACCAGAGCAACGTCACGGCCGACTACGACGAGTTCCATTGCCTCAAGTGGTACAACGACTTCTCCCAGAAGCACAACCAGGCGCTGCAGCAGGAGCTCGCCCGGCTCCGGTCGCAGAACCCCGGCGCCAAGGTCGTCTACGCCGACTACTACGGCGCCGCCCTGCAGTTCGTCCAGAAGCCGCAGGCGTACGGCATCGCCGACCCGCTCGTGGCGTGCTGCGGCGGCAACGGGCCGTACCACACCGGCGGGGCGTGCAACAACCAGACCAAGCTGTGGGGCAGCCCCGACGGGTTCGCCAGCTGGGACGGCCTGCACATGACGGAGAAGGCGTACAAGATCGTCTCCGACGGGGTGCTGGACGGGCCCTTCGCCGACACCCCGCTGCGCCATCTTTGCTAGAGATATATGGGTTTCTTGCTTGGTGATCACAGGATGCTTATTGGAAATTTGGGATCGATTCGTATAGCTGCAGTACCCGCTAATAAAAGAGTTGTTATTATTCGAATTAGAATTTATGTAAAACAAATGCACACACAGAAAATCAATGGACAATAGAGCAAATTTTACATACATGTGAAATCCTTTTTTCTTTTGAGCCGATGGAATCTGTTTTTTTTTTAACGGGGTGAAACGCAATCTCTTCTCTTGGCTATTATTTTTAGATAAAATGCCGAGGCCTGGCATTAAGTCAATGACGCCCTCACAGACCCAAAGGTCGCGAGAAACAAAACAACAAAAGAACCGAGCAACACAACAGAAACCTCGGCGACCCAAATAGCATTGTATGGGAGACTCACTATTTCTGTTTGGGAAGGTCATGGGATCTTTCCAGTCCAGATTTTTCTGTATTTTTTTTCTTTTCTTCTCTTTCGTTAGGCAAACATTATTGAATTTGCGACAATAAAATAAAATTGTGAACGTTTTTTTTTTCAAACTTGGGAATTTTTTTCTAAAGTCATGAACAGTTTCCAAACTCACAAGCATTTATCACCTCGTGAACATATTTCAAATTCAAGAAGTGAACATTGTTTGAACTCACAAACTTTTTCTTAAAAATTTGGTTTTTTAATTTTCACAAAACAATTCAAACTAAAGAACATATTCAGAATTCTTTATTTTTTTTATTATTATGAAACTATTTCTGAAATACGTAATAAATATTAATTTTGTGAACATTTTAAATCGACGAACACCTTTTGAAATTTGGGAACCATTTTTTAAATGCATGAATACTTTCTGAATTTGCAAATATATTTTGAAATCTTGACTCTTTATTAAATAATAAGAACAGCTTTTAAAATTTGTGAATATTTTTTAATCAACAAACATTTCTTGAATCAATGAACACTTTTAAATTTTGGCCACGATTGTTAATTTTTTTGAACCTTTTTATTTTGTTTACTTTTAGAAAGGTCACAAACATATTTTAATTTGATGAAAAAATAAATCTTACTAAATTTCGTAAAATTTAGAACATTGTTTTTAATTTTTTATCCTGAATTTGATTGGAAGCATAAAAGGAAACAAAAAGAGAAAACGAAAGAGAAAAACGAAAAAAGGGGGCCCTTCCCGGGTATGGGCCAGCCAAAAATGGTGCGCGGGGCGTGCGCGTCGCGTCTTCTAGCGTGCAGTGCGCAGAATAGGAGCCCTATTCTGTTCTTGTCCCCTCAATGTAGGCTTAGGCGGGTGGGCTGGGGCTAGTGACGATGATCCAACCCAATTCTCATTTTGTTTATCGATATAGGCTTCCCCTTCCCGTCGTTCCCTTCTATCAAGCCGAAGCAGGGTGTTCACCTCAAAAAAAAAAAAAAACGAAGCAGGGTGTTTCTTTATTTTTGCGGGTTGCTTCCTCTCGAAGGAGCGATGGATGTGCGAAGTCACAACCGGCGCCGTAGCATTCTTACCGCCACAACCGGCGCCCCCTCATTCTTCCGTCAGAACGGAACTCCACCGAGTCTCACATTCATAACCCAAGCACACCAGCCCCGACACACATGCTAACGACCGCGGAGTTATGCGTGTCCACATCCGTGGTGGTGGCCAGTGGCGGAGCGTGAACCAAATATTAGGGGGGGCCAAATGCATGTATATGACATAGAAAAAACTAAGGTGATCAGAGAGGCCGGAGGATTAGTAGAGTGATTAGCTGAAGGATAGGCTTATTTGGCAGAATTTCTTCTAGGAAGGGGGGGCCAAGGCCCCTAATTGTCCCCACTACGCTCCGCCACTGGTGGTGGCAGAGGTGGGAGACGCTCCCTCAAGGGGTGGGGAGCAACACCGACATACTGGTGGTGGACTGGTGGTGAATGGAAGGGAGACAGCTGAGGGTGAAGAGGCGGCAACGACGATATCTCCACTGACAAGCTTAGCGAGGGCAGCAAATGTCATGCGAATGGACCTCTGCATCGGTTTGGTCTACTGCTGCAAAAAGATAAGCCAAAAACTAGATAAAAAAAACATCTACGTGGCACCTAGTCCGCACAAAATTGGAGAAAATATGGCACATGCGGGTTAAATGTGGTACAAAGTGCAACAATGTGATATAAAATTGTGAACTTTTAAAGGATAGGTAAAACTTGTCAAAAAACTGAAAATGGGGGTAAAAAGTGAATTCCACTCTAGTATTCATTACATGTTCTTTATTTTAAACTAGACAATTGTCCATGCATTGCAAAAGATATAAATATTCTAGTACGTTAGATCTTGATTTACCTCCCTATATTAATGCAATTGTACCAATAAGCGATTATTAAATGAAATTTTCCTGTGATTTACTTGCCCAAATAAAATTTAGAATTTTATTATATTTGGTAAAGCCTTATTTTTTCTCAAAGAATATTAAGTGTATTTGATAATCCATTAAATGGGGGACAATTAAGTCGATTTTCATGGAAAACATATTTTTTTCAAAAAGGAGGATGTACACCCGGCCTCATCTGGACGATGCATGTAGCCATATTATTAATTATTCATAAAGACCATACAAAGTGATACATCAATAAACCTGAAGCCACCATCTTGGCAACGCTGTTGCTACTCCTATCCCCTTGATAAAGGTGTGCCGAATGTTCAGGCCTAATACCAAACACACATCGCACCAAAACCTAGCATCTAAAGCTGGGTGTCCCATCCAAGCCACTACCTGGATTGGGTCCCACACCGGTCTGGCACACTTCCAGTGAGCACCGCACGCTGCAAGGGCCGTCACCTCCATCTTCCATCGGTCCATCCTCAGAGCAGAACTGATCCACCGACCTTGCCAGACTCTCTGCTATCAACGCCACCATGACGCCAAACAGTTTCCTCCTCCTACGCAAGTCCATCTTCGCGCATCAGACGCCGATTCTCCACTGCGCCATGCCGCCGAGACCCACCGTCGGCGATACGCTTGATGCCACACCGCTCCACCTACATGCCATCTCGCGTCGACTCCGAACTACCAGCAACTCCACCACTTTGAGCAGTCCCCGGCCGACGCCTTCAGGAAGGAACACGACACCAAAGTGCCATCGTTGCCCAAACAGAGGAACAAAGGCTTTCGCCTGCGCTCATGGCAGAGGTGGGGCGTATGATCCACACCGAAGCCTCCAGGAAGGGAATCCGCGCCGAGGGCGTCGACTTTGGTGCGGCCGCCTCGCCGGCCTGGAGTTTACCCCGGATCCATGCCCACCCGCCAGATCCGTCTAGGCAGTATTGGCGTCGACCGTAGTCGCTACCGTAGCCAGCACGAACTGGAGTAGATCGAGTCGGAGACGACGCCTCCCATGGAACTCTGGTCGGACATCGAGGAGAAGCCGTAGCTCCGCGGCCTCCACGTTGCCCACGCAGCCATGGAAGGCCCCCCATCTGGCCCCGCGGGTGCCACCCGCCAGGCAGACCACACCGCGCGCCACCGATCGAGGTCGCCGCCCCGAGATCCCCGCGCCGCCCGAAGCACCGGCGTTCAGATCTGAAATAGATCAACCACCGTCCATCATAGGAGCACCCCGAACGGCCCCCACGCGACCACCAGAGGGATGCAGCTCCTGCCGTCGCCCCTGAGTCGTCGCCGGCGCGCTCCGCCGCCAACGCGCCGCCGAACGCCGCCCGTGCCAGGTCCAACCGCCACGGGGAGGAGAGATCCCGCCGCCGCCGACGCCAACCGGGCTTTGCCCGGCGGCTGCGGGCAGGAGAGGTGGGAGAGGGAGACGAGAGCTTGGCGGCGCTAGGGTTCCCTCCCCGATCGCCGTGCGGGGGCGACCCAGGGGAGAGCGATCTAAAAACTTCGAAGAGTTGGAGTGGTGGCGAACGAGGCCACCTACACTTTTATTTTGAAGGTTTGACAGGTAACTTTTATTTGGATCTTGGATGGTAGCGGCATAGTAACATGGAAAACAGATGAACTTTTTTAGGGACATAGCAAAAATTCAAAACAAAAGGAGAAAAGAAAGTAAGTAAGGTTGAGCGAATGAGGACGACAGAATCTTATGTTCTTTTCAAGGTGAGATACTTATATACTCTGTTGCATCCCTCATATAACAGTTTTCAGAAAATGTTGAATTCATCATCCTTTTCTCTAATACAGTGCAATTGTAGATGCTCGCATACGCACACACACTTACCCCTATAATGCATCGAAGAACATCCTATCTTATTTTTTTCGAAACGGAGGCAAAAGATTTGCCTCATCCATTAAATAAGCAGAAGAGAGTTGCCCGGTTAATTAACGGAGAACCGGGCAAAAACTGTCACAAACCGCTGAGCGGCACAAAAACAGACCGTGCCAGAACTCAGCCACCCGCGTCGAGGGCAGCGCAGCTCCGACTCTAAAGGTGAGATCCAAAGAAGAACTAAGCCAGGCTGGCGCCGTGGAAGAGCACCGAACGGACCACTTGCTGCCTGTCATCGTTGCCGCAAGGCCCTGCCATCGCAGCTCCGACTTCACCGCAACAAACAAACCGAGGTAATCTCACGGACACGTTGGAGAAGAGCCGACTACCGCAACCACCGCAATGCCTCCGAATTCACTCGCCCCATCCTCGTTGCCACAGAAGCCTCGATGCCACATCAACGCCTTCCACCACCCAACTGTTGGGGAACGTAGTATTTTCAAAATTTTCCTACGATCACGCAAGATCTATCTACTAGATGCATAGCAACGAGAGGGGAGAGTGTGTCTACGTACCCTCGTAGACCGAAAGCGGAAGCGTTTATCAACGCGGTTGATGTAGTCGTGCACCTTCACGATCCGTCCCGAACGTACGGCACCTCCGCGTTCAGCACACGTTCAGCTCGATGACGTCCTCGCCTTCTTGATCCAGCAAGACGTGCGAAGTAGTAGATGAGTTCCGGCAGCACGACGGCGTGGTGACGGTTGTTGATGAAGAACAATCTCTGCAGGGCTTCGCCAAGCACTACAGAAACTAGACGGAGGATAAACTAGAGGGTCGGGGTAGCCGGCACACGGCTTGGTGTATCTTGATGTGTCTTGGGTGCTAGCCCTACCCCTCTATTTATATGTTGAGCCTTGGGGTCAAAACTTGGAGTAAAAGCCTTCACAAAGTCGGTTTCACCCGAAAGGCAAGAGTCCTTCTCGGACTCCAGGGCCAGACGCCAGGGTTCCCGGCGTCTGGACCCAGACGCCAGGGACCCTGGCGTCTGGCCCCTGGACTCCGCAAAACTTCCTTTTGCGCTTTCCAAAAACCTTGTGTGATTTCCCTTTTGGCCCAAATAACGTGTTCTCGTACCCAAAAACTTCGGGAAACATCCGGAACCTCTTCCGGTGAATTCCGGAACCCTTCCGGAGGTCAAACACTATTATCTCATATATTAATCTTTATCTCCGGACCATTCCGGAGTTCCTCGTCATGTCCGTGATCACATCCTAGACTCCGAATAACATTCGGTCACCAACAAACATAACTCATTAAATACTATATCGTCAACGAACGTTTAAGCGTGCGGACCCTACGGGTTCGAGAACTATGTAGACATGACCGAGACATCTCTCCGGTCAATAACCAATAGCGGAACCTGGATGCCCATATTGGCTCCTACATATTCTACGAAGATCTTTATCGGTCGAACCGCATAACAACATACGTTGTTCCTTTTGTCAAACGGTATGTTACTTGCCCGAGATTCGATCGTCGGTATCTTTATACCTAGTTCAATCTCGTTGCCGGCAAGTCTCTTTACTCGTTCCGTAACACATCATCTCGTGACTAACTCATTAGTCTTTTGCTTGCAAGGCTTATTATGATGTGTGTTACCGAGAGGGCCCAGAGATACCTCTCCGACACTCGGAGTGACAAATCCCAATCTTGATCTATGCCAACACCACGAATACTTTTGGAGACACCTGTAGAGCATCTTTATGATCACCCAGTTACGTTGTGACGTTTGATAGCACACAAGGTGTTCCTACGGTATTCGGGAGTTGCATAATCTCATAGTCATAGGAACATGTATAAGTCATGAAGAAAGCAATAGCAGTTAAACTAAACGATCATAGTGCTATGCTAACGGATGGGTCTTGTCCATCACATCATTCTCCTAATGATGTGATCCCGTTTGATCAAATGACAACTCATGTCTATGGCTAGGAAACATAACCATCTTTGATCAATGAGCTAGTCTAGTAGAGGCATACTAGGGACATACTGTTTTGTCTATGTATCCACACATGTACTAAGTTTCCGGTTAATACAATTCTAGCATGAATAAAAGACATTTATCATGATATAAGGAAATACAAATAACATCTTTATTATTGCCTCTAGGGCATATTTCCTTCAGTCTCCCACTTGAACTAGAGTCAATAATCTAGATTACAAAGTGATGATCCTCACACCCATGGAGTCTTGGTGCTGATCATGTTTTGCCCGTGGAAGAGGCTTAGTCAACGGGTCTACAACATTCAGATCCGTATGTATTTTGCAAATCTCTATGTCACCCTCCTTGACTAGATCGCGGATGGAATTGAAGCGTCTTTTGATGTGTTTTGTTCTCTTGTGAAACCTGGACTCCTTCGCCAAGGCTATGGCTCCAGTGTTGTCACAAAAGATTTTCATTGGACCCGATGCACTAGGTACTACACCTAGATCGGATATGAACTCCTTCATCCAGACTCCTTCATTTGCTGCTTCTGAAGCAGCTATGTATTCCGCTTCACACGTAGATCCTGCCACGACGCTCTGCTTGGAACTGCACCAGCTGACAGCTCCACCGTTCAATAAAAATACATATCCGGTTTGTGACTTTGAGTCATCCGGATCGGTGTCAAAGCTAGAATCGACGTAACCGTTTACGACGAGCTCTTTGTCACCTCCATAAACGAGAAACATATCCTTTGTTCTTTTTCAGATACTTTAGGATGTTTTTGACCGCTGTCCAGTGATCCACTCCTGGATTACTTTGGTACCTCCCTGCTAGACTTATAGCAAGGCACACATCAGGTCTGGTACACAGCATTGCATACATGATAGATCCTATGGCTGAGGCATAGGGAATGACTTTCATTTTCTCTCTATCTTCTGCAGTGGTCGGGCATTGAGTCTTACTCAACTTCATACTTTGTAAAACAGGCAAGAACCCTTTCTTTGACTGATCCATTTTGAACCTTTTCAAAATCTTATCAAGGTATGTGCTTTGTGAAAGTCCAATTAAGCGTCTTGATCTATCTCTATAGATCTTGATGCCTAATATGTAAGCAGCTTCTCCGAGGTCTTTCATTGAAAAACTTTTATTCAAGTATCCTTTTATGCTATTCAGAAATTCTATATCATTTCCAATTAACAATATGTCATCTACATATAATATTAGAAATGCTACAGAGCTCCCACTCACTTTCTTGTAAATACAGGCTTCTCCAAAAGTCTGTATAAAACCATATGCTTTGATCACCTCATCAAAGCGTATATTCCAACTCCGAGATGCTTGCACCAGTCCATAGATGGATCGCTGGAGTTTGCAAACTTTGTTAGCACCTTTTGGATCGACAAAACCTTCTGGTTGCATCATATACAACTCTTCTTTGAGATATCCATTTAGGAATGCAGTTTTGACATCCATTTGCCAGATTTCATAATCATAAAATGCGGCAATTGCTAACATGATTCGGACAGACTTAAGCATCGCTATAGGTGAGAAAGTCTCATCGTAGTCAACTCCTTGAACTTGTCGAAAACCTTTCGCAACAAGTCGAGCTTTGTAAACAGTAATATTACCGTCTGCGTCGGTCTTCCTCTTGAAGATCCATTTATTTTCGATGGCTTGCCGATCATCGGGCAAGTCAACCAAAGTCCACACTTTGTTCTCATACATGGATCCCATCTCAGATTTCATGGCTTCAAGCCATTTTGCGGAATATGGGCTCATCATCGCTTCCTCATAGTTCGTAGGTTCATCATGGTCTAGTAACATGATTTCCAGAACTGGGTTGCCGTACCACTCTGGTGCGGAACGTACTCTGGTTGATCTACGACGTTCAGTAGAAACTTGATCCGAAGTTTCATGATCATTATCATTAACTTCCTCACTAATTGGTGTAGGAATCACTGGAACAATTTCCTGTGATGTACTATTTTCCAATATGGGAGAAGGTACAATTACCTCATCAAGTTCTACTTTCCTCCCACTCACTTCTTTCGAGAGAAACTCTTTTTCTAGAAAGGATCCGTTCTTAGCAACGAATATTTTGCCTTCGGATCTGTGATAGAAGGTGTACCCAACAGTTTCTTTTGGGTATCCTATGAAGACACATTTTTCCGACTTGGGATCGAGCTTATCAGGTTGAAGTGTTTCACATAAGCATCGCAGCCCCAAATTTTAAGAAATGACAACTTTGGTTTCTTGCCAAACCATAGTTCATAAGGCGTCGTATCAACGGATTTAGATGGAGCCCTATTTAATGTGAATGCAGCTGTCTCTAAAGCATAACCCCAAAACGATAGTGGTAAATCGGTAAGAGACATCATAGATCGCACCATATCCAATAAAGTACGGTTACGACGTTCGGACACACCATTACGTTGTGGTGTTCCAGGTGGCGTGAGTTGTGAAACTATTCCACATTGTTTCAAATGAAGACCAAACTCGTAACTCAAATATTCTCCTCCACGATCAGATCGTAGGAACTTTATTTTCTTGTTACGATGATTCTCTACTTCACTCTGAAATTCTTTGAACTTTTCAAATGTTTCAGACTTGTGTTTCATTAAGTAGATATACCCATATCTGCTCAAATCATCAGTGAAGGTCAGAAAATAACGATACCCGCCGCGAGCATCAACGCTCATTGGTCCACATACATCAGTATGTATGATTTCCAACAAATCTGTTGCTCGCTCCATAGTTCCGGAGAACGGAGTTTTAGTCATCTTGCCCATGAGGCATGGTTCGCAAGCACCAAGTGATTCATAATCAAGTGATTCCAAAAGTCCATCTTTATGGAGTTTCTTCATGCGTTTTACACCAATATGACCTAAACGGCAGTGCCACAAATAGGTTGCACTATCATTATTAACCTTGCATCTTTTGGTTTCAATATTATGAATATGTGTATCACTACAATCAAGATCCAGTAAGAATAGACCACTCTTTAAGGGTGCATGACCATAAAAGATATTATTCATAAAAATGGAACAACCATTATTCTCTGATTTAAATGAATAACCGTCTCGCAATAAACAAGATCCAGATATAATGTTCATGCTCAACGCTGGCACCAAATAACAATTATTTAGGTCTAAAACTAATCCCGAAGGTAGATGTAGAGGTAGCGTGCCGACGGCGATCACATCGACTTTGGAACCGTTTCCCACGCGCATCGTCACCTCGTCCTTAGCTAATCTTCGTTTAATCCGTAGTCCCTGTTTCGAGTTACAAATATTAGCAACCGAACCGGTATCAAATACCCAGGTACTACTACGAGTATTAGTAAGGTACACATCAATAACATGTATATCATATATACCTTTGTTCATCTTGCCATCCTTCTTATCCGCCAAATACTTGGGGCAGTTCCGCTTCCAGTGTCCAGTTCCCTTGCAGTAGAAGCACTCAGTTTCAGGCTTGGCTCCAGATTTGGGTTTCTTTGTTGAAGTAGCAACTGATTTGCTATTCTTTTTGAAGTTCCCTTTTTTTCCCTTGCCCTTTTTCTTGAAACCAGTGGTCTTATTAACCATCAACACTTGATGCTCCTTTTTGATTTCTACCTCCGCAGCTTTGAGCATAGCGAAGAGCTCGGGAATTGTCTTTTGCATCCCTTGCATGTTATAGTTCATCACGAAACCTTTATAGCTTGGTGGCAGTGATTGAAGAACTCTATCAATGACACTATCTTCGTCAACATTGCAACCAAGTTGAGTCATATGATTGTAGTACCCAGACATTCTGAGCAAGTGTTCACTGATAGAACTATTCTCCTCCATTTTGCAGCTATAGAACTTATTGGAAATCTCATATTTCTCAATTCGGGCATTTGCTTGAAATATTAACTTCAACTCCTGAAACATCTCATATGCTCCATGGCGTTCAAAACGTCGTTGAAGTCCCGGTTCTAAGCCGTAAAGCATGGCACACTGAACTATCGTGTAGTCATCAGACCGCGACTGCCAGACGTTCACAGCGTCTGCATCAGCGGAAGGGGGTTTGTCACCTAGCGGTGCTTCAAGGACATAATTCTTCTGTGCAGCAATGAGGATAATCCTCAGGTTACGGACCCAGTCCGTGTAATTGCTACCATCATCTTTCAACTTAGCTTTCTCTAGGAATGCATTAAAATTCAAAGGAACGGTAGCACGGGCCATTGATCTACAACGACATAGATATGCAAAAACCATCAGGACTAAGTTCCTGATAAATTAAAGTTCAATTTAATCATATTAATTTAAAGAACTCCTACTTAGATAGACATCCCTCTGGTCATCTAAATGATCACGTGATCCAAATCAATTAAACCATGTCCGATCATCACGTGAGATGGAGTAGTTTTCAATGGTGAACATCTTATGTTGATCATATCTACTATATGATTCATGCTCGACCTTTCGGTCTTCAGTGTTCCGAGGCCATATCTGTATATGCTAGGCTCGTCAAGTTTAACCCGAGTATTCTGCGTGTGCAAAACTGGCTTACACCCGTTGTATTTGAACGTAGAGCTTATCACACCCGATCATCACGTGGTGTCTCGGCACGACGAACTTTCGCAACGGTGCATACTCAGGGAGAACACTTATACCTTGAAATTTAGTAAGGGATCATCTTATAATGCTACCGTCGTTCTAAGCAAAATAAGAAGCATAATAAGATAAACATCACATGCAATCAAAATATGTGACATGATATGGCCATCATCATCTTGTGCTTTTGATCTCCATCTCCAAAGCACCGTCATGATCACCTTCGTCACCGGCTTGACACCTTGATCTTCATCGTAGCATCGTTGTCGTCTCGCCAACTATTGCTTCTACGACTATCGCTACCGCTTAGTGATAAACTAAAGCAATTACATGGCGATTGCATTTCATACAATAAAGCGACAACCATATGGCTCCTGCCAGTTGCCGATAACTTTACAAAACATGATCATCTCATACAAAACCGTATAACTCATCATGTCTTGACCATATCACATCACAACATGCCCTGCAAAAACAAGTTAGACGTCCTCTACTTTGTTGTTGCAAGTTTTACGTGGCTGCTACGGGCTTAGCAAGAACCGTTCTTACCTATGCATACAAAACCACAACGATGTTTCGTCAAGTATGTGTTGTTTTAACCTTCACAAGGACCGGGCGTAGCCACACTTGATTCAGCTAAAGTGAGAGAGACAGACACCCGCCAGTCACCTTTAAGCAACGAGTGCTCGTAACGGTGAAACCAGTCTCGCGTAAGCGTACGCGTAATGTCGGTCCGGGCCGCTTCATCTCACAATACCGCCGAAGCAAAGTATGACATGCTGGTAAGCAGTATGACTAGTATCGTCCACAATCTTATTGTGTTCTACTCGTGCATATCATCTACGCATAGACCTGGCTCATGATGCCACTGTTGGGGAACGTAGTATTTTCAAAATTTTCCTACGATCACGCAAGATCTATCTACTAGATGCATAGCAACGAGAGGGGAGAGTGTGTCTACGTACCCTCGTAGACCGAAAGCGGAAGCGTTTATCAACGCGGTTGATGTAGTCGTGCACCTTCACGATCCGTCCTGAACGTACGGCACCTCCGCGTTCAGCACACGTTCAGCTCGATGACGTCCTCGCCTTCTTGATCCAGCAAGACGTGCGAAGTAGTAGATGAGTTCCGGCAGCACGACGGCGTGGTGACGGTTGTTGATGAAGAACAATCTCTGCAGGGCTTCGCCAAGCACTACAGAAACTAGACGGAGGATAAACTAGAGGGTCGGGGTAGCCGGCACACGGCTTGGTGTATCTTGATGTGTCTTGGGTGCTAGCCCTACCCCTCTATTTATATGTTGAGCCTTGGGGTCGAAACTTGGAGTAAAAGCCTTCACAAAGTCGGTTTCACCCGAAAGGCAAGAGTCCTTCTCGGACTCCAGGGCCAGACGCCAGGGTTCCCGGCGTCTGGACCCAGACGCCAGGGACCCTGGCGTCTGGCCCCTGGACTCCGCAAAACTTCCTTTTGCGCTTTCCAAAAACCTTGTGTGCTTTCCCTTTTGACCCAAATAACGTGTTCTCGTACCCAAACACTTCGGGAAACATCCGGAACCTCTTCCAGTGAATTCCGGAACCCTTCCGGAGGTCAAACACTATTATCTCATATATTAATCTTTATCTCCGGACCATTCTGGAGTTCCTCGTCATGTCCGTGCTCACATCCTAGACTCCGAATAACATTCGGTCACCAACAAACATAACTCATTAAATACTATATCGTCAACGAACTATTAAGCGTGCGGACCCTACGGGTTCGAGAACTATGTAGACATGACCGAGACATCTCTCCGGTCAATAACCAATAGCGGAACCTGGATGCCCATATTGGCTCCTACATATTCTACGAAGATCTTTATCGGTCGAACCGCATAACAACATACGTTGTTCCTTTTGTCAAACGGTATGTTACTTGCCCGAGATTCGATCGTCGGTATCTTTATACCTAGTTCAATCTCGTTGCCGGCAAGTCTCTTTACTCGTTCCGTAACACATCATCTCGTGACTAACTCATTAGTCTTTTGCTTGCAAGGCTTATTGTGATGTGTGTTACCGAGAGGGCCCAGAGATACCTCTCCGACACTCGGAGTGACAAATCCTAATCTTGATCTATGCCAACACCACGAATACTTTCGGAGACACCTGTAGAGCATCTTTATGATCACCCAGTTACGTTGTGACGTTTGATAGCACACATGGTGTTCCTACGGTATTCGGGAGTTGCATAATCTCATAGTCATAGGAACATGTATAAGTCATGAAGAAAGCAATAGCAGTTAAACTAAACGATCATAGTGCTATGCTAACGGATGGGTCTTGTCCATCACATCATTCTCCTAATGATGTGATCCCGTTGATCAAATGACAACTCATGTCTATGGTTAGGAAACATAACCATCTTTGATCAATGAGCTAGTCTAGTAGAGGCATACTAGGGACATACTGTTTTGTCTATGTATCCACACATGTACTAAGTTTCCAGTTAATACAATTCTAGCATGAATAAAAGACATTTATCATGATATAAGGAAATACAAATAACATCTTTATTATTGCCTCTAGGGCATATTTCCTTCAGTCTCCCACTTGAACTAGAGTCAATAATCTAGATTACAAAGTGATGATCCTCACACCCATGGAGTCTTGGTGCTGATCATGTTTTGCCCGTGGAAGAGGCTTAGTCAACGGGTCTGCAATATTCAGATCCGTATGTATTTTGCAAATCTCTATGTCTCCCTCCTTGACTAGATCGCGGATGGAATTGAAGCGTCTTTTGATGTGCTTTGTTCTCTTGTGAAACCTAGATTCCTTCGCCAAGGCTATGGCTCCAGTGTTGTCACAAAAGATTTTCATTGGACCCGATGCACTAGGTACTACACCTAGATCGGATATGAACTCCTTCATCCAGACTCCTTCATTTGCTGCTTCCGAAGCAGCTATGTATTCCGCTTCACACGTAGATCCCGCCACGACGCTCTGCTTGGAACTGCACCAACTGACAGCTCCACCGTTCAATAAAAATACATATCCGGTTTGTGACTTTGAGTCATCCGGATCAGTGTCAAAGCTAGAATCGACGTAACCGTTTACGACGAGCTCTTTGTCACCTCCATATACGAGAAACATATCCTTTGTTCTTTTCAGATACTTTAGGATGTTTTTGACCGATGTCCAGTGATCCACTCCTGGATTACTTTGGTACCTCCCTGCTAGACTTATAGCAAGGCACACATCAGGTCTGGTACACAGCATTGCATACATGATAGATCCTATGGCTGAGGCATAGGGAATGACTTTCATTTTCTCTCTATCTTCTGCAGTGGTCGTGTTGGGGAACGTAGTATTTTAAAATTTTCCTACGATCACGCAAGATCTATCTACCAGATGCATAGCAACGAGAGGGGAGAGTGTGTCTACGTACCCTCGTAGACCGGGAGCGGAAGCGTCAAGTGACGCGGTTGATGTTGTCGAACTTCTTCGCGATCCAACCGATCAAGCACCGAACGTACGGCACCTCCGCGTTCAGCACACGTTCAGCTTGATGACGTCCCACGAGCTCTTGATCCAGTTGAGCTTCACGGGAGAGTTTCGTCAGCACGACGGCGTGGTGACAGATATGATGTGTTCACCGGCGCAGGGCTTCGCCTAAGCTCCGCGACGGTACGACCGAGGTGTGATTCTGTGGAGGGGGGCACCGCACACGGCTAAAACAATTCAACTTGTGTGTCTTTGGGTGCCCCCCTGCCCCCGTATATAAAGGAGCAGGGGAGGGAGGCCGGCCAACCTCTCCTGGTGCGGCTAGGGAGGGAGTCCTACTAGGAATAGGATTGCAATCCTATTCCTAGTAGGATTCACCGAAAGGAAGAAGGGGGAAAGGAATAGGAGAGGTGGCGCCCCCCCAATCCTAGTCCAACTAGGATTCCTAGGTGGGGGCGCCGGCCAGCCCTATGGGCTGTCTCTCTCTCACCCTTTAGGCCCACTATGGACCATCCCCTCTCGTAGGGGGTTCCGGTAACCCCCTCCGGCATTCCCGATAAATCCGAAACTTTTCCGGTATACTTCCGGTGTCCGAATATAGCCGTCCAATATATCAATCTTTATGTCTCGGGCATTCCGAGACTCCTCGTCATGTCCGTGATCTCATCCGGGACTCCGAACTACCTTCGGTACATCAATACTCAAAAACTCATAATACCGATCGTCATCAAACGTTAAGCGTGCGGACCCTACGGGTTCGAGAACTATGTAGACATGACCGAGACTCATCTCTGGTCAATAACCAATAGCGGAACCTGGATGTTCATATTGGCTCCTACATATTCTACGAAGATCTTTTATCGGTCAGAACCGCATAACAACATACGTTGTTCCTTTTGTCAAACGGTATGTTACTTGCCCGAGATTCGATCGTCGGTATCTTTATACCTAGTTCAATCTCGTTTACTGGCAAGTCTCTTTACTCGTTCCGTAACACATCATCTCGTGACTAACTCATTAGTCTTTTGCTTGCAAGGCTTATTGTGATGTGTGTTACCGAGAGGGCCCAGAGATACCTCTCCGACACTCGGAGTGACAAATCCTAATCTTGATCTATGCCAACACCACGAATGCTTTCGGAGACACCTGTAGAGCATCTTTATGATCACCCAGTTACGTTGTGACGTTTGATAGCACACAAGGTGTTCCTACGGTATTCGGGAGTTGCATAATCTCATAGTCATAGGAACATGTATAAGTCATGAAGAAAGCAATAGCAGTTAAACTAAACGATCATAGTGCTATGCTAACGGATGGGTCTTGTCCATCACATCATTCTCCTAATGATGTGATCCCGTTTGATCAAATGACAACTCATGTCTATGGCTAGGAAACATAACCATCTTTGATCAATGAGCTAGTCTAGTAGAGGCATACTAGGGACATACTGTTTTGTCTATGTATCCACACATGTACTAAGTTTCCGGTTAATACAATTCTAGCATGAATAAAAGACATTTATCATGATATAAGGAAATACAAATAACATCTTTATTATTGCCTCTAGGGCATATTTCCTTCACCAACCTCCCAACACACCCACTGGTCCCTCTGAGCGGATTAACCTCCAAAATCGATGCCCTCAAGAGGGGAACGACGTCACACGTCGCCAACGACCGACCCACGGGTCTGGAGTTTCCCCCGGAGTTGTCCCTCGCAGAGAAAGAGAGAGCATCCCGTCGACGCCTTCAAGAAGGTCACGGCATCCATGAACGCCGCCGTCGCAGGCTCCAGCCATGGCCAGAAACGGGTTTTCATCCGGCTCTCGAAATCCTCCGGTCGACAGCCAATCCGTCAGCCCACCTTCGGATCTACCCTCGCTGCAACTCCATGCATCAACCACCCCGGCAGCCAAATCTTGCAACCCCTCGCCACAGCAGGACGTGAAGCCTCGCCGGTCGCCTCAACTTCACCGACGTCCTGCCGCGCCCCTCGCGGCCGCAGCCGAGCTTCTCCTGTGCACCCTTCCCACGCGCCGCCTCCGATCTGACGGCGACCACCACGCGCCCGGCAGGCACACACCACGTCCAGCCGCACGCCTCCTCGCGCGCCCACCGCACACTCCCGCGCCCAGCGCGCCTCGCCATCCGGCCGCGCCACTCGCTCCGAGGCAGCGCACGCCGGCGCCACGGTCAGGCCGCGCCCGCCCGCTCCTTGCCCGAGCCGCGCACTCCCACGCCACGCACGGGCCGTGAACGCCCGCTCCTCGCCCGGCCGCGCACCTCCGCGCCGTGGACCTCCACTCCCGCCGGCCAAGCCCCGAACACCGCGCGCGCCGGCGGCGACCCGCAGAAGGCCGCCCTTGCACAGACCAGATCGGCCCTGCATCTCCACTCAGCCACCACGGCCAGAGCCTCCCTGCTCGCGGCAGCAGCACCCCTCCTGGGCCACCAGCCCGCAGATCGGGGGCAGCCCGGCCAGATCCAGATCCCTGGCTTCCCCCACCACCCGCCTGGGCTGAAGGGAGAACGAACGCCTCGCCGCCACCCTCCTCGAAAGCGCAGCGAGATTTCTCGCCGGCCTCCTCGGGCGACGGCGAGGGGAAGAGATGGAGGGAGGGGAGCCGGCGGCGGCTGGCTAATGGTGCCGCCCGAGTCGCCCCGAGAGGAGCGACGCGGGGCGAGAGGAGCGACCGACAAAAAAAATTAACATCCTATCTTATGAACATCTTCAAGATATTGCGTCAACACAATACTTTTTGAGATTGATGAAATCATTACAGCTCTCTCTCACTCAACGGACATAGCCAAAATCCGCATAGTCACGTCAAAGCTTAGCTACGCATGCTAGCGTACTACTACTATTAGCCTTCGGAACGGGAGAAGGGCACACGAATGAGATCGATCGAGCTAGTAACACACATGAATGGACGCCCAAGTTCAGCAGCAAGCGTTGTTGGTTAGCTTATTAATTTCCATGCATCCGGTGCGAAAACACGGCTCGTCGGCCGTGCCCTTTACTGCGCGTGCTCTCCCGGCCGCCACCGGCCGCCTGGCCGTGGACGTCGTTGCCGGAGAAGCAGCTGCTGAGCTCCCTCATGAACCCACCACCGCCAGTGCGCGCGCCGGCCAGCAACGCCCTCTTCATCGAAGCCGCGGAGGCAGTAGCCTGATGATGATGGTCGCCGTAGGCCGGCTGCTGCAGCTCCCTGTCGTCCTCGACGATCGTGTCGAGGCTCCTTGGCACCTTCCTCCGCCGCACGACCGGCACGAGCTGCGACGGCGCCACCTCCGTCACGAACCTCGCCCTCACCTGCACCTTCGCCATGACATCGATCGATCAGACGATCACACCTTAGAGTATCAGTGCGTAGGCCTTTGCGTTGCGTGTGGCCATCTCAGGGCTCACGGCGGAGCGTATTTATACTGGCACGAAACCAGCTCGATCGGTGCCATGGGCCACACGGCAGAGCTAGAAGCGGACGGCGACGTCGCCGTCGTCGCGGCCTCCGCGACAAGACGGGTCGCACAAGTGTACGGGTCCAGGAGCCATAGCTCGCTCTCCGGCCTCCCATACACGCACGGTGCCGCGCGCTCGCCGACGCAGCTTTCCGGGAAAAGGCGGGCGTGATGGCGCCGTGTCCCGGTCGCTACGAGCCAGCGTTCCACGTGGAGTTAATGCGGCCCCTGCCGGCTGGCCAGCTACGCCTACGCGCATGCCGGAGCGCGCGCCCGCGACGGCGACGGTGGGCGGGCCACGTGTCGCAGGCACGGGCGGCGTAGAGGAATTTGTTTCGTTTTCTGTTCATCGTTGCCATGCATGCGTTTTTGTGTGGTTTTGCGGCTGGAGCTGGGTACGTGTACGTTGGCGACGCTCTTGTCCGGCAGGCCGGACGGCCGACGTTATCCATATACGGCGCTGGAAAAGCGCCTGAGAAGCTCAGCAACGCCGGGCGCAGTCGGGCACGAAGACGGTATATATACACATCTGAGAATTACGCTTTCGTCTCAACTCTTTTCCATATATGGCCGGTGACTAGACGGTGACCACGGGCCATCGAAAGAGGTGACGCGTGGCCTTGATGCGTGGCCTTGATGCATGTTATCGCCTTGGCCGGAAACACTTGCTACTCTTAGAGCATGTGCAAATTTGGAGATGTAAAATAACAGATGTAAAAATTTACATCTTCAAATATTGCTTTTTGCATCTTCAAAAAGGGGTCAACTCCAACAGACGATGCAAAACGGATATGTAAAACAGCTACTCCCGTAGAAGATGCAAATGGAGATGTAAAAACTATATTTCAACTAGTACTTCATTTTAGGCGGAGGCGAGGTCCGGCGGCGGCGGGGTCATGCGAGCTTGGAGCGGCGGCCTGCAGAGGTTAGCGGCGACGACGAGGCGCGGGGGTAACAAGGTCGGGCGACGGCGACAGAGCGTACGGCACGGGGGCGGAGAGGTCGGGCGTCGGCGACGGGGCAGACGGCACAGGGGTGGTGGCGCGGGGTCGGGGAGGTTGTTGGGCGAGGTCGAGCGGCGGCGGGGTCGGGAGAGGTGGGAGCGACGGCGTTGGCCGGCGGGGTGGGGGCGGGGCGACTCGAGCGACGGCCGAGGGCTGGCGAAGGAGCGGTGTTGGGGCCGAATCGGGCGGCGACCGACGGCGGAAATTAATGGCGACCGACGAAGGAGGAACTTCGGAGTCGGCGGTAGGCCCAGCGGCCGTCGGGCGAGCGGCGGCGACGATTTGGTGTGATTCGGCCGGCTGGTCACGCGGAAGAGAATGGAATGACAGTTGGGGCAATTGGCAGGCGGTTGTGTTTTTACATCTTATGTAAGTGGTCATGCAAATTTGCACCGCGAGGTGTTGTAGTTTACATCTTCGAAAGGTGAAGATGTAACTTTTTATATCTACATCATCTGTTGAAGAGATGTTTTTGGTCCTCAAAGATGCAAAAGTTAGTTATTTCTACATATACATATTTTATTGAAGATGCTTACATCTTCGAAAGGTGAAGATGTAACTTTTTATATCTACATCATCTGTTGAAGAGATGTTTTTGGTCCTCAAAGATGCAAAAGTTAGTTATTTCTACATATACATATTTTATTGAAGATGCTTTTAGGGCAACTTGGCTGGATCCAAATGAAAAGCAAAATTATCTGTTTTTTATCCGATTAGGTGGTTAGTAGGGTGGGCGTCCGCCCTTTTCTGGACGGTGCACTCAACAGGGCAACCCATTCGATCCGCTCTATATTTTTTTTCAATTCAAATTGCCATTTTGACCGTATGCATTTACAACCTAATCATTAAATAAGTAAAGCATTACACATGGTTAAAGAAATAATTTACGTAGTTTGCAACACAATAAATAAAAATCACATACTACTTCAGTCCTGATTTATTGGTCCCTTTCATATTGAGTGTCAAATTTGAATCATATATTTAACTAACAAAATATTAATGCACGTTATAAATAAGTATACCATGATAAACTATGTTCAAATACGAATCCAACGATATAATTTTTTATGACATGCACAATCATTTTATTAGTTATATCTATGTTTAAAGTTTGACACAAAATACGGAAGGGACTAATAAACCAGAACAAAGGTAGTAGTTTATAATCAAATAAATTTAAATTTTTAGCAAATACATTAAAAAAAGTTGATACAACTATCGGTTTTGTATATGAGTCTATATATGCTCAATCAAATCATTTTAAAGTTGACTGTAAGTTGCACGGTCACGCATTTCATGATTAAATTGAATCTACTACGCAAACATTTGCGGTTCCACTCTAGGCTTTTACCATGGTAATCCCACCGTAAAAAATATTGTTATCACGTTCATCCTTTAAAATCATGTTGAGCCTGGCACCAAAAATTCGTGGAGGCGACGGCGGCGGATAAGTCTTGTTTGTAGGCCACAATAATTCACTAAAAAGGGACTGACGGGCCGATATTACGGTCTGAGGTGTGAGCCCAACCGTACTAACAAATGAACCCATTTGCTGCCCCTTCTTTTCCTGGCCTGGGCGACCATCTAGGCCCATACTATCACCGGTCCCACTCGCAGACACAGCTTCAACCTCCGCATTAAACCCTAGTACCGGTCATCCGCCGCCGTCGCATATAACCTCTCCCGCTAATACCTTTCTCTCTCTTCACGAAATTCCGGCAGCGGCGGCGAGCTCGCGACCTGAAGCACAAGGAGAAAGCGCCTCGATCCCTCGTCGCCTCGCCCCACCATGGTACGCCTTCGTCCCCGTCGCCCCTCACCTGGCATTTCCATTTTCGTCGAGTTCGCGCGACGGATTCGCTGTGCGGACGCTAGTTCAGTGGGGAAAATCCCGCGTGATGTGCAGCTGCAATTTGCGATCTAAGGTTGTATGGAACTGCTGCAGTATCATTTGGTGTTGGCTTATGATGGAGCTGTAGCTCAGCGATTTAGGTGCCTATAGAGTAGAGATCGAAACTGTAACCTGTTGCTCTGATTTTTTAACAGCTGAACTGGTAGAGAAATTCCAAGTTAGAAATGGACGAACGGTTAGTGTGATTTGTACCTGGTGATATTAGTGGTGAACTATTTGTGTGTGTGTTTCGAATGATTTGGGGTGCTCATATTGGGAGGGGTTAAGTCTGGTTTTCGTTCACAAACATTCCCAAGAGCCGCGGTTTTTAATTTAAACATACTTGCCATTCACACTTAGATGATATAGTGAAACAGAAGGAGGCTAAGATTTAACTTAAACTCATTTGACATTCCTTTTATTTACTTGCTTAGAATACTGCAGTGGCAGATTTTGAAAGAATTCTCAGTGTGCTGCATTGCTTAGTTTCATATTGTCTGCTCATACGCATTTCCACTCTAGTGTTAGTTGTCATAACGCAGCCACATGACAAGTTTTGGCATGAAATTAGTTACACTCAACTTGGGATATACTCCCTCCGTTCCCAAATATAAGTCTTTTTAGACATTCCAACAAGTGACTACATACAGAGCAAAATGAATGAATCTACACTCTAAAATATGTCTACATACATCCGTATGTTATAGTCCATTTGAAATGTCTGAAAAGACTTATATTTAGGAACGGAGGGAGTAGTACGTAATAGTGTAGGTGAATACAATTTTGCAGTTAATACCTTTGATGAGTTCTGCATTTGGCAGGGTGTAGGAACAATTCTTAGTATGCTGCGATGATTAATTACATTAAACGTTCAAGTTTCTGTTATACAGTTTCCACATAGTTTTAGTTGTCATTGTGCAGTTGCATGACAGGTTATTGCACAAAATGTTATGCCCAACTTGGAATGTTGCTACTGTGACAGGGAAATTTTATTTAATGTTGTTATGCAAATATGTCAAGTATGTACTCAGCTAAATCTGATTTGCCTTGCTAGTCGAAGAGGAAAACCAGGGAGCCTAAGGAGGAGAATGTTACTCTTGGACCTGCTGTCCGTGAAGGGGAGCATGTCTTCGGAGTTGCTCATGTCTTTGCATCATTCAATGACACATTCATCGTATGTACTGGTTTGCCAATTACTTGCTTTATTATGGTCTTCACCGTCATGTGCTGTTCGGTTTCTTACTGGTGTTAGCCTCCATCTGCAGCACGTCACTGACTTGTCTGGGAGAGAGACCCTTGTTCGTATCACTGGTATGCTCTGTACTTCAATTTTCTTTTAGTGGTTGAGCTATATTTTTATGGTTTAAAAATAAATCTGATTGTCCCCTAATCAATGCAGGTGGAATGAAGGTCAAGGCTGATCGTGATGAGTCGTCACCATATGCAGCTATGCTTGCTTCTCAAGATGTTGCGACGCGTTGCAAGGTTTGTATGGGCTTTCATTGGACTATTTTCTGTATGGGTGCCTACTTCCAGGAATCTGATATATTTTCCGCTTGCGCTTCCAGGAGCTTGGCATCACTGCTTTGCACATTAAGCTCCGTGCCACTGGAGGCAACAAGACCAAGACTCCTGGACCTGGTGCTCAGTCCGCCCTGAGGGCACTCGCTCGTTCTGGCATGAAAATTGGACGCATTGGTAAATTCTGACACCCCGCTGCATATATGCAAATGAAGAATACATATCTTGTTACTCCTCTTCACGGACAGCGTGTCCAAGAGTACTTTGTTGTTTCATTGTGGTGTCACCCTTATTGGGCATACAACTAATGATGGTATGTCTGATCCTCTTTGCAGAGGACGTGACCCCCGTTCCCACTGACAGCACTCGCAGAAAGGGCGGTAGGAGAGGAAGGAGGCTGTAGACACCTTCTTCATCGTCTCTCGTGGTCGTCATCAAGAATTTGCTGTTTGAATAGCCTTATACTCCCTCCGTTCCCAAATATAAGTCTTTCTAGAGATTCCACCAACTGACTACATACGGAGCAAAATGAGTGAATCTACACTCTAATATATGTCTACATATATCCGTATGATGTATTCCATTTGAATGTCTAAAAAGACTTATATTTAGGAACGAAGGGAGTAGATCCTATGTAGTCGCCCATCAGTTTACTCCGAGTTCAGAATTTTTGACTGTCAGTTAATTCAGAGCTGTGCTTCGCTTTAGAAAATCTCTGGTCGTGTATTTAAGCGGAAGTATTCTACCCTCTCCGTCCCATAATATAAGTGCGTTTCAAAACACTATTATACCCCCTGTGTCTGAAAATACTTGTCATCAAAATGGACAAAAAAAAAAAGATGTATCTAGAACTAAAATACATCTATATACATTCCCTTTTATTTTGATGACAAGTATTTCCAGACGGAGGGAGTAGTTTGCACATGCCTTGTTATGGTTTCTCATAATATGTTTGTCTCTTATTAGTAATACATCTGATAATATGTTGTGCTGGAATGCAAATGCTAAGTGCTGTCTCATTTAGGAACCATCATATTGCATATGTCATTGACCATAACGGAATAGAATGCGAGCAGAGAGACACACTGCCCTCCGAAAAGGAGCAAATAGTCTCCCGGCTCTGAAAAAGGAGCAGTGAAAGATAGCTTGCAAAGCAGTACTAGAAAGCAAGCACGGCGTAGCCAAACCATGCCACGAACGAGCCGGCGAGGCCTGCCACCGTGAGGCCGGCGCCGCTGGCGGCTCCAGGAGGCGTGCCATTGGCCGGCGTCGAGTTACCCGCCGCGCCTGCTGGAGCATTGGGCGATGCTGGGGAGTTTGGCGTGCCACTCGTGGGAGCAGACGGCGGGGTCGTTGCTGCGGGCGACCCCTGGCCCTTGGCGGCGGCGGCGACCATGACGATGAGCTTCTCGTTGGCGTGGCAGTTGGCGTCGACGCCGCTGATGAAGAAGAAGGCGCCGGCGCGGTCGAGGTCGAAGACGGTGTTGCCGTCGCTGAACTGCTTGTCGTAGGTGTTGGTGTTGCAGGCGTTGTAGTCGGCCGGCGCCACCAGCAGCACCGAGTCCTTGTCCTTGGGGTACACGAACACTGCACAAGCAACGCGTGCATGACACACACACACATCAAAATCACGTCGCCGAGATGCAAAATGAAATGCAAGCATGGATCGAGCATGCAGCACGAAGTTAGTTACGTACCGAGCTTGTCGCCGACCTGGAAGGTGGTCTTCTCGGCCCAGGTGTTGTAGGACTCGGCGCCGGCGCCGGGCACGCCCCAGCCGTTGTCGCCGCCGACGTTGTACTGCGCCGCGTCGGCCACCGCCGCCCCCGCCATGAGGGCGACGCAGGCGAGCACCACCACCAGGCCACAAGATTTATGGCTCGACATGGCTTAGCTAGCTACAAAGTACAAACTGCACTGTCGATGCTTGAATTGCGTCGAGAGATCGATCGATGGGTATACATTCTGTGGGGGCGGCAGGGGTACGTATTTGTAGCCGTAGGCACATGCATGGCGCGTACGTGAGCTGATCGAGCAGGCCGGCTTTACACGCTGTGGGGTGCCTTGCTTTTGGCGGTCGCCTCAAGCTACGTACACTACTTAGAGGAGAGCGTGCACGTGCCGGTGCTCTGTCTCCTTTTTCGTGCGGCGCGCCCCTGTGCCACCCCATTGTCACTGCGTGCGGCCGTGCGTGCGTGCGCCTTTCGAATCGATGCTTTGCCGGTTGCACCCGGAATATCGGCGTCGTGGCTTAGCTTGTGAGCGTTGGGATCCACGCGACGTGATGCCTGGCTGGTGCCATTGGTCGGGTCAGCTGCAACGGTTTGTAGTAAGGAGAAGATCAACGCCCATCTACACAAGACAGATCGATCTACCAAAGCTGTTTACACTCTTTAATTTGAAAGAAGAACACCACTTTAGCCTACAAAAAAGGTATTTTTTTTCCGATAAAGAGCATATATTAATATCACGGAGATACCAACTACACCCAACCTCTGCAACACCGCAAAGTTATAAAGGCCTGACGGATGCACACAACCAAACAAAAGAAGAAGAAATTCAAAAAGAAAAATCCCGCTAGAGAGTTCCAGTCCTTGCAGCAACAGCACAACCACCACAAAAACAACACCCGAAGACAAGTACTCCAAAAGCGATGCCTCCAAGAAAGAAACAGTGCACCAGCGCCGTCGTCGCCCGATCATAGATCTCGGGTCTTCACCCTGGAGACAATCCCCGCTTTCAAAACAATGCCTTTAACAAGGCTATTGCCAGGCACAACCAATTAAGACCAGACCTTGGATTTTCACCCTGAAAGGTAATACCTTGAACTTCACTTGTGTTATCGCCCCCACTTCCATACCACTGCTACAAATCCCGAAACTCCAAGCAAGTTCCTCATTGCCGCAAAGACTCAAATCACCGTTCCTAGTCCTCCGCTCTCAACTTTCATGACATTCTCCGCCTCTGATTTCATCCATGATGGCAACATATAGCAGAGCTTCGTACCGCTGCCTTCTTTGCGGAGAATCGTGCGCACGACCGAATCCCATCCGATCCAGCAATCTCTGGACATGAACGCCCATGTAAGTTCGCCGGCGGAGCCTTCCGGAACTCGACACTCAGGCCAGAGCGAGGAGGTTAGACGTCAGGAAGATCTTCGTCCTAGCACAAGAGAAACCCTAGGACCGCCGCCTTTATTGCGCAGATTAGCAGGCCCCCACGCCGCATCCATTGGCCGACCCCTCCGGCGGAAGGGGAGGAACGACAACGAAGAACTACGCGTGCGTCGTCCCGCTGGTAATAGCAAGGCCGAACATGAGCACCGCGCCGCCTCCCCACGTACCTCTGGGCGACCGACGGTCGCACCGTTGACGGGTCTAGGCGGTAGCCTAGGAGCTATAGCCGTTGCCCCACCTCACACGGGGTCGTCCATGGGAGGAAACTCCGTGCAGACACTGCGCCTGAGGGAAAGCCGCTGCCGCCGCAGACCGGGGTCGCCGCCTCGGATCTCGCTCGTAGAAGATCAACGACGCCGTCCTCGAACGCCACCGGTGCTCCGCCGTAGCGATGCCCCCAACACCATCGGCACTGGGCCCGCCCTCGCCGGCGGCCGCGGCGGCAAGGGAGGCCACCGAACGAAGCTCTTTGGGCGGCTAGGGTTTCGCCCTGGTGCCGCCTCGGGGGACGGCATGGGAGCGGAGGGGAGGGGTGGGGGAGGGGACGGACGGCGGAGGAGAGAGGCCAGCGGCGGGACTCGGGCTGGGAGGCCGAAGACCTGGAAATCTCGGAGACCATCGAAGGCTTTGCTAAGTTTTTCACACCATTTTTCCACCATTTTTAATCAGAAAGGGATCTATCTAGCTTTTTCATAGGTTAGTTGTGTTTTCATGGTTCTTTTCAGTTTTCGACTAACTTTTGCTAAATCTTTGTAATTGCCTACTATTTGAAAAAGGGTTTTAGCGACTTACGGTTGCACACTACTAAATTTGAAATAGCAAAACGTGTGTGCATTCCAGTTGCATGGTACTGTAAAATTATGTCTTTGAGTTTTAAATGGAGTGATATGAAAATAAGAACAATAAGGTGTTGATCGCCTACCCCTCTTGCGACACACAGGGCGCAACGGTGGGGAGGTATTGATCGTGGGCAACCTATTATGGAGGTGTTGGAGGGTTGTTGTGTGACAGTGAAGGTGATGCGTGCTCGAGTGGTGGCCTTCGTTAGGCGGTGCGTGACGACAACGTTGGTGAATCCGACGGCGGTCGGATGGATCCATCACGGCGATCCCAGTCTGGCTGGAGCACTAGAGAAGAGGTCGTCGATGCATGGTTCTGGACGGTGGCAAGCGACGGTGTCCTGGACTAGGGGGTGCTCGGCACGTCGGCCCAACATTTATGGGTCGAGCCTTACCCTGGCCCGTGTCATGAACAAGATGAAGATCTTCGAAGACTTGGCGTACACTTCAAGGCATATTTGAAGAGCGGCATGTGTATCCCTAGATTACAGTCGACCATGTGTAAACCCTAGATGCCTCAGATGCCTATATAAACCGAGGGGTTCTAGTCTATAGGGACGACTTCAAGGTTTTAGAGCTTAGAACTCATCTAGACGATCTCGAGGTAGATTATAATGTACTCTGTACCACATCCACGATCAATATAAACAAGAGCATGACGTAGGATTTTACCCCCTTGAGAGGGCCCGAACCTGGGTAAAACATGGTGTCCCTATTCTTCCCATTTCCATCTTGCCTAGACCATCAGCTTGGGCCCCCCTATCCAAGATCCGTCGATTTTAGCACCGATAACGAGATCGACATCACAACTAGATCTGTCATCGTACATCGACATGGGTGAACTTTTCAGGTTTCTTTAGGGATTCTTCGTGTTTTTTACGGTTCTTTTGTTTGGGGTGGCGAAGCGGTGGCGCTCTCTCAAGGTAGGAGTAATGCTCCCCCGCCCCATTCTCATTCCATTGGTGTGTTCTTCGCCAGCGAAGGGCGTTTGAGGTATGTATCTAGGTTGGTTTACACCTTTGGTGCATTTGTCAGTCTTTCCGGGTCTTTAGAGTTTCTACAAGCCCTTATTGCGTTTTTTGAAGGAAATATGCCCTAGAGGCAATAATAAAGTTGTTATTTATATTTCCTTATATCATGATAATTTTTTTATTCATGCTAGAATTGTATTAACCAGAAACTTGATACATGTGTGGATACATAGACAAAACACAGTGTCCCTAGTAAGCCTCTACTAATACTAGCTCGTTAATCAAAGATGGTTGAGTTTCCTAACCATATACATGTGTTTTCATTTGATTAACGGGATCACATCATTAGGAGAATGATGTGATGGACATGACCCATCCGTTAGCTTAGCATAATGATCATTCGGTTTTACTGCTATTGCTTTCTTCATGTCAAATACATATTCCTCCGACTATGAGATTATGCAACTCCCGGATGCCGGAGGAATGTCTTGTGTACTATCAAACGTCACAACGTAACTGGGTGATTATAAAGATGCTCTACAGGTATCTCTGAAGGTGTTTGTTGAGTTGGCATAGATCAAGATTAGGATTTGTCACTCCGAGTATCAGAGAGGTATCTCTGGGCCCTCTCGGTAATGCACATCATAAGAAGCCTTGCAAGCAATGTGACTAATGATTTAGTTGCGGGATGATGCATTACAGAATGAGTAAAGAGACTTGCCGGTAACGAGATTGAACTAGGTACGAAGATACCGACGATCGAATCTTGGGCAAGTAACATACCGATGACAAAGGGAATAACGTGTGTTGTCATTAAGGTTTGACCGATAAAGATCTTCGTAGAATATGTGGGAGCCAATATGAGCATCCATGTTTCGCTATTGGTTATTGACCGGAGAAGTGTCTCGGTCATGTCTTGATACGTCTCCAACATATCTACTTTTCCTCACGCTTTTCCTCTTGTTTTGGACTCTAATTTGCATGATTTGAATGACACTAACCCCAGACTGACGCTGTTTTTAGCTGAACTACCATAGTGTTGTTTTTGTGCAGAAATAAAAGTTCTCGGAATGAAAATTTGCGAGGATTTTTTATGGAATAAAAGAGAATTATTGGAGCCAAGACCCACCAGAGAGGGGCCTCTGGGTGGGCACAACCCACGAGGGCACGCCCCCCTCTCCTGGCACGCCCAGGTGGGTTGTACCCACCTGGTTGGTGGCCCCGCAGACGACAACCCTGACCCTATAAATTCCTTTTTTGGATAAAAAAATGAGGGAGAAATAATTATTGCAATCTACGAGATGGAGCCGCCGTCACCTCCTGTTCTTCCCCGGGAGGCCAGATCTGGAGTCCGTTTGGGGCTCCGGAGAGGGGGATCTTCGTTCTTCGTCATCACCAACCCTTCTCCATCGCCAATTCCATGATGCTCCCCATCGGGAGTGAGTAATTCCTTCGTAGGCTCGCTGGTCGATGAGGAGTCAGATGAGATTCATCATGTAATCGAGTTAGTTTTGTTAGGGCCCGATCCCTAGTATCCTCTATGTTCTTAGATTGATGTTGCTATGACTTTGCTATGCTTGTCACTTTGGGCCTGGGTGCCACGAACTCAGATCTGAACCGTTTATGAATTCATCATTATATCCATGTTTTAGATTCGATCTTGCAAGTTATAGTCACCTACTATGTGTTATGATCCGACAACCCCGGAGTGACAATAACCGGTACCACTCCTGGTGATGATCATAGTTTAAGGAGCTCATGTATTCACTATGTGTTAATGCTTTGTTCCGGTTCTCTATTAAAAGGAGGCCTTAATATCCCTTAGTTTCCAATATGGACCCCGCCGCCACGGGATGGTAGGACAAAAGATGTCATGCAATTTCTTGTAATAAAGCACGTATGACTATTTACGGAATACAAGCCTACATTATATCAATGAACTGGAGCTAGTGCCGTATCGCCCTAGGTTATAACTGTCACATGATAAATATCATCCAACAAATCACCGATCCAATGCCTACGAATTTGTCCCATATTGATCTTGCTAAGTTATTACTGCTGCTCCTACTGTTACACTTGCTACAAAATTATTGCTATCACTGTTACTATTACTATTGCTGCTGTCACTACTATGAAAACTATCAAACTACTTTGCTACAAATCACTTTGCTACAGATAATTAATCTCCAGGTGTGGTTGAATTGACAACTCAGCTGCTAATACCTTCAAATATTCTTTGGCTCCCCTTGTGTCAAATCTATAAACTTGGGTTGAATACTCTACCCTCGAAAACTGTTGCGATCCCCTATACTTGTGGGTTATCAAGAACTTTTTCTGGCGCCGTTGCCGGGGAGCATAGCTATATTTGTTGAGTCACTTGGGATTATTATCATATTATCACTATGAAGAATCTGAGGGATCCAAAGACTAAGATATTTACCTCTAAGACGAGGGGAGGTAAGGAACTACCATCCAGTTCTGCTTTAGATTCACCTTCTGTTATGAGTAAACTTGAAACACCACCACATGCTATCAATTCTAATATGTCGCAAGTTATTGATGATGCTACTTCTACTATGAATGATGCTTATGATGATATTAGTACCTTGCTTGATAATGATGATGTGCCACTTGGTGAATTTCTTGATGAACAAATTGCTAGAGTAATACAACATGATTTTGTTGAACCTGATGATGAGCTTGAAACTGAAACTCCTGAAATACCTGCTAGAACTAGCCTTCCTAGATATGAATTTCCTAAGGCACCGAAAGGTTATGTTATGAGTGAAGAAGCAACTAGAGATATTCTTGCTTGTAATGATAGAGATGATCTAGAGAAATTACTACACAAGTATAAAGAAAAATCTCTGAATGCTAGAATGAAATGTGATCCGAAGTTTGCTACTTCACCTATCTCTATTGATGATAAGGATTATGAATTCTCTGTCGACCCAGAGTTAATCACGTTAGTTGAATCTGATCCTTTCCATGGGTATGAGACTGAAACTATTGTGGCACATCTTACTAAGTTAAATGACATAGCCACCCTTTTTACTCATGACGAGAAAACATGCTACTACTTTATTCTCAAATTATTTCCGTTCTCATTAAAGAGTGATGCTAAAGCTTGGTACCATACTCTTACTCCTGGTTGTGTGTGTAGTCCCCAGGATATGATTTATTACTTCTCTGAAAAATATTTTCTTGCTCATATGAAACAAGCTGCCTTACAGGAAATATTTAACTTTGTGCAAACTAAAGAAGAAAGTCTCCCACAAGCTTGGGGGAGGCTTTGCCAGTTACTCAATGCTTCGCCTGATCATCCTCTTAAGAAAAATGAAATACTTGATATCTTCTATAATGGACTAACCGATGCTTCTAGGGACTTCCTAGATAGTTGTGCTGGTTGTGTTTTCAGGGAACAACCTATTGCTCAAGCTGAAGAATTATTGAATAACATATTAAAAAATTATGATGATTGGACTATTCCTGAACCACCAGCTAAACCCACTGCGAATAAGAGGGGTATATTATATCTCAGCCCTGAAGATATGCAAGAGGCAAAGAAATCTATGAAGGAAAAAGGTATTAAAGCTCAGGATGTTAAAAATTTACCTCCTATTGAAGAAATACATGGGCTTAATGCACCATCATTTCCTCAAGTGGTAGAGGTAAATTCTCTTATGAAGTTCAATGACAATGATAATCCTCACAATGTGCATCCTAGTCAATGCCTTCATGAGTTTGAAAACTATATTAGAAAACAAGATCACTTGAATGCAAATGTTATGAAACAATTGAAACATAATTCTGATATGTAGCGACCACGATCCGAAAGGAGCGAAGTCTCTGTGTTCTGTGTCATCCCTGGATCGGTAATGCTGACACACACAGTACTTGAAGGATTTATAATAGAGTGGCAATCACACACTTATTACATCGAATGTCTCAAAAGAGAACTTATTACAAAATTCGATGGCATAAGGCCATCTAACAAAATAACAGCGGAAGGCTTGGAAGATAAGTGAGTCCATCAACTCCAACGGCATAGCTAAGTGCATGACAAACGACCTAGCACGTCTTACTCTTCGTCTGAAAAGTCTGCAACGTAACATGTTGCAGCCCGAAGTGCCAGCACATGGAATATGCTGGCAAGATAACATAGTAGACCAAGTAACTGAAATAAAGGCTAACACTATATGCATATTTGGTTGGTGGAGGCTCTAAGGTTAAAGTTTTTGCATAAAGCCAATTTTTCCCTACAACAAAGGAACAAATTTTATTTTAACTATCATGGTAGTTGAAACATCATTCAGAAGGTACCTCCAACTCAATCCCAATTAAAGTAGTCATCATTAAACCAACAAATTAATTTTAGAGTGATGAGATCAACCAATAATTCAAGTACCAGATACTCAAGATTGTCCATAACCGCGGATACGGCTAATCATGATTAGTTTGTACACTTTGCAGAGGTTTACGCACTTTTCCCCACAATACTCGATCTCCTCCGTTGGATTTCTTGCACTGCATTGTGTTTGAGAATGGATGACCGAGACACAGTCTTTCAGAAGCATTTACTCATTACCCCGGGTGGACTGGTACACCTACTTTCCCCTACATATGCTAGTCCACCACTGAAAGAGCTCACACAACTTGCTCATACTATGCCAGAGCCCATAATGGCATTGTGGCTGCACACGAAAGTTTCTAGCATGAATAGTTTTATGATCCCTTTGAGCCTAGATGGCATTCCATATGATAATCACACGGTTCCTCCGGGATTTCCTAGGACAACACTGGATTCTCCAGGTGCCCTGCAACCAATCCATCCAAATGTGTATTCAAGTAGCCACCTTAAGTTGAACCATTAACAACTCACATCTGTCATGGATTCTCTCAAACCCAAACCACGTCTACGAGCATAGCATGGCAACCTAAGCATAACGTAGAAGTAGCTCCCAGGGTTTGAAAATAATGCAGGTAATAGGTTCTACCTCAATCTACTTCCCAGACCCACAAGTTAAGAGATCCTACTCATGCAATGTGTGAGGGTTTGATCTAATGCATAAAAACTGGGTAATAAAGGGGTATGATCAAAGTGTTACTTGTCTTGCTGATGATTTGCAAAACCTAGAGACTCGTAGTAGCACGCTTTGCACTCCGGGAATTCTATCGCAAGCAAACAATAGCATACATAAGCAATCACGCAAAGATGCACAGATAAAACTCCAAATAAGAAGATCTAACCAGAAGGTTCAACTTAAGAACTCCGGTTTGCAAAAAGAAACAAATCAAACGGAGCAACAAAACTCAAACTGCGAAAGAAACAAGATCCGTTTACTAGATTGGTCTAAGGTCAAATTTACAGTAGCAAAACTTTGTTCAAGTTGGTTAAACGGAAAGAGGGCTTCGAGACGAAGATCTGGGCGCTTGAATCGCCTAATTCCGACTCTCGAGCGAAAAGAAAAACTAAAAACAAGATCAGGGCAGAAATCGCGATCGAAAATAATCACGGAAAAAAAAAACCCGAAAAGGAAAACTGACGAACAGGCTAACGAACGAACGTTCGTTATCTGTGACTAACGGACGAACAACATTCGTAAAAACGAACGTACGGATGAACGTCCGCTAACTAACTAAACCAAAAAAAAACTGATCCGATCTATTAAAAAAAATCTAGGGTTTCTTTGAAAAAACCGAACGGTTTTTAGAAAAAAAAACCGGCGGTGAGGTCGGCGGCGGCTACCTCCGGCGATAGCAACGGCGGCGGCTCCGGCGAGGGCGGGGCGCGGCGGCGGAGTGCGGCGGCAACAGCTAGCGGCGGCGGAGCTCGGCTGCGGCGGCGGGCGGCGCACGCGGCGGGCTCGGCAGCAGCGGTGGTGGAGGCGAAAGAGGGGGTGGCGGCGGCTTATATAAGGGCAGGGGGCTGGCTTGGGGGAGGGGAAAGGCGGCGGCGGGGGTGGCCGAGTCGGCCACGGCGGGCGTCGGGCGCGGCCGGGACTCCTGTTGGAGTCGGGGGCGGTGGCGCGGCGCTGGGCCGGCGGGGCTTCGGCCCCGTCGGTCCGACTCACTTTTTTTTAAATTATCCTGACGCAGAATAACTCAGAAATAAAATACTAAACGGATACGAAAAATTCCGAAATAAATTTTCACCGTCATCTAATAAAATTTAGGATCAAGTGAACATTTTTCCTCGACCTAAATGCAATTTTGAAAAACGCGCATTTTTTCCCTATGCAAATAAAATCGCAAATAAATCGGAATAAAAAAAAAAATCCAAAAGTGATTTTAATATTTTTCCTCCAATATTTCTTTTAGTTTGGAGAAGTCATATTATCTCTGCTCGTATATTTTACCAAGAAATATTTTTAGGAGAGAAAGATAATTAAAACCAAAGTGATCCCCGTACCGGTATTTGAGAAAACTCAAATACGAAACAATAGAATTCCCAACTCTCTCCGTAGGTCCTTGAGTTGCTTAGAATTTCGAGGATCGCCACACACAAATGCAATAAAATATGCAATGCAATATGATCTATGTATAACATTCCAAATTGAAAATTTGGGATGTTACAAACGTACCCCCTTATAATGAATCTCACCCTCGAGATTCGGTTTGGCTAGAGAACAGGTGTGGGTGGTCCTTGCGTAGATCGTCCTCTCGTTCCCAGGTGGCTTCATCCTCGGTATGGCGACTCCACTAAACTTTGCAAAACTTGATAACCTTGTTGCGGGTGACTCTGCTTGAAAACTCGAGGATCTTGACGGGTTTCTCCTCGTAAGTTAGATCACTATCCAACTGAATTGCTTCCAGGGGTACTGTGTCTCTTAAAGGAATATCGGCCATCTCTGCATGGCACTTCTTAAGCTAAGAAACATGAAACACGTCGTGAACTCCTGACAATCCTTCGGGTAACTCCAACTTGTAGGCAACCTCTCCCATGCGTTCCAAAACACGGTACGGTCCCATAAATCTCGGGGCTAACTTTCCCTTAACTCTGAAACGTTTGACTCCTCGTAGAGGCGACACTCTCAGGTACGCTCTGTCTCCAATTTCATAGACTACTTCCTTGCGCTTCGAGTCTGCATAACTCTTCTGCCTGGACTGAGCTACTTTCAGTCTATCTCGAATCAGCTTAACCTTCTCTTCCGACTCTTTGATCAGGTCTGGTCCAAATAACTGACGGTCTCCGACTTCATCCCGCATCAATGCCGTTCGGCATCTCCTTCTGTACAATGCTTCGAACGGTGCCATCTTCAAACTGGCCTGGTAACTATTGTTGTACGAGAACTCCGCATAGGGCAAGTTGTCGTCCCAACTAGATCCATAATCTAGCGCACAAGCTGTCAACATGTCCTCCAGAATCTGATTGACTCTCTCGGTCTGTGGGTGAAAAGTTGTACTGAATTCTAGCCTCGCTCCCAAAGTTTGGTGTAGTTGTGCCTAAACTTTGAGGTGAACTGTGTTCCTCTATCTGATACAATGGTCCTCGGGACACCGTGCAGACATACGATCCTGGTCATGTATATCTTGGCCAACTTCGCACTGGTATACATGGTTTTCACGGGGATAAAGTGGGCTACTTTGGTCAAGCGATCCACTACTACCCAAATTGAGTCATATCCCGATCTGGGCCTGGGCAATCCGGTGATAAAGTCCATGCCAAGCTTATCCCACTTCCACTCGGGTATCGGCATAGGTTGTAGCAATCCTGCTGGCTTCTGATGTTCCGCCTTCACTCTCTGGCATACATCACATACTGCTACATACTCGGCAATATCCTTCTTCATTCCCGTCCATCAGAAACACTCCTTTAAATCCAAATACATCTTAGTGTTTCCGGGTGTATCGAGTATGGCGAATCATGTGCCTCCTGTAGTATCAATTTCCCGATCTCGGGGTTGTTGGGCACATAGATTCGATCCTCAAACCACAAGGTGTCGTGTTCATCCTCACGAAAACCCTTGGCTTTTCCTTCACTCATCTTTTCCTTGATATCGACAATCTCTTTGTCATCCTTCTAGGCTTCTCGTATCTTTCCCAACAATATTGACTGAACCTCCAAGGTTGCAACAAAACCTCTAGGAACTATCTCCAAACGAAGCTCCCGGAGATCTTCTGCTAACTCCTTTGTCATTCCTTCTTTCACAAGGGTATTTGCATAACTCTTCTGGCTCAAAGCGTCTGCAACGACATTGGCCTTTCCGGGGTGATAGTGCAGCTTCATATTATAATCCTTTATAAGCTCCAACCATCTTCTCTGTCGGAGGTTCAGCTCCTTCTGAGTGAAAATGTACTTCAAACTCTTGTGATCCGTGTACACATCACAACGATTTCCAATGAGGAAATGCCTCCAAGTTTTGAGCGCATGCACAACAACTGCTAGCTCCAAATCATGCGTCGCATAATTCAACTCGTGCGGTCGAAGTTGACGAGATGCATAAGAAACAACTCTTCCATCCTGCATGAGTACTCCTCCAAGTCCTAAGCGTGAAGCGTCGCAATACACTTGCAAATCCTTGCGTATATCTAGCAAGATCACCACTGGGGCTGTCATCAACCGTTTCTTCAACTCCTGGAAACTTTCTTCGCACTCTTCAGTCCAATGAAACTTTATCTCTTTCTTCAACAATGTCGTCATCGGCTTTGAAATCTTGGAGAAATTCTCTATGAATCTCCGATAATATCCCGCGAGTCCAAGAAAACTGCAGATCTCTCCAACTGAAGTGGGTTCCAACCACTCAGTGACTGCCTGCACTTTGACGGGGTCCACTGCTATACCTTCTCCTGATATAACATGCCCTAAGAATCCATCTTCCTTCAACGAAAACTCGCATTTGCTAAACTTGGCATACAACTGATGTTCTCTGAGCTTCTCCAGTACTAAACGCAAATGCTCCGCATGTTCCTCTTCGTTCATCGAGTACACCAAGATATCATCAATGAATACCACGACAAACTTATCCAAGAATTCCATGAACACCTTATTCATCATACTCATGAAATAGGCAGGTCCGTTAGTCAATCCAAATGACATAACCATATACTCATATAGCCCATACCTTGTGGTGAAGGCTGTCTTAGGTATATCCTTCTCTCGGATCTTCAACTGGTGGTATCCTGACCGTAGATCGATCTTGGAGAATACTTTAGCTCTTTGAAGTTGCTCGAACAAATCATTGATCATCGCCAGCGGGTACTTATTCTTAATCGTCACTTCATTCAGTGCCCGTAATCAACGACCATCCTTAAAGATCCATCCTTCTTCTCGACCAAAAGCACTGGGGCTCCCAAAGGTGATGAACTTCGTCGAATAAATCATTTCTCCAATAACTCCTTAATTTGCTTCTTGATCTCCTCCAGATCATTTCCTGGCATCCGATATGGTCTCTTCGATATTGGTCCGGTGCCAGGCAATAGTTCAATCAAAAACTCACTATCCCTATCCGGTGGCATGTCTGGTAGCTCTTCTGGAAATACATCCGGATAATCCTTTACTACGGGCACTTCTTCCTGAACAACTCCCGTGAGAGAATGTACTTGTGTCCTTCTAGGCGAATGCCTAGATACATACTTGATCCTTTTCCCCTCCGGGGTGGTAAGCAAAATAGACCTACTGGCACAATTGATGTTCCCTTCATACATCGATCCAATCCATACCTAGTATCACATCCAATCATTGTGACTCCAAAACTATCAGGTCCGAGGGTAAAACAATGTCGTCCAATGATCAATGGCATCTGAAAACATCCTTGATGTGCCATATATTTTGCTCCAGTTGAACTTGCTAACATGGGGGTCTTAAGGACTTGGGTGGCCAACTTATGTCTATTTACGAATCCCCTTGAAATGTATGAACGCGATGCGCCAGTATCGAAAATAACTACTGCGGTAAATGACTTAACCAAAAACTTACCGACAACTGCATCTGGTTGATCTTCAACCTCCTCCACAGTCACGTGGTTCACTTGTCCTTTGTTGAACGGGTTGGGCTTCTTCCCGGCGCTTCCATTGCCGTTCCCATTCTTAGCTTCTGAGCAATCCGTGGCGTAGTGTCCATTCTTCCCGCACTTGAAACAGGTAACATGGCTTAAATCCCTCTTGGTGGGTGTGGATGGAGTAGAGCGGTTCTGATTATTGCTTGCTCCATTCCCATTCCCATTCTTAGAGCCATTGTGCTTGTGAGAACTCCCTCCATTATGGGTGTGGCTTCCATGGTTATGCGTGTATCCTCCCGAGTTCGGGGTGAAACGGGGCTTCTGCTGGGCCCCAGAATTATTCCTTCCTTGTCCATACTTCCTCTTGCAGCTTTCAATCTGCTGCTGCTTCCCTTCAATCATAAGAGCCTTATCTACCAACTCCTGGTTGTTGTTGAAGGTTGCCACCATCAATTGTACGCTCATCTCATCATTAAGACCTTCCACAAACCTTTCCTGCTTTGCGGCATCTGTGGCCACATCATCCGGAGCATAACGAGATAAGGTACTAAACTCATCTACGTACTGAACCACAGTACGATTTCCTTGGCGCAAGTTGCGAAACTCTCGCTTCTTCATGCTCATGGATCCAGTTGAGACATGGGCAATGCAAAAAGCTTGCTGAAACTGATCCCAAGTGACATTGGCTATAAGGAAAGTGGCTGTGTAGTTCTCCCACCATGCTGCTGCTGGTCCAGCTCACTAATGTGCGGCAAAACGCACCTTCTCAGCATCAGTGAAATTGGCGGTGGTCAAATCCCTTCCAATCTTGCACAGCCAGTCATCAGCAACTACTGATTCAGTGCTGCTAGCAAACACCGGTGGTTGATGAAGGAAATATGCCCTAGAGGCAATAATAAAGTTATTATTTATTTCCTTATATCATGATAAATGTTTATTATTCATGCTAGAATTGTACTAACCGGAAACATAATACATGTGTTAATACACAGACAAACAGAGTGTCACTAGTATGCCTCTACTTGACTAGCTCGTTAATTAAAGATGGTTGTGTTTCCTAACCATAGACATGAGTTGTCATTTGATTAACGGGATCACATCATTAGGAGAATGATGTGATTGACTTAACCCATTCCGTTAGCTTAGCACACGATCGTTTAGTATGTTGCTATTGCTTTCTTCATGACTTATACATGTTCCTAAGACTATGAGATTATGCAACTCCCGTTTACCGAAGGAACACTTTGTGTGCTACCAAACGTCACAACGTAACTGGGTGATTATAAAGGTGCTCTATAGGTGTCTCCGAAGGTACTTGTTGGGTTGGCGTATTTTGAGATTAGGATTTGTCACTCCGATTGTCGGAGAGGTATCTTTGGGCCCTCTCGGTAATGCACATCACTTAAGCCTTGCAAGCATTGCAACTAATGAGTTAGTTGCGGGATGATGTATTACGGAATGAGTAAAGAGACTTGCCGGTAATGAGATTGAACTAGGTATTGAGATACCGACGATCGAATCTCGGGCAAGTAACATACCGATGACAAAGGGAACAACGTATGTTGTTATGCGGTTTGACCGATAAAGATCTTCGTAGAATATGTGGGAGCCAATATGAGCATCCAGGTTCCGCTATTGGTTATTGACCGGAGACGTGTCTCGGTCATGTCTACATTGTTCTCGAACCCGTAGGACTCCCCACACTTGGCGCGCCCCCTCTAGGGCCGGCCTCTCCCTTGCTCCTTTATATACGGAGGGGGGGCACCCCATAGACATACAAGTTGATCTTCGTGATTGTTCCTTAGCCGTGTGCGGTGCCCCCTTCCACCATATTCCACCTCGGTCATATCGTAGCGGTGCTTAGGCGAAGCCCTGCAATGGTAGAACATCAAGATCGTCACCACGCCGTCGTGCTGACGGAACTCTTCCCCGACACTTTGCTGGATCGGAGTCCAGGGATCGTCATCGAGCTGAACGTGTGCTAGAACTCGGAGGTGCCGTAGTTTCGGTGCTTGATCGGTCGGGCCGTGAAGACGTACGACTACATCAACCGCGTTGTTATAACGCTTCCGCTATCGGTCTACGAGGGTACGTGGACAACACTCTCCCCTCTCGTTGCTATGCATCACCATGATCTTGCGTGTGCGTAGGAAATTTTTGAAATTACTACGTTCCCAATAGTGGCATCATGAGCCAGGTCTATGAGTAGATGATATGCACGAGTAGAACAAAAGTGAGTTGTGGACGATACTAGTCATACTGCTTACCAGCATGTCATACTTTGCTTCGGTGGTATTATGAGATGAAGCGGCCCGGACCGACATTACGCGTACGCTTACGCGAGATTGGTTTCACCATTATGAGCACTCGTTGCTTAAAGGTGACTGGCGGGTGTCTGTCTCTCTCACTTTAGTTGAACCGAGTATGGCTACGCCCGATCCTTGCAAAGGTTAAAACAACACCAACTTGACAAACTATCGTTGTGGTTTTTGATGCGTAGGTAAGAACGGTTCTTGCTCAGCCCGTAGCAGCCATGTAAAATTTGCAACAACAAAGTAGAGGACGTCTAACTTGTTTTTGTAGGGCATGTTGTGATGTGATATGGTCAAGACATGATGAGATATAAGTTCTTGTATAAGATGATCATGTTTTGTTGAAGTTATCGGCAACTGGCAGAAGCCTTATGGTTGTCTCTTTATTGCATAAGATGCAAGCACCAAAAAATTGCTTTACTTTATCACTATGCGATAGCAATAGTTGCAAGAGCAATAGTTGGTGAGACGACCATGTGACGACACATTGATGTAGATCAAGATGATGGAGATCATGGTGTCATGCCGGTGACGATGGAAATCATGACGATGCTTTGGAGATGGAGATCAAAAGGCACAAGATGATGATGGCCATATCATGTCACATATTTTGATTGCATGTGATGTTTATCTTTTATACATCTTATTTTGCTTAGTTCGATGGTAGCTTTATAAGATGATCTCTCACTAATTAAGGTACCTTCGCAACTTAAATTTATCATGAACTTAGTCTTGATAGTATTAGCATATCTATGTTGCTTCCCTATGCTTTATATATGTTCCTAGAGTAAACAAAGTTGAAAGAAGATAGTAGCAATGATGCGGACTGGGTCCGTGATCTGAGGTTTATCCTCATTGCTGCACAGAAAAATTATGTCCTTGATGCACCGCTAGGTGACAAACCTATTGTAGGAGCAGATGCAGACGTTATGAACGTTTTGACAAAAACTCAGTATGATGACTACTTGATAGTTAAGTGCACCATGCTTTACGGCTTAGAACTGGGACTTCAAAAATTGTTTTGAACGCCACGGGACATGTAAGATGTTCCAAGAGTTGAAATTGGTATTTCATACTCATGCCCGTGTCGAGAGGTATGAGACCTCTGACAGTACTTTGCCTACAAGATGGAGGAGAATAGCTCAACCAGTGAGCATGTGCTCACATTGTCTGGGTACTACAATCGCTTGAATCAAGTGGGAGTTAATCTTCTAGATAAGATAGTGATTGACAAAATTCTCTAGTCACCATCACCAAGTTAGTAGAACTTCGTGATGAACTATAATATGCAAGGGATGACGAAAGTAATTCCTGAGCTCTTCGCGATGCTAAAATCGACGAAGGTAGAAATCAAAGAAAAACATCAAGTGTTGATGGTTGACAAGATCACTAGTTTCAAGAAAAAAGGGGGAAGAAGGGGAACTTCAAGAAGAATGGCAAGCAAGTTGCTGCTCAAGTGAAGAAGCCCAAGTCTGGACCTAAGCCTGAGACTAAGTGCTTCTACTGCAAAGGGACTGGTCGCTGGAAGCGGAACTACCCCAAGTATTTTGTGAGTAAGAAGGATGGCAAAGTGAACAAAGCTATATTTGATATACATGTTATTGATGTGTACCTTACTAGTGTTTATAGTAGCCCCTGGGTATTTCATACTTGTTCGGTTGCTAAAAATTAGTAACTCGAAATAGGAGTTACAGAATAAACAGAGACTAGTTGAGGGTGAGATGACGATGTGTGTTGGAAGTAGTTCCAAGATTGACATGATCATCATCACACACTCCCTATACTTTCGGGATTAGTGTTGAACCTAAATAAGTGTTATTTGGTGTTTGCGTTGAGCATGAATATGATTTGATCATGTTTATTGCAATACGGTTATTCATGTAAGTTAGAGAATAATTGTTGTTCTGTTTACATGAATAAAACCTTCTTTGGTTATACACCCAATGAAAATGGTTCGTTGGATCTCGATCGTAGTGATACACATATTCATAATATTGAAGCCAAAAGATGCAAAGTTAATAATGATAGTGCAACTTATTTGTGGCACTGCCGTTTAGGTCATATTGGTGTAAAGCACATGAAGAAACTCCATGCTGGTGGGATTTTGGAATCACTTGATTATGAATCACTTGATGCTTGCGAACCATGCCTTATGGGTAAGATGACTAAAACTCCGTTCTCCGGAACAATGGAGCAAGCAACTGGCTTATTTTTTTGATAGCAAGACTGTAAGAGAACCCCTTACAGTATAATTGGTGCAACGAACCCAAATTGCAAGTACCGTGCCTTGAACCTGGGTGGGTGGGAAGGCATCAGCCCCTTCCCACCACTAGGCTATGCCTTAGTCTGCAGCAACTGGCTTATTGGAAATAATACATACTGATGTATATGATCTGATGAGTGTTGAGGCTCACGGTGGGTATCATTATTTTCTGACCTTCACAGACGATTTGAGCAGATATGGGTATATCTACTTAATGAAACATAAGTCTGAAACATTTGAAAAGTTCAAAGAATTTCAGAGTGAAGTGGAAAATCATCGTGACAAGAAAATAAAGTTTCTACGATCTGATCGCGAAGACAAATATTTGAGTTACGAGTTGGGTCTTCAATTCAAACAATGTGGAATAGTTTCACAAATTCATGCCACCTGGAACACCACAGCATAATGGTGTGTCCGAATGTCATAACCGTACTTTATTGGATATAGTGCAATCTATGATGTTTCTTACCGATTTACCACTATAGTTTTGGGGTTATGCATTAGAGACAGCTGCATTCACATTAAAAAGGGCACCATCTAAATCCTTTGAGATGACACCGTATGAACTATGGTTTGGCAAGAAACCAAAGTTGTCGTTTCTTAAAGTTTGAGGTTGCAATGCTTATGTGAAAATTTTTCAACCTGATAAGCTCAAGCCCAAATCGGAGAAGTGCGTCTTCATAGGATACCCAAAAGAAAATGTTGGGTACACCTTCTATCACAGATCCAAAGGCAAGATATTCGTTGCTGAGAATGGATCCTTTCTAGAGAAGGAGTTTCTCTCGAAAGAAGTGAGTGGGAGGAAAGTAGAACTTGATGAGGTAACTGTACCTGCTCCCTTATTGGAAAGTAGTTCATCACAGAAATCTGTTCCTGTGACTACTACACCAATTAGTGAGGAAGCTATTGATGATGATCATGTAACTTCAGATCAAGTTACTACCGAACCTCGTAGGTAAACCAGAGTGAGCTCCGCACCAGAGTGGTACGGTAATTCTGTTCTGGAGGTCATGTTACTTGACCATGAAGAACCTATGAACTATGAGGAAGCGATGATGAGCCCAGATTCCGCGTAATGGCTTGAGGCCATGAAATCTGAGATGAGACCCATGTATGAGAACAAAGTATGGACTTTGATTGACTTGCCCAATGATCGGCGAGCCATTGAGATTAAATGAATCTTCAAGAGGAAGACATACGCTGATAGTAGAGTTACTATCTACAAAGCTAGAATTGTCGCAAAAGGTTTTCGACAAGTTCAAAGTGTTGATTACGATGAGAGTTTCTCACTTGTATCTATGCTTAAGTCTGTCCGAATCATGTTAGCAATTGCCGCATTTTATGAAATCTGGCAAATGGATAAACAAAACTGCATTCCTTAATGGATCTATTAAAGAAGAGTTGTATATGATGCAACCAGAAGGTTTTGTCAATCCTAAAGGTGCTAACAGAATATGCAAGCTCCAGCGATCCATTTTTGGACTAGTGAAAGCATCTTGGAGTTGGAATATACGCTTTGATAAGTTGATCAAAGCATATAGTTCTATACAGACTTGCAGTGAAGCCTGTATTTACAAGAAAGTGAGTGGGAGCACTACAACATTTCTGATAAGTATATGTGAATGACATATTATTGATCGGAAATAACGTTGAATTATTCTGCGAAGCATAAAGGAGTGTTTAAAAGGAGTTTTTCAAAGAAAGACCTCGATGAAGCTGCTTACATATTGAGCATCAAGATCTATAGAGATAGATCAAAACACTTGATAATTTTTTTCAATGAGTACATACCTTAACAAGATTTTGAAGTAGTTCAAAATGGAATAGTCAAAGAAAGAGTTCTTACCTGTATTAAAAGGTGTGAAATTGAGTAAGACTCAAAGCCCGACCACGGCAGAAGATAAAAAGAGAATGGAAGTCATTCCCTATGCCTCAGCCATAGGTTCTATAAAGTATGCCATGTTGTGTACCAGATCAATTGTATACCCTACACTGATTTTGGCATGGAGTACAATAGTGATCTAGGAGTAGATCACTGGACATCGGTCAAAATTATCCTTAGTGGAATAAGGATATGTTTCTCGATTATGGAGGTGACAAAAAGGTTCGTCGTAAAGGGTTACGTCGATGCAAGTTCTGACACTGCTCCAGATGACTCTAAGTCTTCGTCTGGATACATATTGAAAGCGGGAGCAATTAGCTAAAGTAGCTCAGTGCAGAGCATTGTAGACATAGAAATTTGCAAAATACACACGGATCTGAATATGGCAGACCCGTTGACTAAACTTGTCTCACAAGCAAAACATGATCACACCTTAATACTCTTTGGGTGTTAATCACATAGCGATGTGAACTAGATTATTGACACTAGTAAACCCTTTGGGTGTTGGTCACATGACGATGTGAACTATGGGTGTTAAACACATAAAGATGTGAACTATTGGTGTTAAATCACATGGTGATGTGAACTAGATTATTGACTCTAGTGCAAGTGGGAGGCTGAAGGAAATATGCCCTAGAGGCAATAATAAAGTTATTATCTATTTCCTTATATCATGATAAATGTTTATTATTCATGCTATAATTGTACTAACCGGAAACATAATACATGTGTGAATACATAGACAAACAGAGTGTCACTAGTATGCCTCTACTTGACTAGCTCATTAATTAAAGATGGTTGTGTTTCCTAACCATAGACATGAGTTGTCATTTGATTAACGGGATAATGATGTGATTGACTTGACCCATTCCGTTAGCTTAGCACACGATTGTTTAGTATGTTGCTATTGCTTTCTTCATGACTTATACATGTTCCTATGACTATGAGATTATGCAACTCCCGTTTACCGAAGGAACACTTTGTGTGCTACCAAACGTCACAACGTAACTGGGTGATTATAAAGGTGCTCTACAGGTGTCTCCGAAGGTACTTGTTGGGTTGGCGTATTTCAAGATTAGGATTTGTCACTCCGATTGTCGGAGAGGTATCTCTGGGCCCTCTCGGTAATGCACATCACTTAAGCCTTGCAAGCATTGCAACTAATGAGTTAGTTGCGGGATGATGTATTACGGAACGAGTAAAGAGACTTACCGGTAACGAGATTGAACTAGGTATTGAGATACCGACGATCGAATCTCGGGCAAGTAACATACCGATGACAAAGGGAACAACGTATGTTGTTATGCGGTTTGACCGATAAAGATCTTCGTAGAATATGTGGGAGCCAATATGAGCATCCAGGTTCTGCTATTGGTTATTGACCGGAGACGTGTCTCGGTCATGTCTACATTGTTCTCGAACCCGTAGGACTCCCCACACTTGGCGTGCCCCCTCTAGGGCCGGCCTCTCCCTTGCTCCTTTATATACGGAGGAGGGGGCACCCCATAGACAGACAAGTTGATCTTCGTGATCATTCCTTAGCCGTGTGCGGTGCCCCCTTCCACCATATTCCACCTCGGTCATATCGTAGCGGTGCTTAGGCGAAGCCCTGCAACGGTAGAACATCAAGATCGTCACCACGCCGTCGTCCTGACGGAACTCTTCCCCGACACTTTGCTGGATCGGAGTCCGGGGATCGTCATCGAGCTGAACGTGTGCTAGAACTCGGACGTGCCGTAGTTTCGGTGCTTGATCGGTCGGGCCGTGAAGACATACGACTACATCAACCGCGTTGTTATAACGCTTCCGCTATCGGTCTACGAGGGTACGTGGACAACACTCTCCCCTCTCGTTGCTATGCATCACCATGATCTTGTGTGTGCGTAGGAAATTTTTGAAATTACTACGTTCCCCTACAGTTGCAACCTTAGAAAACGTGTCAGGTTGTCCACGAGTGGTGGTGGTGGAGGGTTGTTGTTGTTGTTCTGATTGTTCTGGACAAGAAGTTGCATCAAAGTGTTCTGCTGCTGGATCAACTGAGTGAGCTCAAGGGGAAGCTGAAATCCGGGCTCATGTCTCGGAGGCATCTGATGGGTGTAGAGGGAAGAGATTAGAATAGAAATGAGGTCTAAGAGAAATTCACTACCCATATGCACATGAGACAAACACAATCACATCACACCAATCAATTTCAAGAAAGGGTTTACAAAGCTTCTATCTAACGTTACAAAAGTGCCCTAAATTCTACTTTATGGGGGAAAAACTACTAGTCATAGGGTGGTCATCTAGAAATTTTGATCGGCGGAAGATTCCATGATATCTGCTCCAGCTTCATCTTCATAGTCCTCATCACTATCATCGGGGTCCCAGTCGGTGTCGTCGATGATGATGTAGCCCTCAGGATGAATCTCCTTGGGTTCTTCTTCTTCTTCTTCTTATCCTCCTGGTGCTGGATCTCCCATGAATACTCCTAGCTTTCTTGTCAAGTCATCATTCTTCTCCACAAGTATTGTCATCTCCTCCTCGTATCCGTCGCGTGTAGCCTTGAGTTCCTCTTATAGCTCCAAGTTTCTGGTTAGCGCCTTCTTCAAATCTATCATCCCTGCGCACATCTAGTGCTCCTGTCGACGAATTTGCTGGTTTAACTCCTGGATGAACGCTGCAATGGGCCTGTCCTTCCGGGTACTGGTCATGTCCCATTGCTCATCTCGGCGTCCGCATATCTAGTAGATAGCGTCCTTCAGCTCCTGCTTGTAGACTTCTCCAATACGTCCCATGGTAATGTGGGCTGCCATACTCTTGCCTAGGATCTAGGTTGGTGCATTTGAACTTGAATACTCCATCGCTCCTCTTCTGGTAAAGTGGCGGTGTAGGTCCCGATGAAGCTTGGTATTCCGATGTTCATGTACCTAGTGACTTCCTTCAAGTGTCGTCCAAACGGTGTGTCTTCATCTGGTTGAGTGAACTTGTTCCTTGGGTCCACCATCCTAAAGAGTAGAAAATGGAGAGGAGTCAGAAATGAGTAGAGAAGAGTGACCTAGGGTTTATCTTAGTGGTCGTGTCCTACAGTCAGCGTGTGTTCTGATACCATCTTGTAGGGAACACGATCCGAATGGACTGAAGTCTCTGTGTTCCGTGTCATCCCTGGATCGGTAATGCTGACACACACAGTACTTAAAGGATTTATAATAGAGTGGCAATCACACACTTATTACATCGAATGTCTCAAAAGAGAACTTATTACAAAAGTCTATGGCATAAGGCCATCTATCAAAATAACAGCGGAAGGCTTAGAAGATAAGTGAGTCCATCAACTCCAACGGCATAGCTGAGTGCATGACAAACGATCTAGCACGTCTTACTCTTCATCTGAAAAGTCTGCAACATAACATGTTGCAGCCCGAAACGGGTCAGCACATGGAATATGCTGGCAAGATAACACAGTAGAGCAAGTAACTGAAATAAAGGCTAACACTATATGCATATTTGGCTGGTGGAGGCTCTAAAGTTAAAGTTTTTGCATAAAGCCAATTTTTTCCTACAACAAAGGAATAAATTTTATTTTAACTATCATGGTAGTTGAAACATCATTGAGAAGGTACCTCCAACTCAATCCCAATTAAAGTAGTCATCATTAACCCAACAAATTAATTTTAGAGTGATGAGATCAACCAATAATTCAAGTACCAGATACTCAAGATTGTCCATAACCGGGGACACGACTAATCATGATTAGTTTGTACACTCTGCAGAGGTTTGCACACTTTTCCCCACAAGACTCGATCTCCTCCGTTGGATTTCTCACATTGCATGGTGTTTGAGAAACGGATGACCGAGACACAGTCTTTCAGAAGCATTTACTCTTTACCCGGGTGGACCGGTACGCCTACTTTCCCCTACATCTGCTAGTCCACCACTGAAAGAGCTCACACAACTTACTCATACTATGCCAGAGCCCATAATGGCATTGTGGCTGCACACGGAAGTTTCTAACATGAATAGTTTTATGATCCCTTTGAGCCTGGGTGGCATTCCATAGGATAATCACACGTTTCCTCCGGGATTTCCTAGGACAACACTAGATTCTCTAGGTGCCCTGCAACCAATCCACCCATATGTGTATTCAAGTAGCCACCTTAAGTTGAATCATTAATTAACAACTCACATCTGTCATGGATTCTCTCAAACCCAAACCACGTCTACGAGCATAGCATGGCAACCTAAGCATAACGTAGAAGTAACTCCCATGGTTTGAAAATAATGCAGGTAATAGGTTCTACCTCAATCTACTTCCCAGACCCACAAGTTAAGAGATCCTACTCATGCAATGTCTGAGGGTTTGATCTAATGCATAAAAATTGGGTAATAAAGGGGTATGATCAAAGTGTTACTTGCCTTGCTGATGATTCGCAAAATCTAGAGACTCGTAGTAGCATGCTTCGCACTCTGGGAATTCTCACGCAAGAAAACAATAGTATACATAAGCAATCAAGCATAGATGCACAGATAAAACTCCAAATAAGAATATCTAACCATAAGGTTCAACTTAAGAACTCCGGTTTGCAAAAAGAAACAAATCAAACGGAGCAACAAAACTCAAACTGCGAAAGAAACAAGATCCGTTTACTAGATTGGTCTAATGTCAAATTTTACAATAGCAAAACCTTGTTCAAGTTGGTTAAACGGAAAGAGGGCTTCGAGACGAAGATTTGGGCGCTTGAATCGCCTGATTCCGACTCTCGAGCGAAAAGAAAAACTAAAAACAAGATCAGGGCAGAAATCGCGATCGAAAATAATTGCGGAAAAAAAACCCGAAAAGGAAAACTGACGAACAGGCTAATGAACGAACGTTCGTTATCTGTGACTAACGGACAAACAGTGTTCGTAAAAACGAACGTCCGGACGAACGTCCGCTAACTAACTAAACCGAAAAAACCGATCCGATCTACTAAAAAAAGATCTAGGGTTTCTTAAAAAAAACGAATGGTTTTTAGAGAAAAAAACCGGCGGCGAGGTCGGCGGCGGCTATCTCCGGTGATAGCGACGACATCGGCTCCGACGAGGGCGGGGCGCGGCGGCGGAGTGCGGCAGCGGGGCGGCGACAACAGCTAGCGGCGGCTGGCGACGGCGGTGGGGGTCGCCGAGTCGGCCACGGCGGGCGTCGGGCGTGGCCGGGACTCCGGTCGGAGTCGGGGGCGGTGGCGCGGCGCTGGGCCGGCTGGGCTTCGGCCCCGTCGGTCCGACTCACTTTTTTTAAAAAAAATTATCCTGACGCAGAGAAACTCAGAAATAAAATACTAAACAGAGACGAAAAATTCCGAAATAAATTTTCACCTTCCTCTAATAAAATTTAGGATAAAGTGAACTTTTTTCCCGGACCTAAATGCAATTTTGAAAAATGCGCATTTTTCCCTATGCAAATAAAATCGCAAATAAATCCGAATAAAAAAAATCCAAAAGTGATTTTAATATTTTTCCTCCAATATTTCTTTTATTTTGGAGAAGTCATATTATCTGCGCTCGTATATTTTACCAAGAAATATTTTTAGGAGAGAAAGATAATTAAAAGCAAAGTGATCCTCGTACCGGTATTTGAGAAAACTCAAATATGAAAATGGTAGAATTCCCAACTCTCTCCGTAGGTGCTTGAGTTGCTTAGAATTTTTGAGGATCGCCACGCATAAATGCAATAAAATATGCAATGCAATATGATCTATGTATAACATTCCAAATTGAAAATTTGGTATGTTACATGATATGATTGCTCGCTTGAGTGACTTGTATGGTTCAAACCAAGTTAGAACAAGTTGCTAAATCTCAAAGAGAATTGCTTGATGAAATGAATCATAATATGCATGACTTTGCTGTTAGAGTTGCAACTAGAGGAGGTAAAATGACTCAGGAACCACTTTATCCCGAGGGACACCAAAAAGAATTGAGCAGGATTCACAAAGAAATAACACTACTACACCTAGTCCTTCTAAAAATAAAAAGGAAAAGAAGATGCCACTAGTGAACCTGAAGTAGAAAAACCTCCTGACAATGATAATGATATTTCTATCTCTGATGCTGACTCAATCTGGTAATGAACACTCACCTAGTGATAATGAAAAAGATAATGCTCATGTTCATGAAGATGCTCAACCAAATGAAAAAGAACGAGATAATGATGTTGAGATAGTACCACGTGTTGATCTTGATAACCCACAACCTAATAATAAAAGATATGATAAAAGAGACTTCATTGCTAGAAAACACGGTAAAGAAAGAGAACCGCGGGTTCAAAAACCTATGCCTTTTCCACACCAGTCAACTAAAAAGAATGATGATGAAGAATTTGAACACTTTGCTGAAATGCTGAGGCCAGTCTTTTTGCGTACTCGCTTGACTGACATCTTAATAATGCCTCCTTATATTATGCAAAGTATATGAAAGATATCATCACTAACAAGAGTGTCGGGGAAACTGATCCACGAGCACCTATGGGGACCAGCGGACCGAGCCCCTTTCGGTTCGGCGGGGGCGGAGATCGCACGAAGAGCAGATCGAGGCGAAGCACACGAGCAGTTTACCCAGGTTCGGGCCGCACGGATGCGTAAAACCCTACTCATGCTTTGTGGATTGTATTGCGTTCTTGCTTGGGAGCGCTGAGTGCTACAGTATACACCAGCCGCTAACGAGACCGAGCATGAGAGTGTTCTTTTGTCCGAACCCCCCTCTACGTTGCGCATGGGCCTCCTTTTATATGCTCAAGGGGTCACCGACAGGTGGCAACGTAGGTAAGGGTAAAAATGGAAAGGTGTTGCGGTTGGTACAACTACCTGTACAGTGTATCATACCTAACCCTGACGGCAGGGGACAAGGGCATTAAATGCCCGTCTGCGTCGCCCAAACACTACAAAAAGGTACCGTCAAGGACGCCACCGCTTGCCACGATGGTAATCTTGTCAGCACCGCTTGCCACCGCGCACCGCTGGCTGCACAACCTCCCGCCACGTATGCCTGGAGTGGTCCCAGAGCGACACGTTGGTGGATGTGCTGGAGCGCGGGTACAGAGTGGTAACTTGCCGCGGCAAGCGCCTTGCCGCGACCGTTGTCTTGTCGCGTCCGGGAGCTTGTCGCTCACCGGGCCTTGCCGGGACGCGTGGCGCGTCGCGACAAGTTCCTTGAGATGCCTTGGTTGGCCTTCCCGGCAAGCTCCTCTCGCTGGGGTCTTGTGCCTTGAGTGGCCTTCCCGGCAAGCTCCTCTTGCCGGGGCCTTGCCTCCTTGGCTTAAATACTTTGTTCTTGAATGGCTCCAAAGGAACCACGGAGGACCTTGGCGGTCACCCGACAAGCCTTGCCGCGGGATGCTGCGACTGCCCGTGCACAAGTCCGGGATACTAGGGTACCCCTACTCTAGTACACCGACAGGAGCCCCCGGGCCTGGGCCATACACGGTGCCGAGCGCTGTTGGGCTAGGCCCTAAACAGGGCACGGGCACGCGCGGCCTGGGTCACGCCGTATCTCACTCCGTATCCACCGCGCCCTCCCCTAACGGCACGCGTTGATTGCGGCGTCGTGGGAGAGATCGTGGGTGGTTTCTTTATTCGGAAAGGCGGAACGTCTGCCCCCTTCCTCCTTATAAGCAGGGGAAACAGGGGCAGTTCGCCCATCCGCCAGTTGCTACTCCAACCTCGAAAGCCTCCGCCGCTCCCCTTCTTCCTAAAGTTGAAAGAGAGCAGCGCTCCGCCCCCCCCCCCCATCGCCACCAGCACCA
>LR738714.1:63191882-63358565 GCA_902687465.1 Secale cereale | reverse complement strand
CACCAGGGCCCCAGGCGCCCTGGCGGCGCATCCCCCCTGGGCCGCGCCGGGGGGGCGCCTGGGCCCCCCGAGCCCCGTCTGGTGCCCCCCTTTGGCATATATTTAGAGCGTCCTTCGAAACCCTCGGGACGGGAACTCTTTTTCGCGATCTCATCTCTGTTCCACCGCCGCCGGCGCTTCCAAGATCGGGAGCACCAGGAGAACTCTTCCCGGCACCCTGCCGGAGGGGAGGATCACCATCGGCAGCCTCTCCACCACCATGGACGCCTCCCGGATGAGTTGTGAGTAGTCTCCCTTGGACCATGAGTCCATGACCAGTAGCTATGTGATGTTCTCCTCCCGTTCTTGTGCTTCACTAATTAGTCCTCGTGAGCTGCCCTACATGATCGAGGCACATATGTAATCCTTATGCTGTTGCTATGATGAGTTTGCTAGGATCCGATGGATTATGAGATTATGTTCAGATTGTGATTTAGTAATATATTTTATCTACCTCTTTTATATTTATGTTCGTAAGTAATTCTTGCATGTTCTCCGTTGTTATTTATTGCTTTGGCCAAGTAATACGTAGTGACTCCAAGAGGGAACGTTATGCTTGATTGTGGGTTCATGCCCCTCGATGACTAGCTTGAGTGACAGAAACATGAGTCTAGGGGATGTGCTGTTGCCACAAGGGGGAAAACAACGGTGCTTGTGCCCGCGGGTGCAAGGATTGTTTACTTTACGCAAAGTTCTTTTAATGCAGTTGTCTGTTGCTTTGAGTTTATACTATGGGTGGGGCTCGCAACTTAATACCAGCGAGATGTTCTGGATAGATATCTCAAGGTGGATGATTAGTAGTAGATATTGATGGATTTCGGTCTACTTACTTTGGCGTACCGCCCATGCTTTGAACCTCAACCTTTCTTGCAATGTAGTCAGCATTGGTTTGTGTTCGTGGTCCTGTCAATTGCCCAGCTGTAACTCGTTTACCTCACATAGCTGTTTTATCGTCTTTTGGGAGAGAGACATCACTAGTGAACATCATGAGACTCCGGTCCATATTACCATCATTGATCACATCCGCTATTTACTTTTCGCTATTACTTACTATTGCAAACATTATCTATCACTACTATCATTTGCGTTTAATCCTTTGTGAACTACAAGGCCGGAGGGATTGACAACCTCTCTGTACTCGTTGGGAGCAAAGTTATTTGTATCTGTGTGCAGGTCCACGTTGATTGCTAATATCTGGCGCCGTTAGCAGTTGACACCTACTTGTTGAACCTAGGAGTCTCTGGGGATTCGATCCTTGGCATCTTTGCTAAGGGAAAAACTTCCACAACACTGCATCTCACACCTTCCACTTGGGGTAACCAACGAGGGGTTAGAGGCCCATCAAGGAGTTTTTCTGGCGCCGTTGCCGGGGACTCCACTCTTCAGGATAGGGGAGTTCCACGCTATCTTTTACCTTTGCTTTTTACTCTTGTTAGTTTACCTTTCAGTTTTCTTTATGTATTTTCACTAGTTATGTTTATGGAAAACCGTGCTATTGGATCGTTGCTTGTGGGAAGACGCCCCACACCTGTGGTGGTTGCTCCTCCCCCTACTAAAATTGTGCCCTATAAAATACCAGCTGGTATTATCGATTATGTTTTGGCTAATCATTATGCAGGAGACAGACATCCCAGTGAACACTTGCTATATCTGTCACAACTATGTTCATTATTTAAGCTTGCAGGTGTATCAAGGGAGTTTGTCATGAGGAAATTGTTCGTCGTATCACTTATAGATAAAGCTTCAGATTGGTATAAGCTTCTCGATAACTCGCACTTGCTTGACTGGCAAGAGCTTATGTCTCTCTTTTATACTAAGTTTTACCCTCTTCATGAAATTCATCGTGACAGGAACTATATCTATAACTTTAGGTCTCGTGACGGAGAGAGTGTAGCTCAAGCTTGGGGGAGACCGAAAACGTTAATGCTAAAATGTCCTAACCATGGGCTCCCCAAAGATGCTTATGTGGAGAGTAAGAGTACCTTTTTGCATATGGATCATGGTAACAATGCTTTATGTGATGTTTATATTGTTGAGTTTATTCGTGATCCCACTAAAAATTATTATGAGAAGGGAACATATGCTTATAGATATTTCAATAATATCAAGTTCCCTCTCTTTACGTTGAAGGTTTTGAAGCTGCACTTGTTTTGTCTTCCTATTCTTATTGCTTTGTGCTTCAATGAATTATTCTACTGCAATATTCCTATGCATAGGAAGCATGTTAGGCTTAAATGTGTTTGGTATTTGCTTCTTGATGCTCTCTTTTGTTCTTCAACTCTTATTCCTCCGAGAGCATCATTAAAGTCTTACGCCTAGCTTAAAGGCATAAAAGAAAGCGTTTTTGGGAGGCAGCCCACATGAATAAATTTTAATTTTGCTTTTGTTGTGTCTTGATGTTGTTTACTACAGTATCATCATCATTGTATCTTTGCTTTTCATATTTGTGCCAAGTATAGCCTCTGATTGCTAGAAAGTTCAAAAGTTGTGAGGTGCTGTCCAGGAAACAGATTCTGTCCTTGGATAGAAAAATTCGTATAAAATCACCACATCATTTTTTTGGTCTGAATTTTTTCGAGAGCGTTCTCTATATAATTGTCTTTCGTGCATCTGTTCTGAGTTTTTTGATTTGAGTTGCAGAAGCACCCCGAACAAATCAATTACTACCTGCTGTTCTGTTTTTCACAGATTCTGTCCTGTTTTACCTTTCCTTCATTTTGCAAACCAAGAGCTTGCTTTTTCTTTGCAAAAACCTTTTGGCAATCTTGAGAAACAGTAGAACTTCAAGAATATCTTTATTTCCAGCAAGGAACAATTATTTTATTAAGGGTATTAACCTCGCTAATCAGATTATGATGAGTTATGTATGAAGGGAGTTTTCAAGTGTGCGAGGGAAGATGATAAAAAGATTCAGGAGTGTCAAGCGCTCAAGCTTGGGGATGCCCCCGTGCACCCCCAAGAAATATTCAAGGAGACTCAAGCATCTAAGCTTGGGGATGCCCCCGTGCATCCCCTTCTCCATCAACATTATCAGTTCGTCTTTCGTTCCGCTATATTTTTATCACTTCATGAGTTATGTGCTATGCTTGGAGCGTCTTGCTTTTAGTTTTCTTTTTAGTTTTTCATAACGAGTCGGAACTCAGCTTTCTTTATGTGGGAGAAAAACACGCTCCATTTCTACCTAGAACATAACATAGAATTTTCATGTCTATCTTTGCTGCGTGTGTTCTTTGTCTTTTAATAGCTACTATCATGCTCTGCTCTTAGTATTCATGCTTATCTTTTCAAAGAGCTTTTGTTTAGTTGGTTGCTTGAACTCTCTTTAATTATCATGCCCACCTTATTAAGAGAGTTTGCTTCCATTGCATTGGTTGATATGTCTATGATAAAGATGCTACGTGCATAATGTCGCTTAATAGTTCAGGTTTTCTTATGGTTAGTCTCAAATAGCTGGGGGATTCCCAATGTGTTATTGGAGTACCAACACGATTTGTTTGCCTATGATGTGGTATGGTTTAGTAATATCTTCCTTCGAGAATTTATTTTGATTGACTTGGCGTATGCTCACGCATATTTAAGACTGTAAAAAAAGTCTGTCAAGCCTTGATGATCTTTTATTTCTGAGTAGCGATATAACTACCATGCCTGATTCAATGTTGCTTTGTCGCTCTGCATGATTATGACCGTCATTGCTCTCTTAGTTGGTCGCTCCCAGTCTTTTGCTAACCTCCACCTGTACTAAGCAGACTAACTTTGCAATGCATAGCTCATGGGAAAGTGGCTTAAAAACTATTGTGGTAAAGAATATGTTGCTTATGTATCTTATTTCTTATAAGTTGCTTGTTGAGCGGTAACCATGTTTCTCGGGACGCCATCAACTGTCACACTTTTGTTGAATATCATGTGAGTTGCTATGCATGTTCGTCTTGTCTGAAGTAAGGGTGATTTGCCATGGGTTGAATGAGTATGCATAATGTTAGAGAAGAACATTGGGCCGCCAACCGAAGCCATGTATCATGGTGGAAGTTTTAGCTTGGACATTAATCCTCAATCTCTTATGAGAATATGCTTAAGCATTAAAGAGGAGTCCATCATCTATTTTCTATGTTGTCCCGGTATGGATGTCCTCAAGTTGAGATCTATCAAAAACGAGAAATCAAATGCGATTTATCTCCTTGGACCTTTGTATAGGTGGCATAGAGGTACCCCTTTGTGACACTTGATTGAAACATATGTAATGCAATGATAACCCATGGAAATCCGAGCTAATTAGGACAAGGTGCGAGCACTATTGGTATTCGATGCATGAGGCTTGCAACTTATAGGATGTCTTATGCATGACACATATGAAGTACTACTACCGCTGACAAAATTGCTTCTATGTTTTCAAAATAAAAATAAAAAGCTCTAGCACATAACCATTCTTTTACTTTTCGAGTCTCCACCTTCTTTCTTCAAGCACCAACTACTGAGAGCATGATTGTCATTCTAAGTGTAATGTGCATTGTTCCAAAGTAGCATTCTCTTTTGCATGATTGTGATATCGTTTATTTTGAAATCATTGTATCTACTCATCACTTAAACCTTGAAGGTGCCCCTGCATTTATGTTTTGCTTCACTAAAGGGGGCAAGCTAGATATCACTTTATCATATTTGCACATCATGTTCATTGCAAATCTATTTGATGCTTCAATGTCATGTTGTAAGACTTTCAGTCATTTGTGATTTTCTCATGAGGCAACTTAATTACTATAGTATCATTGTCTCAGTAAGCTTTTGTCATATGACTATAAAAAGTCCTATATGGTTAATAGCATGTCACCATAGAAATTATTCTTGTTATCATTTACCTACTCGAGGACGAGCAGGAATTAAGCTTGGGGATGTTGATACGTCCAAAACGTATCTATAATTTCTGCTTGCTCCATGCCACTTTTGGGTGATATTGCTATGATATTTATACACTTCCATACACTTTTGATCATATTTGGACTAACCTACTAATCCAGTGCACCCCAATGCCAGTTTCTGTTTTCGGCTGTTTTTGTATTTCAGGTTTTCACATTACGAGAACTGTCAGGAAAAATCCAGAAAAATTATATAAAAAATCAGCGTTCCAGAACCTACCTTGCGCCCGAAGTACAGCCGGGCGGGCCACCAGGGCCCCAGGCGCCCTGGCGGCGCTCCCCCCTGGGCCGCGCCGGGGGGGCGCCTGGGCCCCCCGAGCCCCGTCTGGTGCCCCCTTTTGGCATATATTTAGAGCGTCATTCGAAACCCTCGGGACGGGAACTCTTTTTCGCGATCTCATCTCTGTTCCGCCGCCGCCGCCGCTTCCAAGATCGGGAGCACCAGGAGAACTCTTCCCGGCACCCTGCCGGAGGGGAGGATCACCATTGGGAGCCTCTCCACCACCATGGACGTCTCCCGGATGAGTTGTGAGTAGTCTCCCTTGGACCATGAGTCCATGACCAGTAGCTTTGTGATGTTCTCCTCCCGTTCTTGTGCTTCACTAATTAGTCCTCGTGAGCTGCCCTACATGATCGAGGCACATATGTAATCCTTATGCTGTTGCTATGATGAGTTTGCTGGGATCCGATGGATTATGAGATTATGTTCAGATTGTGATTGAGTAATATATTTGATCTACCTCTTTTATATTTATGTTCGTAAGTAATTCTTGCATGTTCTCCGTTGTTATTTATTGCTTTGGCCAAGTAATACGTAGTGACTCCAAGAGGGAACGTTATGCTTGATTGTGGGTTCATGCCCCTCGATGACTAGCTTGAGTGACAGAAACATGAGTCTAGGGGATGTGCTGTTGCCACAAGGGGGAAAACAACGGTGCTTGTGCCCGCGGGTGCAAGGATTGTTTACTTTACGCAAAGTTCTTTTAATGCAGTTGTCTGTTGCTTTGAGTTTACACTATGGGTGGGGCTCGCAACTTAATACCAGCGAGATGTTCTGGATAGATATCTCAAGGTGGATGATTAGTAGTAGATATTGATGGATTTCGGTCTACTTACTTTGGCGTACCGCCCATGCTTTGAACCTTAACCTTTCTTGCAATGTAGTCAGCATTGGTTTGCGTTCGTGGTCCTGTCAATTGCCCAACTGTAATTCGTTTACCTCACATAGCTGTTTCATCGTCTTTTGGGAGAGAGACATCACTAGTGAACATCATGAGACTCCGGTCCATATTACCATCATTGATCACATCCGCTATTTACTTTTCGCTATTACTTACTATTGCAAACATTATCTATCATTACTATCATTTGCGTTTAATCCTTTGTGAACTACAAGGCCGGAGGGATTGACAACCTCTCTGTACTCGTTGGGAGCAAAGTTATTTGTATCTGTGTGCAGGTCCATGTTGATTGCTAATATCTGGCGCCGTTAGCAGTTGACACCTACTTGTTGAACCTAGGAGTCTCTGGGGATTCGATCCTTGGCATCTTTGCTAAGGGAAAAACTTCCACAACACTGCATCTCACACCTTCCACTTGGGGTAACCAACGAGGGGTTAGAGGCCCATCAGCCGCCAAGGTTGCCGCCACAGCAGCTGGCGAGGGGTCTGGCGATCGCACTGACGGCCCTGAGGCCGCAGGAGCGCCCGGCGCTACGCCGACCGCCGACCCTTCCGCCGCTGCCGCAGCGCCAGGCTCCGAAGAGCCCCAGCCAGGCGTTTACTTGAAGGCCGGCGATGGCGTCTTCATCAACCTCCCCTGGGCGTCACTCTCCAGGGCGTCGGTCGAAGGAGAGAGCTTTGATGGAGAGGTGATCGCCTCCGCAGGGCTGACGCTCGTTGACGCGCCGAGCAGCAGCAGCAGCGAGCCTGAGGAAGAGCGGCTGCTGCGGAAGCTGGTGTCGCTCTACCGCGCCCGGCAGGCCAAGCTGGAGTCCCGAGAGGCGCTTGTCGCGAAGGCGGGAGCGGACATCGAGAAGCGCGCGGAGGAGCTCCGGGGTCTCCACCAAGAAGCTCTCTGGTCCCTAGCGGAGGAGCGGGAGCAACTCGCCGAGGAGCAGAAGGCCTTCTTCCTCGAGAAGGCTGACGTCGAAGAGCAAGCTTGCCGCTGAGAAGCTGTCCGCGCAGGAGGGCGAGCTGGTGCAGCGGAAGATCAACCTCGACAGCCACGAGGAGGAGCTTGCCGCGCGCGAGCAATCATTCGGCGGAGCTCTCAAGCAAGCAGAGGACGTTGCCGCAGCTGCCGAGGCCGCCAAGAAGGAGTTGGAGACGAAGGTGGCGCAGCTGGAGGCCGATCTCAAGGCGAGAGGTGAAGAGCTTGCCGCGCTCAAGCATGAGCGGGAGAAGGACGCCCACAACAACTCAGAGCTGCAGGTTCGTCTCGCCGAGAAGGGCAAGGAGCTCAGCGCCGCGAAGGACTCCAACGCAGATCTTGAGTTGAAGCTGACCACTTTGACCAAGACGCTGGACAGCGCCAGGGAGCGGGAGGCGGCCTTGAAGGAGGAGATCAAGGCCGAGAAGGCGCTGCTGGCGAGTCCTGCTGCCGTCCAGAACACTTTCAGGGAGACCGTCGAGCACTGGACGGAGGGTCTCGTGAATGCTGCCACAGATATTAACAAGGAGCTGACACAGCTGGGGATGGAGGATCTCGGGTATCCCTCCGATGAGAACCTCCAACCCAGCGCCAAGCTCACTTTGTTCTTTAAAGGCGTGGTGACGGCCCTCCAGCGACTCCGGGAGACGACTCCAAAGCGACTGGCCGACGAGTCGCGCAAGATCTGCGCGGGAGCTCTTCAAAAGGTGTTGGTGAAGGTGGCCTTCCGCAACCCGGGCCTCAACCTCACCAACGTCCTCAAGTCCCTGCCGCCGGATGCTGATCTGGAAGCGCTCAAGGCCCTTGTCGCACCCATTGTGGACAAGGTGAGCGGGATCAAGAGGGTTGAGGGCGATCGCGTGGACTAGGTCGCCTGTTTTCTTCTTTCCTTGTCGCTGCTTGTCATGTTATGAGAACAATCTGTTAGAGCTGCGACAAGCTACCTTGTAATATAACTCTATTTTGGGTAGTGATTGCAATGTTATTTCCTTTACTTGATTCCTTCCTTTGTATGTTTTTGCCCTACGCTTTTAGGGAACTTGCCGGTGCAGGCACCTTTAGCCGCGAGCGCTGAGTGCGGGACGTCAGCAGCCTGCTGGCGGTGCCGCTACCGACAAGAAACCTTGTCGCAACTAGTCGCAGCTCACTTAAGTTGTTGAGCGGACTCGAAACAAAGTAAGGGCGCAACTAGCTACGAGTTGGTTCCTCCGTGCACAGGTTTTCCATACAAAGCACGATCGTTCAAGGAAGATAACTTAAAAATTTAAAAAAATCTGATTGCTCAACTTTGGCAACTTAGCTTTTCTGTTGTTTGCTTCCCGGTAAGGCGAAACTTTCTTGAACGACGCCTGGTCCATACCATTATCTTCTCCTTTCCCCCTGGCAAACTTGTGGGCGAGGGAACCTTCCTTTCCTTGAGAAAAAGAAAGAAGAGAAAATAAAAGATATGGAGCCTTACGGCTCGTTATTGCTTACCGGGGGTAGGTGCTGCACATAGTGTCAGATAACACATGCAAAAAATAGAAAGCATGAAGTTGACAAGATGTGCGGAGCACATGAGCTTTACTTATGCACAGGGTCTGCGCCTGGCTTTGTACAAAGGATTACATGCAACAGCGGCAAGACTTGTACAAAAGGTGGTTGCCGGAACGGGTTCCGGCAACCGCGCCTTACGGGTAAAACTTACGAAGATGTTCAATGTTCAAGGAGTTGCTCACCGGAATGCCATCTTCGGTCTCAAGGCGGACAACGCCAGGCCTAGTGACTCGTTTCACCCGGTAAGGGCCTTCCCACTTCGGCGTCAACTTGTTGGAATTCTTGGCGGACTGAACGTGCCGAAGAACAAGGTCGCCTTCCTCGAGACTTCTGGCGTTAACTTTGCGGCTATGGTAGCGGCACAAAGCTTGCTGATAGCGAGCAGCTCGTACAGCAGCCTGAAGACGGTCTTCCGCAAGGAGCAGCGCGTCATCTTGTCGCAGCTGCTCTTGCTCAAGCTCATCATAAGCGAGCACTCGAGGTGACCCGTATACGAGTTCCGTGGGGAGAACTGCCTCTGCTCCATAGACTAGAGCGAAAGGTGTCTGGCCAGTGGCTCGATTTGGCGTCGTCCTGATCGACCAAAGAATCACCGGCAGCTCCTCGATCCAGTTTCTTCCGCACTTGTGCAGCCTGTCGAAAGTCCTGGTCTTAAGTCCACGCAACACTTCAGCATTTGCCCTCTCCGCTTGACCGTTGCTTCTCGGGTGAGCAACAGAAGCGAAGCAGACCTTGGCGCCAAGATCTTGGACGTACTGCATGAAGGTGCGGCTCGTGAATTACGTGCCGTTGTCGATGATGATCCTGTTAGGGATCCCGAAGCGGCAAACAATCGACCTGAAGAACTTGACTGCTGACTGTGCTGTCACCTTCCTCACTGCTTCCACTTCCGGCCACTTTGTGAACTTGTCGATTGCAACGTACAAGTACTCAAAGCCCCCGACTGCGCAGGGAAAGGGGCCGAGGATGTCGAGCCCCCAGACCGAAAATGGCCAGGATAAAGGGATCGTCTGGAGAGCTTGAGCTGGCTGGTGTATCTTCCTGGAATGGAACTGGCACGCTTCACACTTGGTTACTTGTGCAGTTGCATCCTGGAGGGCTGTCGGCCAAAAGAAACCTTGCCGGAATGCTTTGCCAGCAAGTGCTCTTGCGCTAATGTGGTGACCACATATGCCTCCATGTATCTCTGCCAACAGATTTTGTCCGTCTTCCCGGCGAATACACTTCAATTTCACACCGTTGAGTCTTCTTCTGCACAGTGTTTTGTCGACAAACTGGTACATACTTGACTGCCGGGCTACTCTTTCCGCTTCTTCTTGCTCTTCGGGAAGTTCTCTTGTCTGAAGGAAACGGACAATCTGCTGTGCCCATGCTGGAGCTTATGGCTCGACAACAAGGACTAAAGGCACATCTGCTGCTGCGGGAACGTCCGCTTCTACAGCGAGAACCTGCGGCTCAGCCGGAGCTTGACGTTCTCCGGCAAGCTTGCCGGAGCAAAACTTGTCGGGAGCCTCTGCTTCAACGGAACAAACGCTGGGGCTTGCCGGAGCAGACTGCTCCTCAGCACTCTTGGTGTTGATCTTGGGGACCTTCTTGGCGGCGGCTTCGGGAAGCTCTGCCGGAAAATAGTCACCAGAAATCAACTTCCTCTTCTTGTTCTGTCCAGTTGATGGCGTTACAGACGGTTGAGTCAGCTTGAGCACAAAGATCCCTGGTTCCACAGGTAACTTAAGTGCGGCGCACTTCGACAAGCCATCTGCAATGTCGTTCTGAGCTCTTGGAACGTGCTCCATCTGTAGGCCGTCAAAGTGCTCTTCTAGCTTTCTCACTTCATCAACGTAGGCTTCCATTAACGGACTCTGATAATTCTTGTTCACTTGGCGGACGACAAGCTGCGAGTCACCCCTGACAATGAGCTTCTTAATCCCAAGGTCTGCCGCGATCCTGAGACCGGCAAGCAAACCTTCATACTCTGCAGTATTGTTTGTTGCTTGCTCCTTGGGAAAGTGCATCTGTACTACGTACTTGAGGTGCTCTCCGGTGGGTGCGACAAGCAGCACGCCAGCACCGGCGCCTTGCAGCGAGAAGGCACCATCAAAGTACATCAGCCACTCTTTGCTTGCTTCCTTGACGGGGATGCTCGTTTCTGGAATTTCTTCATCTGGCGTTGGCGTCCACTCTGCTATGAATTCTGCCAATGCTCTGCTTTGGATAGTTGAAGTGCTTTCAAACTTGAGGCCAAAGCTTGACAGTTCCAGTGCCCACTCAACAATCCTGCCTGTTGCTTCTGGATTCTGCAGTATCCTCTTCAGCGGAAAGCGAGTGACAACTGTGATCTCATGTGCTTGGAAGTAATGGCGCAGCTTTCTCGAGGCCATGAGAAGGCCGAAAAGCAATTTCTGCACACCAGAGTACCTTGACCTAGCCCCCGCAGAAGGGAACTGACAAAGTATACTGGGCGCTGCACCATTCTCTTCTGTATCTCCTCTTGCGCCTGCGCAGATCCATCTTTGTCGGGACCAGAGCTTGTTGGGGAAGCCCCTTGCTTGACGCTGGATGCGCCTGCCGTGGTTGCTGGCTCATCATCTGCCTCCCTCTCCGCTACTAACGCAGCACTAACCACTTGATTGGTTGCCGCTATATACAGCAACAACTTCTCTTGTGGCTTAGGTGCGACAAGTATTGGAGTGGAGGACAGGTATCTCTTCAAGTCTTGCAGCGCAGCCTCCGCTTCTGGAGTCCATTTCATTGGACCTGCCTTTTCCAATATTTTGAAAAACGGCAGGGCGCGCTCAGCAGACTTAGAGATAAACCTGCTGAGAGTAGCCACGCAACCGGCAAGTCTTCGTACATCCTTGACGCGCTTTGGTGCTTCAATCCGCTCAATGGCCTTGATCTTGTCGGGATTGGCTTCAATTCCCCGCTGAGACACGAAGAACCCGAGAAGCTTACCGGAAGGGACTCCAAACACACACTTCTCAGGGTTGAGCTTGAGGCTGATCTTGCGCAGATTTGCAAAGGTCTTGTCTAAATCTTGAATCAGAGTTGCCTTATCCTTGCTCTTGACCACTATGTCATCCATGTAGGCTTCCACATTCCTGTGTATTTGTGGCTCAAAGGCGACATGGACTACTCTTGCAAATGTTGAACCAACATTCTTCAGACCGAAAGGCATCCGTTTGAAACAGTACGTGCCACATGGAGTGATGAATGCGGTCTTCTCCTCATCCTCTTCTGCCATGAAGATCTGATGGTACCCTGAGTATGCGTCAAGAAATGAAAGCAAATCACATCCGGCCGTGGAGTCAACAATCTGGTCAATGCGCGGCAAGGGAAATGGGTCTTTGGGACAAGCTTTATTGACATCCGTAAAGTCGATACAAAGCCTCCATTTCCCGTTTGCCTTGCGCACGACTACATGATTGGCCAACCACGTAGGATGGAGCACTCCTCTGACAAGGCCTGCTGCTTCCAACTTCTTGATCTCTTCTGCGATGAATTCTTGGCGCTCCACTGCTTGTTTCCTGACCTTCTGCTTGACGGGCCGCGCATGAGGACAGACGGCAAGATGGTGCTTAATTACTTTCCTGGGAACACCGGGGATGTCAGACGGTTGCCATGCAAACACGTCGACGTTCGCCCGCAGGAAAGCAATGAGCGCGCTTTCCTATTTAGGGTCAAGAGTGGCACTGATGGTGAAGGTACCACCAGCGCCGTCCTCCTTGGCGGACACCTTCTTAGTCTCTGGCGGAGCTGCCATTGTCTTCTTACACTTGCCGGTGGAGCTCGATGGTGCGTCCTCGACGGTAGCGCAGCACTCCGAAGAGGTGCGCTTGCCGGAGTGGGCATCAGAACTCTTGCCGGACTTGGTCTTCTTCTTCCCCCCGGGAGCTTCAGCGGCAAGTGACTTGCAGTCTGTTGCGGCTGCCGCTTCCCGGTAGATCTTGTCGGCGCAGATAAGAGCATCCTTCTTGTCGCCAGGGACAGAGATGACACTTATCGGGCCTGGCATCTTCAGCATATTGTATGCGTAGTGAGAGGCTGCCATGAACTTGGCGAGCGCTGGACGGTCGAGTATCCCATTGTAAGGCAATGGAAAATCGGCAACGTCAAAAGTGACCCTCTCAGTCCTGAAGTTCAACTCGCTGCCAAATGTCACCGGCAACGTGACCTTCCCCTTCGGCTTGCTCCTTCCCGGGTTGATTCCTTGTATTGTGCCGGTCTCTTCGAGCTCGCTGTCAGGGATCTGGAGTTTCTGGAGTACAGCGGAGGAGATCAGGTTCAAGCCGGCCCCGCCGTCAACTAGCATCTTAGTGACCTTGAGGTTGCGGATAGTTGGTGAAACCAACATCGGCAAGCACCCGACCGCAGTTGTGCGATCAGGGTGGTCCTCAATATCAAAGATGATAGGCGTGCTGGACCATTTCAGAAGCTTGCGTGATTCGATAGGTGGTTCTGCCGCATTGACTTCCGGCACCCACTGCTTGAGTTGGCGGTGTGAAGTATGTAGAGAAGCACCGCCGTCAATGCACAAGACCTCTATGGCTTTCTGAAACTCCTGCTCACTGGTCTCGACATCATCCATGTCTTCATCGTCGTCGCCATCTTCATCCTTGTCGCGGCCGCGGGGAGGTCTGTCTCCTTGCCACTGCTTGGCTTTGCCGCAGCGTCCTCCCCGGCCGGTATGCTTCTTGCCGGATCCTCCAACACCTCCTTGGGCCTTCTCCTTGTCGCGTCGCTCGTATTCAGCCTTTTGCTGCTCGACAAGCTGCTCGACCCTCTTGCAGTTCTGGAGGTCATGACCCTTGGTGCGGTGGATCTTGCAGTACTGCTTGTCGATGCCGTCCTGCTTGTCGGCGAACGCCACAGCCTGGCAGTTGGTGCGAGCGGCAATCTCCTTGCCAGAGCTACCAGCTTTGGCTTTCTTGGCGCCACCTTCATTGCCGGACTGCTCAACGACTAGCACATCTTTGCCTCTCTTCTTCCTGTTGTTCCGCCGCCGGTTTTCTTCGCCGGGGCAGCATCCTCGCTGTCAGATCCTCCTGCTCCTGTATCCTCTCCGGGGAGTTTCCTCCCTTCCTCAGCACGTGCACACTTGTCGGCCAGGACATACAGCTCACTGACGTCTCTGATCTTGCATATCGCCATCTCCTCCCACACCCTACGGTTACGCACGTTCTGATGGAACGCGTTGCTGACCGCGGCAGGGTGGACATCTGATACGTCCAAAACGTATCTATAATTTCTGCTTGCTTCATGCCTTTTTTGTGTGATATTGCTATGATATTTATGCACTTCCATACACTTTTTGATCATATTTGGACTAACCTACTAATGGTTGCAAAAGTGCACAATGTTCTTGTTTTACACTTTATTGTGTAGGAATTACTTGGAAATTGACAAAAATGCAAAAGGAGTCGTATTGGAGTAGGACTCTGACTTTCCTGAAATCTGTCTGAGAACGTTTTTTAAAGATGGTCACGTTCCGGCCAGAAGACGACGTCAAACGGAAAATGTCTAGTTGCTAAAGTTGTGGGGAATTTCGAGGCGATGCTTCTGGATATAAAATTCGTCCAAATCGGAGTCCGGACGGCCGAGTAAAGTCCGTTTTACTGAGGCCCAAAATCTGATGACGGGAATCCGAGAGTCTATATAAAGAGAGGAAACCTAGGTCACCAAGGGCCACGAATTTTCCTCCTCCCAAGCCGCCGTCTTGGAGGGGAGGACCAGCACCATTGCAGCACCATCCACAAGGAAGAAGGGGGGCCAAGGAGCCGCTGCCCCCTAGGGCCGCCGCCGCCCCCAGGGCCGCCGCCGTCTCCTCCCGGCCGCCGCCGCCTCCGTGGCCATCGCCGGCCGCCGCCTCCTCGCGGGGCCGCACCTCTCCATCAACACCACCATCAAGATCCTCCTCACCATGTCCATGTGTGAGTAGTCTTCTCCGGGGCCGAGGGCTCGTACGTGTAGCTATGTGGTTATCTCTCTCTCCCATGATGTGATCTTCGTTGTGATCATAGGCTATGTTAATCTAGGGTGATCCCATGATATTTCCCCTTCCTCTATGTATTGGATTGATGTACTCACTTGTCTTTATCTAGTATAATCCCCGAGACCAAGGTGACAGCGGTCTATTGGACATGGATTAGAAAAATATTTTCATGAGTGATTTCCTCTCTTGTGTGTTGATTGAAGATTGAGAGTCTCTTGGTGCTTGTCTTTGACTATCCTTTAGATATATTGTGGTGATTGTGAGACTCTCTTTGGATGGCCGCGATGACATTGGGAAATCCTTAGATTGAGAACTACGAACTTTGAGGTGTGCTTTTGTAGCCCTACATAATTCTCGTACTCTCTTGACCACGAAGGAATGTCCTCCGGGTGCGTCTCCATTGCATGTTTTATGGGAAATATCATGTGATTCGATTATGTTAATGTTGTTGGGAGTTGCGACTAGTGAAAGTATGATCCCTAGGCCTTGTTTCCACCATTGCAATACCATTTGTGCTCACGTTTACCACTTGTTTGCTTGCTGCATTTTTTATTACAGATTTATATTACTTTGTTTTGCCATCCATATCACTTGCCATTTAACATCTCTTCGCCGAACTAGTGCACCTATACATCTGACAAGTGTATTAGGTGTGTTGGGGACACAAGAGACTTCTTGTATTTTAGTTGCAGGGTTGCTTGAGAGAGACCATCTTCAACCTCTACTTCCCTGAGTTCGATAAACCTTAGGTCATCCACTTGAGGGAAATTGCTCCTGTCCTACAAACCTCTGCGCTTGGAGGCCCGACATAGTCTACAAGAGTAGAAGCGTGTGTAGACATCAAGCTATTTCTGGCGCCGTTGCCGGGGAGGTGAGTGCTTGAAGGTATATCTTTAGATCTTGCAATTAAATCTTTTTGTTTCTTGTTTTTATTTTCACTAGTTTAGCTTAATGGAAAACAACAAAAATATGAGAGAGCTTTATAAGCTCTACCTTGAACTTGGACATGATGTGTTCGAAGAGAAAATTAAAAAACCTTTGGAACTTTATTATTTGCATAACAATCATGATGGTGGTGATGTTATTAGTATGTTTTTATTTAATATCAATATTGCTAATGACATGGAAAGCTCTAAGCTTGGGGATGACACGTTCGATGAACATGATATTTTTAGTCCCCCAACTTTTGAGGAGAAAATTTACTTTGATGATACTATGCCTCCTATATATGATGATTACAATGATGAATATGATATTTTCAGTCCACCTACTATTGAGGATAAAATTTATTATGATTATGATATGCCTCCTAAATACGATGATTACCATGATGGTTATGATAGTCTTACTCTCACTATTCCTAATAAGAAAGATTTTGCTTATATGAAGAGTAATGACACTTTTATGCTTTTGGATCATGGAAATAATGCCTTATGTGATAGTTATATTGTTGAGTTCATCCATGATGCCACTGAAATTTATAATGAGAGAGGGAGACATGGTTCTGAATATCTTAATAATAAGAAGTTTCCTCTCTTTATGGTGAATATTTTGAAGTTATGCTTGTTTTGCCTTCCTATGCTAGTTGCTTTGTGCTTCAATGAATTATTCTATTGCAATATTCCTATGCATAGGAAGCATGTTATGCTTAAATGTGTTTGATATTTACTTCTTGATGCTCTCTTTTGCTCTCCAACTCTTATTCCTACAAGAGCATCATTAAAGTCTTAAGCCTATCTTTATGGCTATAAAGAAAGAGCTCTAGGGAGACAACCCTTGTTATCTTTGCTTTTAGTTTTAGTGGTCTTGATGTTTGTTACTACTGTAGCAACATCATTGTATCTTTATTTTTCATCTTTGTGCCAAGTTTAACCTCTGATTGCAAGAAAGTTCAAAAGTTGTGACGTGCTGTCTAGGAAACAGATTCTGTCCTTGGATAGAAAAATTCGTATAAAATCACCAGATCATCTTTTTGGTCTGAAGTTTTTCGACAGCGTGCTCTATACAATTGGCTTTCGGGCGTCTGTTCTGAGTTTTTTGATTTGAGTTGCAGAAGTGTCCCGAAAAAATTATTTACTACCTGCTGGTCTGTTTTTCACAGATTCTGTCCTGTTTTGCCTTTCCTTCATTTTGCAAACCTTGAGCTTGCTTTTTCTTTGCAAAAACTTTTTGGCAATCTTGAGAAACAGTAGACCTTCAAGAATATCCTTATTTCCAGCAAGGAACAATTATTTTATTAAGGTACTAACCTCGCTAATCAGATTATGATGAGTTATGTATGAAGGGAGTTTTCAAGTGTGCGAGGGAAGATGATAAAAAGATTCAGGAGTGTCAAACGCTCAAGCTTGGGGATGACCCCGTGCACCCCCAAGAAATATTCAAGAAGACTCAAGCGTCTAAGCTTGGGGATGCCCCCGTGCATCCCCTTCTCCATCAACAATTATCAGTTCGTCTTTCGTTCCACTATATTTTTGTCACTTCATGTGTTATGTGCTATGCTTGGAGCGTCTTGCTTTTCATTTCCTTTTAAGTTTTCTTTAGCTTTTCTTGCTTTTCATAACGAGTTGGAACTCAGCTTTCTTTGTGTGGGAGAGAAACACGCTCCACTTCAACCTAGAACATAACATAGAATTTTCATGTCTATCCTTGCTGTGTATGTTCTTTGTCTTTCAATAGCTACTGTCATGCTTAGCTCTTAGTTTTCATGTTTATCTTTTTAAAGAGCTTTTGTTTAGTTGGTCGCTGGAACTTTCTTTAGTTATCACGCTTATGTTGTTAAGAGAGTTGGCTTCTGTTGCACTGGTCGATATGTCTATGATAAAAATGCTATGTGCATAATGATGCTTAGTAGTTCATGTTTTCTTATGGTTAGTCTCAAATAGCTGGGGGGTTCTCAATGTGTTAATGGAGTACCAACATGATTTGTTTGCCTATGATGTGGTATGGTTTAGTGATATCTTCCTTCAAGAATTTATTTTGATTGACTTGGCATATGCTCACGCATATTTAAGACTGTAAAGAAAGTCTATCAAGCCTTGATGATCTTTAATTTCTGAGTAGCGATATAACTTCCATGCCCGATTCAATGTTGCTTTGTCGCTCTGCATGATTATGACCGTCATTGCTCTCTTAGTTGGTCGCTCCCAGTCTTTTGCTAACCTTCGCCTGTACTAAGCGGACTGACTGCTTGTGCATCCAAAATCCTTTAAATCAGTTATGCCATATGAGTCCACCATACCTTCCTATACATGGTATTTACCTGCCATTCCTAACGAAGACTTTCATGTATCATCTCGAAATTATTCAAAAAAAAGCATTTCTATTTTGTGCCTCTGTTTTAGCTCATGAGGAAGTAGTAGTTAATTCATGATCTTTTTAAGTTGGACAAGCTTCACCCCGGGATTGCATGTCTAATGTGCAAACCCATAATACGAGAAGGAACTGGCATAGAGTGCGCCCGGCTCATTAAAAAATATACAAACAAACAAACCCTCCTTCACGCTTTGTTCATGAGAAATCAGAAAACTTTGGCAGTGATAAACAAAGGAGATTAAGAGGATGTGATCGTCCTCATTCGGGAGCCGTTCCTCGAAACTTGTCCAGCTCAAGAAGTGATTGAGTTATCTGCTAGCATTCGTTGACGAAATATGCATATTCTAAAATAATAATAATTACCTCTGTTTTTAAAACCAAGAGCTCTGGTACATGATTAGTTTTTGTTTCCGACCACGGGTTTTCAACCTTGCCAACAAATGCCACGGTTCGAGAGTCTCCACCTTCTTTAAAGCACCAACTATTGAGAGCATGATTGTCATTCTGAGTGTAATGTGCATTGTCCCAAAGTACCATTGTCTTTTGCATGATTATGATATCGTTTATTCTGAAATCATTGTATCTAGTCGTCACTTAAACCTTGGAGGTGCCCCTGCATTTATGTTTTGCTTCACTAAAGGGGGCAAGCGAGGTACCACTTTATCATATTTGCACACCATGCCCATTACAAATCTTTTGAGTGTTTCAGTATCATATTGTAAAACTTTCAGTTCTTTGTGATTTTCTCATGAGGCAACTTAATTACTACAGATTCATTGTCTCAGTAAGCTTTTGTCATGTGACTGTGAAAAGTCCTTATATGGTTAATAGCATGTCACCATATAAATTATGCTTGTTATCATTTACCTACTCGAGGACGAGCAGGAATTAAGCTTGGGGATGTCGATACGTCCAAAACGTATCTATAATTTCTGCTTGCTCCATGCCTCTTTTGTGTGATATTGCTATGATATTTATGCACTTCCATACACTTTTTGATCATATTTGTACTAACCTACTAATGGTTGCAAAAGTGCACAATGTTCTTGTTTTACACTTTATTGTGTAGGAATTACTTGGAAATTGACAAAAATGCAAAAGAAGTCGTATTGGAGTAGGACTCCGACTTTCCCGAAATCGGTGTGAGAACGTTTTTTAAAGATGGTCACGTTCCTGCCCGAAGACAACGTCAAACGGAAAAAGTCTAGTTGCTAAAGTTGTGGGGAATTTCGAGGCGATGCTTCTGGATATAAAATTTGTCCAAATCGGAGTCCGGACGGCCGAGTAAATCCCGTTTTACTGAGACCCAAAATCTGATGACGGGAATCCGAGAGTCTATATAAAGAGAGGAAACCTAGGTCACCAAGGGCCACGAATTTTCCTCCTCCCAAGCCGCCGTCTTGGAGGGGAGGACCAGCACCATTGCAGCACCATCCACAAGGAAGAAGGGGGGCCAAGGAGCCGGTGCCCCCTAGGGCCGCCGCCGCCCCCTAGGGCCGCCGCCGCCCCCAGGGCCGCCGCCGTCTCCTCCTCACCATGTTCATGTGTGAGTAGTCTTCTCCGGGGCCGAGGGCTCGTACGTGTAGCTATGTGGTTATCTCTCTCTCCCATGATGTGATCTTCGTTGTGATCATAGGCTATGTTAATCTAGGGTGATCCCATGATATTTCCCCTTCCTCTATGTATTGGATTGATGTACTCACTTGTCTTTATCTAGTATAATCCCCGAGACCAAGGTGACAGCGGTCTATTGGACATGGATTAGAAAAATATTTTCATGAGTGATTTCCTCTCTTGTGTGTTGATTGAAGATTGAGAGTCTCTTGGTGCTTGTCTTTGACTATCCTTTAGATATGTTGTGGTGATTGTGGGACTCTCTTTGGATGGCCGCGGTGACATTGGGAAATCCTTAGATTGAGAACTACGAACTTTGTGGTGTGCTTTTGTAGCCCTACATAATTCTCGTCCTCTCTTGACCACGAAGAATGACCTCCGGGTGCGTCTCCATTGCATGTTTTATGGGAAATATCATGTGATTCGATTATGTTAATGTTGTTGGGAGTTGCGACTAGTGAAAGTATGATCCCTAGGCCTTGTTTCCACCATTGCAATACCATTTGTGCTCACGTTTACCACTTGTTTGCTTGCTACACTTTTTATTACAGATTTATACTACTTTGTTTTGCCATCCATATCACTTGCCATTTAACATCTCTTCGCCGAACTAGTGCACCTATACATCTGACAAGTGTATTAGGTGTGTTGGGGACACAAGAGACTTCTTGTATTTTAGTTGCAGGGTTGCTTGAGAGAGACCATCTTCAACCTCTACTTCCCTGAGTTCGATAAACCTTAGGTCATCCACTTGAGGGAAATTGCTGCTGTCCTACAAACCTCTGCGCTTGGAGGCCCAACATAGTCTACAAGATTAGAAGCGTGTGTAGACATCAACATCTGGGATGTTGTGCTGTACACGACTGAATCTCTGGATATACTTGCGCAGGGGCTCTCCTTCCTTCTGGGCGAGCATATGAAGGTCACTCTCTTGGCCATGGGGTTTGTGGCCGCCTGTAAAGGCGCCGACAAACTGATGGCATAGGTCTGCCCAGGAGGATATGGAGTTGTCCGGCAAGTGCATGAGCCAGGACCTGACGTTGGGTTTGAGCACCAGCGGGAAGTAGTTGGCAAGGATCTTGTCGTCTCGCCCCCCGGCAGCTTGCACCGCGATGGTGTAGATGCTGAGGAACTCCGACGGATGCGTCTTGTCGTCGTACTTCTCTGGTACGTCTGGCTTGAAATTCTTCATGCTGGGCCACTGGACTTGCCGCAACTCACGAGTAAACACAGGACAACCTACCGCGTACGGCAAGTCGCCTGGTCCCCCTGGCGCATGCATGTCGACAGCGGGCCCAGCGTGCTGGTCTGATTGACGCCGCGCTTCTCTTCGGCGTTCGATGCGAGTACGAGCGTCCTCCTGTTGTCGTTCGTGAAGAAGTTGGCGCTGATCGCGACGAGCTCGTGGATCTGATGAAGCGGTGGAGTCGCTGTCGAGGTGGATCCGGCGAGTCGGCGATCTTGGCCTTCGGGGCGGAGAGTGCACGGTGGTTGCACCCCCACCGGTCTTGTCGCCATCGGCCCGTGCCTGGCTGACTTGCCGTGGCTGCGATGTACTCGGCTGCCATGGAGTGTCGCCGTTGGCGAAGGCGATGAGACTCTGAATGGTGGCCCTCCAGTCGTCGATCTTGTCTGCCGTTGGAGGGTAGTCTAGGAGCAGCTGAGCTCGCGCCAAAGCTTCCGCTGGAGTGGCGGGTAGCGGTGGCGAACGGTGTGAGGAGCGGGATATGCTCGGACTTCTAACTATGTTAGAAGGAGCAGTATCCCTTCCAGGCGACCGTGCCTTGCTCGTGCCGGCATGTTGGCGTGCATGCTGGTCTTGAGCACCCCGAGATCCACCAGCTCGATCTTGGTCCAACAAACGTATGGTACCGTGAGTACCATGACGCTGCCGGTCCCGCTCCTCCTGAGATGGGCGCGGTGCATGTACGGACGCCGTGGTCTTGGAGTGCGCCCGGTCGTTGTGGGAGTCGACTACGTCGCCGATGGGCAGCGCAGCTTTGTCCTTGGACTTGGCGGCAACGTGAGCTCCCTCGTCGACGCCCGTTCTTCCGCCGGCGTCTACCCCACCAGCCGTTGGCTCCGGCGGTGGTGGGATCTTTGCGGACGGAGCAGCTGCCTCCGAAGCCTTCTTCTTCGGCGGCATGTCGATGAAGATGATGAAGATCTAGCTCGTGCGAACGCCGGATCAGGTTCACACAACCTCGACGCCCCCTACCTGGCGCGCCAAAGATGTCGGGGAAACTGATCCACGAGCACCTATGGGGACCGCCGGACCGAGCCCCTTTCGGTTCGGTGGGGGCGGAGATCGCACGAAGAGCAGATCGAGGCGAAGCACACGAGCAGTTTACCCAGGTTCGGGCCGCATGGATGCGTAAAACCCTACTCTTGCTTTGTGGATTGTATTGCGTTCTTGCTCGGGAGCGCTGAGTGCTACAGTACACACCAGCCGCTAACGAGACCGAGCGTGAGAGTGTTCTTTTGTCCGAACCCCCCTCTACGTTGCGCATGGGCCTCCTTTTATATGCTCAAGGGGTCACCGACAGGTGGCAACGTAGGTAAGGGTAAAAATGGAAAGGTGTTGCGGTTGGTACAACTACCTGTATAGTGTATCATACCTAACCCTGACGGCAGGGGACAAGGGCATTAAATGCCCGTCTACGTCGCCCAAACAGTGCAAAAAGGTACCGTCAAGGACGCCACCGCTTGCCACGATGGTAATCTTGTCAGCACCGCTTGCCACCGCGCACCGCTGGCTGCACAGCCTCCCGCCACGTACGCCTGGAGTGGTCCCAGAGCGACACGTTGGTGGATGTGCTGGAGCGCGGGTACAGAGTGGTAACTTGCCGCAGCAAGCGCCTTGCCGTGGCCATTGTCTTGTCGCGTCCGGGAGCTTGTCGCTCACCGGGCCTTGCCGGGACGCGTGGCGCGTCGCGGCAAGTTCCTTGAGATGCCTTGGTTGGCCTTCCCGGCAATCTCCTCTTGCCGGGGCCTTGCCTCCTTGGCTTAAATACTTTGTTCTTGAATGGCTCCAAAGGAACCACGGAGGACCTTGGCGGTCACCCGGCAAGCCTTGCCACGGGATGCTGCGACTGCCCGTGCACAAGTCCGGGATACTAGGGTACCCCTACTCTAGTACACCGACAAAGAGAAAAATACAGGAAGCTGAAATCTCCACTATGCTTGCTAACTATACTTTCAAAGATGGAGTACCTAAAAAACTTGGAGATCCGGGTATACCAACTATACCTTGCTCTATGAAAAAGAATTATGTGAAAACTGCTTTGTGTGATTTAGGAGCTGGTGTTACTATTATGCCTTTCTCTTATATAAAAGACTTGACTTGAATAAACTCACACCTACTGAAATATCTTTGCAAATGGCTGAAAAGTCAACTGCCATACATATCGGTATCTGTGAGGATGTGCCCATTGATGTTGCTAATGTTACTATCCTGACTGACTTTGTTATACTTGAGATGCCCGAGGACGACAATATGTCGATTATCCTTGGTAGACCCTTCTTGAACACTGCAGGGGTTGTTATTGATTGTAATAAAAGCAAGGTCACTTTTCATATTAATGGTAATGAGCATACGATGCACTTTCCAAAGAAACAATTCCAAGTGAATGGTATTAACGTTATTGAAAAATCTCCGACAATCACTATTGGAAGTTTTCAAATACCTCTACATACTGTCAAAAAGAAATATGAAATGCTTATTGTTGGGGATTTTCATATCCCCATTGAGGTAACTTAGTGATTTACAAAAGTTCTTCGGTTTCATGCCAACCGAAAGTGGTTGTTAATAAGACTTGATCAACCTTATTAATGAATCATTTTTGAGCGGTATGAAGTCGATGAATTTAGTAAGCACTACCTTCTGTCCCTACTTTTTATTTTTTGTTTTTACTAGTTAAACAAAATAAAATGCCATGTTTAGTCTGTTTTCTGAATTTCCCATGCAATAAAAAAATGACCCAAAAATAAAAGTTTTTAGAATGCCCTGAAAATTTTATATGATTTTTCTGATATTTCTGAATTTTTGGTGCAAATAATACCAGAGGGAGGTGCACCAGGTGTACACAACCCACCTAGGCGTGTCAGGACCCCTAGGCGCGCCCTGGTGGGTTGTGGTCTCCACGTGGGCCCTCTCACTTACCTCTTTAGCCCACATCATCACTTACCTCCAGAAAAAAAAATCTCCATTGCTCTCTCTCTCTCCCGTGTTCTTGAGCTCAAACCCGCGGATTTCGATCTCCTTGCTCGAAGCCCCGTTTCCGAAACTGTTTCAGGGGATTGTTGTTTGGTATGTGACTCCACCGTATGTCCAATTAGTTTTTGTTTTCGTTATTTATACTTTGAATAATTAGCTACTCTTGTGCTACTAAAGATGTGCTTGCATGTTGAATTCTTAGTGTTCTAAGTAGTTTGAATGCTTGCTATGGCTTCTATGTATCCCTATGAGTAGTTGCTATCGATTTTGTGAAGTTTTGTTGAGAAAATTTTGTGAGCTAAAAATTCAGATTTTTTTCATAGGAAAAACTGTATGCGAACATGAATATCTTCAAGAATTTGGCTCAAAGAAGAACACCAAAGGTGTTATTGGGGATTCTTCTGACAATGACCTCCACCCTCGGAGGTTGATGGAAGTACGGCCGTGTGAATGGCGGCACATCTCGTTCCTACAAGAGGCTGGAATTCTTGAGGAGTTCATGCAATATATTGCTAATGTCGACCTCAATGACTTCATCGCAGATGAGTGTGACCAACACCGAATCCTCACAAACGTCTTTGTTCAAAGTTTTACTTCCCTGCCTAGAAATAATCCTCCTGAAGTGAGCTTTGATTTATATGCTGAAAATCATCAGATACCACTTACTGAGTTTTGTGACATATGCATGATCCTGTCTGATGGGAGCTTGGCTGAGCCTAGGTCGGCCGAGTTTGAGGCCTTTTTTCGCACTTTAAAATTGGGCGATGAGAGAGGAGTGTCAGCCATCACTGCCGCTGGCTTACATTTTCCCGCTGTTCGTTATTTTGCACTTTTTATTACCAAATGCTTGCTTGCTAGGGAGAAGGTGGGTGCACTTAGTTCACCAGACCTTATTGTTTGGCGTCGTGCACTCGAGGGCGACAACACGCATAGGTTGGGATCCATCGTGGCTCGTCGCCTGAATCTTAATAAATCCCGGTGTAAAATACATGGTGGGATTTTTGCCACTCGTTTGGCAGACCATTTCGGGGTTGTGAGACGCCCTCATGATTACCCTCTGACTAAGGTTTACCTAGACGGTGCAACCATGGATCACCATCACTTTCTTGCACATGATCGTCCTGATATTACCATTCCTTACAACCTGGTCAATAGCGTTAACACTCATGATGTTATTCCATTACCTGCGCCTGCTTTGTTTGATTCAGTTGCCAGGGGCGGATACCGGATTATGCCTGCAGACATCATCGCCTACTGGAATGCCCACGCTCCTGCAGAAGCTGCGGAGGAGCCTCAGCAGTGGGATGAGTGGATGCCCGCTCCTCAGGATCTCTACTATCCTCCAGGCTACTGATCGACTACCAAGCTAGGCCAAAAGCCTAAGCTTGGGGGAGTACGTGTTTCTCACCGACATTACATCTATGTTCACATATCATTCTATTTGTCGATGCTCACACTTTTCCATTGTATCATTCATGCTTAGATTTATTTTCTTTCTTTCTTCTTGTGTGTTTGAAAAACTTTAGAAAAAACAAAAAAATTAGTTGTAGTAATTTACTTTCTATGCATGCTTGGTAGTAGCACTAAAAAGAAAATACAAAAGATTTCCTTATTCTTCTTTTTGCTTGTTGGGAGCTTTCCCGTGTAAATAGTTTTTCTAGTGTTTGCTTTTTCCTTGTATTTGCGTGTTCAAGAAAACTAAAAACTCCAAAAATATTTCAGTGTGTTTCTCTGAATTTATTTTCCTTTTATTCGAGTTGTACGGAGGAGAAGACCATGGTGAAAATGTTGAGTGGCTCTCATATGAATAATTCTTAAACTAATGAAGAGCACATTTTACCTTGTCTTCTCCTGTTGAATAAAATGTTTTGCAGATTCCAACTTAGTCCACAACGCTCTTGCACTATTATTAATTTCATATCATTCGGTCGTGCAAGTGAAAGGCAATAATGACGATATACGGTGAACTGGTCGTGGCAAGGAGAAACTGGTATGAACTCAACTTGTTCTGTTTGTGTAACTATGTTTAACCAAGTACCCATGATTCAGTTCATTTATGATTAAACATGTTTGCCATGACAATTAGAGATTATAGTTTCTCATGCCATGCATAAGTAGCTAGGAGTTAATAATGATTTATCTTGGATACCAACATAGCGTTAAAATGATTGTGATGTAGTATGATGGTATGGTATCCTCCTTTGAATGTTCAAGTGGCTTGACTTGGCACATGTTTATGCATGTAGTTGAATCAAAACCAACATAGCCTCTATGATATTTATGTTCATGGTGTCCATATCCTACTCATGCGGGTGTCCAATATTTATTATGCATGATGCATGTTCATGACCATTGTTGCTCTCTTGCTGGCCGCTTCCAAACCTATTTGCTAGCCTTCACCTCTACTAAGTGGGAATACTGCTTGTGCATATAATTCTAAAACTCAAAGTTATTCCATATGAGTCCACCATACCTACATATATGCGGTATTACCCTGTCGTCCTAAGTAAATTTGCATGTGCCACCTCTAAAAACTTCAAATAAATATCCTTTGTGTGTGTCTGGATCGTTCATGGAACGACATGAGGTGGTCGGTATTTTCCATGCTAAGCGGGTTATTCTCAGGTTGAGTGTTTATTCACTCGCCATTGCACGAGAAAAGGGCGGTAATAGGGATTACCAGTCCCAAATTGTAAAAACAAAAAGCTTACAAATAAACAAACAAAAACTCCCAATGGAGTTCAAACATTTACTTTTCTGCTTGGTATCCGCCACTAGCTCGTTTAGCATGGGAGATATCGATAGCTGATTGTCGTGAAGTAAATGAGAAGGGTGCACCTCTCAAAATATCATTTACCTCTATTTTAAAAACTTGAGCTCTGGCACCTCTGCAAATCACTGCTTCCCTCTGCGAAGGGACTATCTATTTACTTTTACGTTGTGTCATCACCTTCTCTAAGAAGCGCCAGATCTGAGAGCATTATTGTCATGCCTATGCATTGTGTGTAGTGAATGTTGGGTGTTAGCATGACTTGATCTTTTCTACCATGAATTACAATGTTTAGTCGCTGCTTGAACTTTGAGGTGCTCTGCATTTATGTTTTGCGGTCTCAGAAAGGGCTAGCGAGGTACCACTATTGTCATATTATATCATGGTTGTTTTGACAATGTTTTGTTGTTTGAGATCTCTTATTATCGCTTGCTAGCTGATTATGTCATTGATATGAGTTAATATAATCTTTAAATGTTATTGTTGACATGGTTAGCTATAATGTTGGTTGAAAACCTGGGTGCTGTTTAAGCTTATTTATGCAAACAAGAGCAACAGAGTTCGTAAAAGTTTTTCTTTCTCACTTTGAGTTTATCAACTGAATTGCTTGAGGACAAGCAAAGGTTTAAGCTTGGGGGAGTTGATACGTCTCCAACGTATCTACTTTTTCTCACGCTTTTCCTCTTGTTTTGGACTCTAATTTGCATGATGTGAATGAAACTAACCCCGGACTGACGCTGTTTTCAGCAGAACTACCATGGCGTTGTTTTTGTGCAGAAATAAAAGTTCTCGGAATGAAACAAAACTTTGCGAGGATTTTTTATGGATAAACGAGAATTACTGGAGCCAAGACCCACCAGAGAGGGGCCCCTGGGTGGGCACAACCCACCAGGGCGTGCCCTGATACGTCTCCGTCGTATCTATAATTTTTGATTGTTTCATGCCAATATTATACAAGTTTTACATACTTTTGGCAACTTTTTATATGATTTATTTGGACTAACTTACTTACACAGTGCCCAGTGCCAGTTCCTTTTTTCTGCATGTTTCTTGTATCGCAGAGTATCCATATCAAACGAAGTCCAAATGCAATAAAATTTCCCGGAGAATTATTTTGGCATATATGTGATTTTTGGGAGTTGGAAGCAACGCAAACGGAGGCCCACAATGTACTTCGGGCGCAAGGAATTTTATATCCGGAAAAAGTCGTGTAAAAATCTCAGCGCAATCGGAGCTACGGATCTTCGGGAATATAAGAAACGGCATTCGGCCAGATCTGGGGGACGTGAAACAGAGAGAGACAAAGAGACATATCCAATCTCGGAGGGGCTCTCGCCCCTCCCATGCTATGGAGACCAAGGACTAGAGGGGGAACCCTTCTCCCACCTAGGGAGGAGGTCAAGGAAGAAGAACAAGGGGGGGGGGGGCTCTCTCCCCCTCGCTTCCGGTGGCGCCGGAGTGCCTCCGGGGCAATGATCGGGACGGCGATCTACATCAACAATCTTGCTACCGTCAACACCAACTCTCTCCCCCTCATTGCAACAGTGTATCACCTCTTTCTCCTCGTTGTAATCTCTACTTAAACATGGTGTTCAACTCCATATATTATTTCCCAATGATCTATGATTATCCTATGATGTTTGAGTAGATCCGCTTTGTCCTGTGGGTTAATCGCGATCTTGGTTGGTATGATTGTATATTTTATTTATGGTGCTGTCCTACGGTACCCTCCGTTCTCGCGCAAACTTGAGGCCCCCCCCCCGCTGTAGGGTGTTGCAACATGTTCATGGTTTGCTTATTGTCAGTGTTGCGGGGGATGACAGTAGCCCAAATGCGGATAAGTGGGGTTATGGCATATGGGAGTAAAGAGGACTTGATACTTAATGCTATGGTTGGGTTTCACGACCTTAATGATCTTTAGAGAAAGTATGTTAGTTCATGCCTCTCCCTCATATAAAATTGCAAGAATGATTATCGGTACTTGTTATCGATTGCCTATGGACAAATAACTTTCTTGTTGACAAAAGCTATCCACTTTTATTATCTTGCAAAGTACTTCTAGTTTTATTCTTGCAAAGTAGTTCTAGCATCACACCTACAAAATAGTTTCATACTTGTTTCCGGTAAAGCAAACGTCAAGTGTGCGTAGAGTTGTATCGGTGGTCGATAGAACTTGAGGGAATATTTGTTCTACCTTTAGCTCCTCCTTGGGTTCGACACTCTTACTTATCGAAAAAGGCTACGAACGATCCCCTATACTTGTGGGTTATCAAGACCTTTTTCTGGCGCCGTTGCCGGGGAGTTATAGCGTGGGGTGAATATTCTCGTGTGTGCTTGTATTCTTTATCACTAAGTAGTTTTTATTTTCTATTCTAAGTTGTTCTCTATCTTTAGTCATGGATATGGAACATGAAACACCAAAAAAATTAGTGGTACTTGCTGCTCATGGAGATGGGGAACCTCCTAAAACCCTCGATGCTCGTTATGTGAAAAATATTATGCACTACTTTGATAATCGTGAGAAAACCCCATTCAACATGATAGTGGGAGTAACGTTGGATCAACGTGAATATTTTATGGATTACCGCTTGACACAAAAAGTGAAACTATTATGGGATCAAATTTATATGTTGCATTGGTACGCTCGGGATTTATGCTTGAGATATGATTATACTTGTTGCTCTTGGATTGATGCTCCACACCTACCCTTTTCATGTGACTTCATTGACAATGAAACCTTAGCTTCTTATGCTAGACGTGTATATGATTATTATGATGTGGAACAAATAGAAGAATTTGTTGCTTTTAGGGTGCTTGTGAAATTAAATGTTTGTTTGAAAAGTATGAAAATTATGATGATGCTGTTTACAGATATGAAAATCTTGCTATACTTAAATATTTCTATTTAAATTATAAATACAATGCCCATATTGATGTGTTTATTGAGAAGGTCTCCGCTGTCCAAGAAGAAGCTAACATTTTGCAGGAGACTATGGAAGAAGAAATTGATGACACTGTGAGCTCATTGGATGAAACAGATGAGGAGGAGAGCGAAGAACAAAAGGAGGAAGAGCGGATTGATCACCCGTTCCCACCATCTAATGAGAGTAACTCTTTATCCCATACATTGTTTAATTTCCCTTCGAATTTACCGAAGGATGAATGCTATGATGATTGTTATGATCCCGTTGATTCTTTTGAAATACCCCTTTTTTGATGATGCTTGCTATGCTTGTGGCCAAGATGCCAATATGAATTATGCTTATGGATATGAACTTGCTATAGTCCCATATGTCAAGAATGAAATTGTTCCTATTGCACCCACACATGATAGTCCTATTATCTTTTTGAATTCCCCAAACTACACTATATCGGAGAAGTTTGCACTTATGAAGGATTACATTGATGGGTTGCCTTTTACCGTTACATATGATGATTTTGATAAGTATAATATGCATGTGCTTGATGCTCCTACTTGCAATTATTACGAGAGAGGAACTATATATCCACCTCTTTATGTTTCCAACACAACAAAATTGCAAGAAAAATTGCTTATGCTATGTATTAGCCTTTACTGGATGTGCATGAATTGTTCTCGTATGACATGCCGATGCATAGGAAGAGAGTTAGAATTCGTTGTTGCATGACACATATCACTTTATGCTCACTACAAAATGCTAAATCATTGTTGATTCAAATTGGCTTTGATATACCTTGGGATCCGGGTGGATTCATTACTTGAGCACTTTATGCCTAGCTTAATGGCCTTAAAGAAAGCGCTGCCAGGGAGACAACCCGGAAGTTTAAAAAAGGTGTCATTTATTTCTGTTGAGTGCTTTTATAGAGTTTAAAAAACAAAAAATATAGGGGGGAACCTAAAACTATTTCAAAAAGAAAAGTGAAAGTAAGAAGGACGAGCACCGTTGAAGTGGGGGACGTCCTTGAACTTTGTTCATGCTCATGGAAACTTTGCAAATCTTGAATTACATAAACTTTTCATCAAAAATAATTATACCCTTGTATAATTCCATTGTATTATAAAAATAATGTGCCAAGAGTTTGCCTTTAGGATGATTAGATTGCTTGTTGGTTTGTGAGGTGCAAAAACAGAAACTTTGGCTGTAGTGCATGATTTTACATTTTTTACTGGAACGTCAAACGGTTCTGAAACTTTTTGCATAGTCTTGCTATACAATTATTTTTATTTTTCCTAATTGTTTCATAATTTTTAGAGTTACATAAGTATGGTGAATGTTTAAATCTTTACAAACTATCCTGTTTTAACAGATTGCTGTTATAGCTTCATTATTTGCTTATGTTTGACTTCTTGTTGAAGCCTCCTTGACTTGGGGCCATAGAATTGTGATAGCATACAGTGGGTAATGTTTTTTTATAATTGTACAATAATGTTAGAGCATTACATGATGAGATTTCATTGATCATATGCACTAACCCCGCCACTAAAAGTTCGATTAAGTTTTGTGTGGATGAAGTGTTCGAAGATCGAGGAGGTCCCGATGTGAGGAGAAGGAGGAGAGGCGAGAGCTCAAGCTTGGGGATTCCCAAGGCACCCCAAGTAAATATTCAAGGAGAATCAAACATCTAAGCTTGGGGATGCCCCGGAAGGCATACCATCTTTCTTCAACAAGTATCGGTATGTTTTCGGATTCATTTCGTTCACATGATATGCGTAAATTCTTGGAGCGTCGTGTGCTTTTTTATTTTTATTTTAATAATGCACCATGCTGGTATGAGATAGTCCTTGGTTAATTTGTAGAATGCTCATTGCGCTTCACTTATATATTTTGAGTATGGCTTTATAGAATGCTTCATGTTCTTCACTTATATCATTTGAAGTTTGGATTGCATGTTTCTCTTCACATAGAAAATCGATGTTCATAGAATGCTCTCTTGCTTCACTTATATTTGTTAGAGCATGATATTTTGTAGAAAGAATTAAACTCTCATGCTTCACTTATATCTATTTAGAGAGACAAACGGAATTGGTTAATTGCATGGTTAGTCACAAAATCCTACATAAAACTTATGGATCACTGAATATGATATGTTTGATTCCTTCAATAGTTTTGCGATATAGAGATCATACTATGTGGGAGGTACTAGTGGATGATCATGTTTAGTAAGATATTGGTGTTAAGGTTTGTGATTCCCGAAGCATGCACGTATAGTCTCTCGTTTTGCCGGGAAGTTGGAGCACAATTTATCCTTGATTGTCCTATCTTTGTGTGAAGGTCGGGGGCGCGCGATGGTTAACTCCTACCAATCTCCCCCTAGAAGCATGCATAGTATTACTTTATTTCGAGGGCTAATAAAATTTTGCAATAAGTATGTGAGTTCTTTATGACTAATGTGAGTCCATGGATTATACGCACTGTCACCCTTTCATAATTGCTAGCCTCTCTTGTGCCGCGCAACTTTCGCCGGTGCATAAACTTTATTATACCTTCCTCAAAACAACTACCATACCTACCTATTATGGCATTTCCATAGCCATTTTGAGATATATTTTCATGCACTTCATCATATAGTTGACTTGAGCATTCATTTTCAAATTGCTTTGCATGATCGTAAGCCAGCTACCATGATATTTTCATGGCTTGTTCGTTTTTCGATATCTTTGCTATGCTAGATCATTGCACATCCTGGCACACTGCTAGAGGAATTCATTTAGAGTCATACTATGTCATAGGTATCAAGTTGTAATTTTTATTTCTTTTGAGTTATAATTAAATAGAAGTGTGATGATCATCATTATCCATCATTAGAGCATGTCCCAATGAGGAAAGGATGATGGAGACAATGATTCCCCCACAAGTCGGGATGCGACTCCAGATTTTAAAAATAATAAAAGAGGCCAAAGAAGCCCAAATAAAAAAAGAGGCCAAAGAAGCCCACCAAAAACAAAAAATATATATACAAAAAAGAAAAAAAAATGAAAGGAAAATAAAAGGGGCATGCAAATACCACAATTGTGCTTCAAAGTAGCACCATGTTTTTCATATAGAGAGTGTCCTATGTTGTCAGTTTCATATACTAGTCGGACTTTCCGTAGTAGAGTCTGATGCATACCCACTTAGTTTCATACTGAGCTTTCATACACTTATAGCTCTTAGTTGCATCTGTTGCATGGCAATCCCTACTCCTGGCATTGATATCAATTGATGGACATCTCCATAGTCCATTAGTTTGCCTAGTTGATGTGAGACTTTCTTCCCTTCTTTTGTCTGCTACCACCGCATTCTATTCCACCTATATTGCTATATCCATGGCTTGCGCTCATGTATTACGTGAGAGTTGAAAATGCTGAAGCGCGTTAAAAAGTATAAACCAATTGCTTGGCTGACACCGGGGTAGTACATGATTTATACTTTGAGCTGGGAAGACAGAGCATGACAAGACTATATGATTTTATAGGGATAACGTTCTTTAGCATTTTATATTCTGAAAGACATGTTTGTTTGTTGGGATGCCCGAGTATTGATGTCTTTATATCAAATTATAGACTATTGCTTTGAATCACCCATGTCTTAATATTCATGCCATGACTAGATATATGATCAAGTTTATGTTAGGTAGCATTCCACATAAAAAATTATCTCTTTTATCATTTACCTACTCGAGGACGAGCAGGAATTAGGCTTGGGGATGCTGATGCGTCTCCGCAGTATCTATAATTTTTTATTGTTTCATGCCAATATTATACAAGTTTTACATACTTTTGGCAACTTTTTATATGATTTATTTGGACTAACTTACTTACCCAGTGTCGAGTGCCAGTTCCTGTTTTCTGCATGTTTTTTGTATTGCAGAGTATCCATATCAAACGAAATCCAAATGCAATAAAATTTCACGGAGAATTATTTTTGAATATATGTGATTTTTGGGAGTTGTAAGCAACGCAAACGAAGGCCTAGAGTGACCACAACCCACCAGGGCGCGCCATCAGGCCCTGGCGCGCCCTGGTGTACTATGCCCTCCTCGAACGTCGGTCGGAGCTGTACTTCGGGCGGAAGGAATCTTATATCCAGAAAAAATCGTGTAAAAATCTCAGCGCAATCGGAGCTACAGATCTCCGGGAATATACAAAACGGTTTTCGGCCAGATCTGGGGGACGCGAAACAGAGAGAGACAAAGAGACATATCCAATCACGGAGGAGCTCTCGCCCCTCCCATGCCATGGAGACCAAGGATCAGAGGGGGAACCCTTCTCCCACCTGGGGAGGAGGCCAAGGAAGAAGAACAAGGAGGGGGCCTCTCTCCCCCTCGCTTCCGGTGGCACCGGAGTGCCACCGGGGCAATGATCGGGACGGCAATCTACATCAACAATCTTGCTACCGTCAACACCAAATCTCTCCCCTCATTGCAGCGGTGTATCATCTCTTTCCCCTCGCTGTAATCTCTAATTAAACATGGTGCTCAACTCCATACATTATTTCCAAATGATCTATGGTTACCCTATGATGTTTGAGTATATCCGCTTTGTCCTGTGGGTTAATCGTGATCTTGGTTGGTATGATTGTATATTTTATTTATGGTGCTGTCCTACAGTGCCCTCCGTTCTCGCGCAAACGTGAGGGGCCCCCACTGTAGGGTGTTGCAATATGTTCATGGTTTGCTTATTGTCAGTGTTGCGGGGGATGACAGCAGCCCAAATGCGGATAAGTGGGGTTATGACGTACGGGAGTAAAGAGGACTTGATACTTAATTCTATGGTTGGGTTTCACAACCTTAATGATCTTTAGTAGTTGCAGATGCTTCCTATAGTTCCAATCATAAGTGCATATGATCTAAGTAGAGAAAGTATGTTAGCTGATGCCTCTCCCTCATATAAAATTGCAAGAATGATTACCGGTACTTGTTATCAATTGCCTAGGGACAAATAACTTTCTTGTTGACAAAAGCTATCCACTTTTATTATCTGGCAAAGTACTTCTAGTTTTATTCTTGCAAAGTAGTTCTAGCATCACACGTACAAAATAGTTTCATACTTGTTTCCGGTAAAGCAAACGTCAAGTGTGCATAGAGTTGTATCGGTGGTCGATAGAACATGAGGGAATATTTGTTCTACCTTTAGCTCCTCGTTGGGTTCGACACTCTTACTTATCAAAAAATGCTACAAACAATCCCCTATACTTGTGGGTTATCACGCCCCACTCTCCTGGCACGCCTAGGTGGGTTGTACCCACCTGGTCGCCCATCAGACGACAACCCTGGCCCTATAAATTCCTATTTTTGGAGAGAAAAAATGAGGGAGAAAGAATTATCACGATCCATGAGACGAAGCCGCCGTCACCTCCTGTTCTTCCTCGGGAGGCCAGATCTGGAGTCCGTTTGGAGCTCCGGAGAGGGGGATCTTCGTTCTTCATCATCACCAACCCTTCTCCATCGCCTATTCTATAATGCTCCCCACCAGGAGTGAGTAATTCCTTCGTAGGCTCGCTTGTCGGTGAGGAGTTGGAGGAGATTCATCATGTAATCGTGTTAGTTTTGTTAGGGCCTGATCCCTAGTATCCACTATGTTCTTAGCTTGATGTTGCTATGACTTTGCTATGCTTAATGCTTGTCACTTTCGGCCCGGGTGCCATGTACTTAGATCTGAACTGTTTATGAATTCATCATTATATCCATGTTTTAGATCCGATCTTGCAAGTTATAGTCACCTACTACGTGTTATGATCCGGCAACCCCGGAGTGACAATAACCGAAACCACTCCCGGTGATGACTGTAGTTTGAGGAGTTCATGTATTCACTATGTGTTAATGCTTTGTTCCGGTTCTCTTTTGAAAGGAGGCCTTAATATCCCTGAGTTTCCAATATGGACCCCGCTGCCATGGGAGGGTAGGACAAAAGATGTCATGCAAGTTCTTTTAATAAAGCACGCTTGACTATTTACGGAATACATGCCTACGTTATATCGATGAACAGGAGCCCGTGCCATATCACCCTAGGTTATAACTGTCACATGATGAATATCATGCAAAAAATCATCGATCCAATGCCTACAAATTTGTCCCATATTGATCTTGCTAAGTTATTACTGCTGCTCCTACTATTACACTTGCTACAAAATTACTGCTATCACTATTACTGTTACTATTGCTGCTGTCACTACTATAGAAACTATCAAACTACTTTGCTACTGATCACTTTGCTGCAGAAAATTAATCTCCAGGTGTGGTTGAATTGACAACTCAGCTCCTAATACCTTCAAATATTATTTGGCTCCCCTTGTGTTGAATCTATAAATTTGGGTTGAATACTCTACTCTCGAATATTGTTGCGACCCTCTATACTTGTGGGCGACGCGTCTCCAACGTATCTATAATTTTTGATTGTTCCATGCTATTATATTATCCTTCTAGGATGTTTTATGGGCTTTTATATACACTTTTATATGATTTTTGGGACTAACCTAATAACCTAGAGCCCAGTGCAAGTTTATGTTTTTCCTAGTTTTTGAGTTTTACAAAAAAGGAATAGCAAACGGAGTCCAATTGACGTACGAATTTTTGATGATTTTTTATGGACCAAAAGAAGCCCCGGAGTAAAAGAGTTTGGCCAGAAGAGTCTCGGTCTGCCCACGAGGGTGGGGGGCGCGCGCACCCCCCTGGGCACGCCCCCTATCTCGTGGACAGCCCGGAGACCCCCCTGATTTGTGCCCTATGCCAAAAAATCCTATAAATACAGAAACCTCCAGAAAATAACCTACATCGGGAGTTCCGCCGCCGAAAGCCTCTCTTGCCACCGAAAACCAATCTAGACCCTGTTCCAGCACCCTACCGGAGGGGGAATCCCTCTCCGGTGGGCATCTTCATCATCCCGGCGTTCTCCATGACGAGGAGGGAGTAGTCCACCCTTGGGGTTGAGGGTATGTACCAGTAGCTATGTGTTTGATCTCTCTCTCTCTCTCTCTCTCTCTCTCTCTCGTTTGTTCTTGAGATGGCACGATCTTGCTGTATCGCAAGCTTTGCTATTATAGTTGGATCTTATGATGTTTCTCCCCCTCTACTCTCTTGTGATGAATTGATTTGTCCCTTTGAAGTTATCTTATCGGATTGAGTCTTTAAGGATTTGAGAACACTTGATGTATGTCTTGAATGTGCTTATCTGTGGTGACAATGGGATATCATGTGATCTACTTGATGTATGTTTTGGTGATCAACTTGCGGGTTTAGTGACCTTGTGAACTTATGCATAGGGGTTGGCACACATTTTCGTCTTGAATCTCCGGTAGAAACTTTGGGGCACTCTTTGAAGTTCTTTGTGTTGGTTGAATAGACGAATCTGAGATTGTGTGATGCATATCGTATAATCATGCCCACAGATACTTGAGGTCACAATGGAGTATCTAGGTGACATTAGGGTTTTGGTTGATTTGTATCTTAAGGTGTTATTCTTGTACGAACTCTATGTTAGATCGAACGGAAAGAATAACCTCGTTTTATTTTACTACGGACTCTTGAATAGATCGATCAGAAAGGATAACTTTGAGGTGGTTTCGTACCCTACCATAATATCTTCATTTGTTCTCCGCTATTAGTGACTTTGGAGTGACTCTTTGTTGCATGTTGAGGGCTAGTAATATGATCCAATTATGTTATCCTTGTTGAGAGAACTTGCACTAGTGAATGTATGAACCGTAGGCCTTGTTTCCTATCATTGCAATACCGTTTATGCTCACCTTTACCACTTGCTACCTTGCTGTTTTTATATTTTCAGATTAAAAAAACCTATATCTACCATCCATATTGCACTTGTATCACCATCTCTTCACCGAACTAGTGCACCTATACAATTTACCATTGTATTGGGTGTGTTGGGGACACAAGAGACTCTTTGTTATTTGGTTGCAGGGTTGTTTGAGAGAGACCATCTTCATCCTACGCCTCCCACGGATTGAAACCTTAGGTCATCCACTTGAGGGAAATTTGCTACTGTCATACAAACCTCTGCACTCGGAGGCCCAACAACATCTACAAGAAGAAGGTTGTGTAGTAGACATCAAACTCTTTTCTGGCGCCGTTGCCGGGGAGGTTAGTGCTTGAAGGTATATCTTTAGATCTTGCAATCGAATCTTTTAGTTTCTTGTTTTATCACTAGTTTAGTGTATAAAAGAAAACTAAGAAAAATGGAATTAAAGTTGCCTCATATGCTTCACCTTTTTAATATCTTTCGTGAAAGTGATGGAAAGGAAAATTGTGCCCAAGTACTAGAAGAAGAATGCATTAAAATGTTTGGCACTAAATCTTTGAATGATGAGCATGATTGCAATGTTGTTAGTGTGAATCCTTTGAATATCCAGGGTACTAATAATGATTGCACTAGTCATGATGAAAATATCTCTAACAAGCATGTCGATTTTTGTGGAGTGCATAGAGTTTGCAAGTATGTACCGAATAGGGAAGATAGATTTTGCAAGAGACATAAGTATTTAGAAACTGAATGGTTGCAAGAAAGGCTAGATGATTGTGCTGAAAATTTAATATGTCTTAGCCGTACTTGTGAACTTTGCAATGAACATGGTCATTTAAATATCCAATGCAAATTGTTTCATGATTGTATCGTGTCCAAAAATTGTGATGACTTGATTTCCCTTGCGCATCATAATGAACTTAGTTTGCTTGTGGGTTATGAAGAAATAAAACGTTTAACTAAGGATCTTCCAGGATTTGCCCTTGATAAACTTCTTGATTTTGATCTATAGGAAATTTATATGTATTATGCGGTCAATTGCATTGGAAATCCTTATATTTGCAATTACATAAAGACAAGAAAACAAATAGATGATGAAGAGAATACTAATGAAAGGTAAGAGATTTCACAATATCCTCCAATTCTTTCTTATGATGAATCAGGTAACGAGGAGGAGCCTTCTATCCAACCAATCTCATTAATAAGGAGCTCCAAAAAGAAGATTAAACCCACACATAATGTGAAGAATAAAAAGAAAAGATGAAGAAGGAAAGGTAAAGAGGCATCCCTTCCAAATGATGTTGCTCCTATTACTCATCGTGATGATGATAATTGCTATACTATCGGTGATATCCATACTATTAATGATGAGAGTGATTATGCTTATGATATGAAAAGGCCCAAGATTGGGGATGCTATGCTTGATGAGAATGACATTTTTGTGAATATATTTGCTGCAATTAATGTTTGTCCCAAGCTTGGGGATGCTACGTTTGATGAGGATGACATTTTTAGTCCCCCAACTTTTGGTGAGCAAATTTATTATGATGAAAGCATGCCTCCTACTTATGACGATTATTGTGATGACACTTATGCCATAAGAAGTAGTGATGATTATATTTATCAAACTTGTCATGATTATGATTACTCTTTTTATGAACATTACCCTTTTAATGTGGAAACAATCTGTAGTATTCAAGTCTCTTATGATACTCCCACTATCCCGAATGAGAAGAATTTTGCTTATGTGGAGAGTAATAAAATTTATATGCTTGGGGATCATGACAAGAATGTTTTATGTGACAGCTATATTGGTGAATTCATTCATGATGCTACTGAAAATTATTACGAGAGAGGATCATATACTTGTGGGAATTGCAATAATATCAATTTTCCTCTCTATATGTTGAAAGTTTTGAAGCTATGCTTGTTTCCCCTTCCTATGCTAGTTGATTCTTGTTCCCATAAGTTGTTTGCTCACAAAATCCCTATGCATAGGAAGTGGGCTAGACTTAAATGTGCTAGTCATATTCTTCATGATGCTCACCTTATGTTTCAATTCTTATCTTTTTTTTGCGAGCATCATTGAAATCATCATACCTAGCAAGGGGCGTTAAACGATAACGCTTGTTGGGAGGCAAACCAATTTTATTTTCCTTCTATTTAGGAAGAAATATTGCATCTAGCTTATGTTTAGATGTGGTCTTGTGTTTTAATTAGTGTTTGTGCCAAGTAGAACCTTTGGGAACACTTGTGTGAAGTTTATGCGATCATGCTGTAAAAACAGAAACTTTAGCGCTCACGTGATTAGCTACCATTTTTTACTGGAGAGTGATTTTTAGTTGATTCTTTTTACAAATGATTAATAGACAAATTCCTCACGTCCACCAATTTATTTCAGAATTTTTAGAGTTACAGAAATATTCAAAAGTTACATATTACTACAGACTCTTCTGTTTTTGACATATTCTGTTTTCTATGTGTTGTTTGCTTATTTTGATGTATCTATGAGTAGTATCGGAGGGTATGAACCATAGTGAAGTTGGAATATAGTAGATATTACACCAATATGAATTTAGAATGAGTTCACAACAGTACCTAAGTGGTGGTTTTATTTTCTTATACTAACGGAGCTTACGAGTTTTCTGTTGAGTTTTGTGTTGTGAAGTTTTCAAGTTTTGGGTAAATATTTGATGGAATATGGAATAAGGAGTGGCAAGAGACTAAGCTTGGGGATGCCTAAGGCACCCCAAGGTAATATTCAAGGACAACCAAGAGTCTAAGCTTGGGGATGCCCCGGGAAGGCATCCCCTCTTTCGTCTTCGTCTCTCGGTAACTTTACTTGATGCTATATTTTTATTCACCACATGATATGTGTTTTGCTTGGAGCGTCTTTTTTTTGCTTTCTGTTTTAATAACATCCCAAGATCTAAAATTCTTAAATGTTAGAGAGTCTTCACATATTTATATAATTATTCAACTACTCATTGATCTTCACTTATATCTTTTGGAGTAGTTTGTTGGTTGCTCTACTGCTTTACTAATATCTTTTAGAGCACGGCGGTGGTTTTATTTTGAAGAAATAGATGAACTCTCATGCTTCACTTATATTATTTTGAGAGTCTTTTAGAACATCATGGTAATGTGCTTTGGTTATAAAATTAGTCCTAATATGATAGGCATCCAAGATGGGTATAGTAAAAACTTTCACATAAAGTGCATTGAATGATAGGAGAAGTTTGATACTTGATGATTGTTTTGAGATATGAGGACGGTGATATTAGAGTTATGCTAGTGGGGTAATTATGAATTCAAGAAATACTTGTGTTAAAGTTTATGATTCCCGTAGCATGCACGTATGGTGAACCGCTATGTGACGAAGTTAGAGCATGAGGTATTTATTGAGTGTCAACCTTTGTGTCGAGGTCGGGATCGCGGGATGGCTAACTCCTACCAACCCTTCCCCTAGGAGCATGCATTGAATACTTTGTTTTGATAACTCATAGATTTTTGCAATAAGTATATGAGTTCTTTATGACTAATGTTGAGTCCATGGATAATATGCACTCTCACCCTTCGACCATTGCTAGCCTCTCTTGTACCGCGCAACTTTCGCCTGTACCATACACCCACCACATACCTTCCTCAAAACAGCCACCATACCTACCTATCATGTCATTTCCATAGCCATTCCGAGATATATTGCCATGCAACTTTCCACCGTTCTGTTCATATGGCATGCTTCATCATCATCATTCACATAGAGTCATATTTTGTTCTAGCTTCGAGTTATAACCTTTGAGTTGTAAGTACATAAAAGTGTGATGATCTTCATTATTAGAGCATTGTCCCATGTGAGGAAAAAAAAGAGAAAGGACAAAAAAAGAGATGGCCCAAAAAAGCGAGAGAGGGGGGCTAAAAAAAAGAGAAGCCCCTCCAAAAAGAGAGAGAGAGAGAGAAGGGACAATGCTACTATCCTTTTCGACAGTTGTGCTTCAAAGTAGCACCATAATCTTCATGATAGAGAGTCTCTTGTTTTGTCACTTTCATATACTAGTGGGAATTTTCATTATAGAAATTGGCTTGTATATTCCAACAATGGGCTTCCTCAAAGCGCCCTAGGTCTTCATGAGCAAGCAAGTTGGATGCACACCCACTTAGTTTCTTTTGTTGAGCTTTCATGCACTTATAGCTCTAGTGCATCCGTTGCATGGCAATCCCTACTCACTCACATTGATATCTATTGATGGGCATCTCCATAGCCCATTGATACGCCTAGTTGATGTGAGACTATCTTCTTCTTTTATCTTCTCCACAACCACCACCCTATTCCACATAGTGCTATATCCATGGCTCACACTCATGTATTGTGTGAAAGTTTAAAAGTTTGAAAGAATTAAAGTGTGAAACAATTGCTTGGCTGAAACCGGGGTTGTGCATGATATGAATATTTTGTGTGATGAAGAGGGAGCATATCCAGACTATATGATTTTGTAGGGATAACTTTCTTTGGCCATGTTATTTTGAGAAGACATGATTGCTTTGTTAGTATGCTTGAAGTATTATTATTCTTATGTCAATATAGAATTTTATCTTGAATCTATCGGATCTGAACATTCATGCCACATTAAAGAAAATCACATTGAATTATGTTAGGTAGCATTTGACGTAAAAAATTCTGTTTTTACCATTTACCTACTCGAGGACGAGCAGGAATTAAGCTTGGGGATGCTTGATACGTCTCCAACATATCTATAATTTTTGATTGTTCCAATCTATTATATTATCCTTCTAGGATGTTTTATGGGCTTTTATATACACTTTTATATGATTTTTGGGACTAACCTATTAACCTAGATCTCAGTGCTAGTTTCTGTTTTTTCCTTGTTTTGAGTTTTACAGAAAAGGAATACCAAACGGAGTCCAATTGACGTACCAATTTTTGATGATTTTTTATGGGCCAAAAGAAGCCCCCGGAGTAAAAGAGTTGGGACAGAAGAGTCTCGGTCAGCCCACGAGGGTGGGGGGCACGCCCACCCCCCTGGGCGCGCCCCCTATCTCGTGGATAGCCCGGAGACCCCCCTGACTTGTGCCCTATGCTACCTCTTGAGCTTGCGTTGTATTCCCTCGAAGAGGAAAGGGAGATGCAACACAGTAGCATAAGTATTTCCCTCAGTTTTTGAGAACCAAGTTATCAATCCAGTAGGCGACCACGCGCCAGTCCCTCGCACCTGCACAAACAAATAAGAACTTCGCAGCCAACACGATAAGGGGTTGTCAATCCATTTACGATCACTTACGATAGTGAGATCTGATAGAGATGATAATTATATTTTTGGTATTTTTGGTATAATAAAACAACAAATAAACAACGGTGAAAGAAATTAACGGGAAAGTAATATGATAGAGATAGACCCGGGGGCCATAGTTTTCTCTAGTGGATTCTCTCATGATAGTGATATTCTACAGCGGGTAAACAAATTACTGTCGAGCAATTGATAGAAAAGCGAATAATTATGATACTATCTAGGCATGATCATTTTATATAGGCATCACGTCCGATACAAGTAGACCGACTCCTGCCTGCATCTACTACTATTACTCCACACATCGGCCGCTATCCAGCACGCATCTACTTTATTGAGTTCATACGAATAGAGTAACGCCTTAAGCAAGATGACATGATGTAGAGGGATAAACTCAAGCAATATGATATAAACCCCATCTTTTGATCCTCGATGGCAACAATACAATACGTGCCTTGCTGCCCCTACTATCACTGGGAAAGGACACCGCAAGATTGAACCCAAAGCCAAGCACTTCTCCCATTGCAAAAACTATAGATCTAGTAGGCCAAACCAAACCAATAATTCGAAGAGACTTGCAAGGATATTATGAGCACACCTGAAAAGTTCAGAGAAGAACTAAATATCTTTCATAGATAACCTTGATCGTAAACTCACAATTCATCAGATCTCGACAAACACACCGCAAAAAGAGATTACATCGAATAGATCTCCTCGAAGACCGAGGAGAACTTTGTATTGAGATCCGGAGAGAGAGAAGAAGCCATCTAGATACTAGCTATGGACCCGAAGGTCTGTGGTAAACTACTCACAACTCATGGTGAGGGCGATGATGATGATGAAGAAGGCCTCCATGATGGATCCCCCTCCCGGAACAGGCTCCAAGATGGGATCTCCACGGGAAGAGCAGCTACGGCGGTGGAATTAGGGTTTTCTCTCTGCGTATGGAGTTTCTGGGGTACGTAGGCATTTATAGGAGGAAGATGGGCACCAGGGGCCACCGGGCCTGCCCTCGAGGCAGGGGGCGCGCCCTGGGAAGGGGGGCGCGCCCCCACCCTCGAGGGTGGGCCCCCTATCCTCTGGCTTGGCCCCGAAGTCTATCTCACGTGATTTTCTCCAAAAATATCTCCTGCGAAGGTTTCATTCCGTTTGGACTCCGTTTGATATTCCTTTTCTACAAAACCCTGAAATAGGCAGAAAACAACAATCTAGACTGGGCCTTTGGGTTAGTAGGTTAGTCCCAAAAATGATATAAAAGTGAATGATAAAGCCCATTAAACATCTAAGACTTCATAAATAATAGCATGGAGCAATAAAAAATTATAGATACGTTGGAGACGTATCACCCTACGCCAAAAAAATCCTATAAATACAGAAACCTCCAGAAAATAACCTAGATCGGGAGTTCCGCCGCTGAAAGCCTCTGTTGCCACCGAAAACCAATCTAGACCCTGTTCCAGCACCCTACCGGAGGGGGAATCCATCTCCGGTGGCCATCTTCATCATCCCGGCGCTCTCCATGAGGAGGAGGGAGTAGTCCACCCTCGGGGCTGAGGGTATGTACCAGTAGCTATGTGTTTGATCGCTCTCTCTCTCTCGTGTTCTTGAGATGGCACGATCTTGATGTATCGCGAGCTTTGCTATTATAGTTGGATCTTATGATGTTTCTCCCCCTCTACTCTTTTGTGATGAATTGAGTTTTCCCTTTGAAGTTATCTTATCGGATTGAGTCTTTAAGGATTTGAGAACACTTGATGTATGTCTTGCATGTGCTTATCTGTGGTGACAATGGGATATCACGTGATCTACTTGATGTATGTTTTGGTGATCAACTTGCGGGTTTAGTGACCTTGTGAACTTATGCATAGGGCTTGATGTACCACGCACATCAAGTCTTTTCTTTATGATAAAGAAGGGGGTGAGATTCCCCTTTATTTTTTTGCGTTTCTTAATTTTGTATTCCGCTATTCCGACAAATATTTTTTTAGTCTTGCTTATCTTTATCTTATCTTATTTTCCTAGTTGTGCTAAGTAATGTGCGCGATACAAAGTTCCTGGTAGAGAACTTCTTTGAATCATCCTATTTTTCTGTTCATATGAAGGAAATTAATATGCGATTTTCAAAATAGGGGAATCCAAATGAAACCCCTTTTTTGCTCAGTCTATCTAGAATGCTTTTGTATAATTAGGAATTAATTATAAATAGGTATTTCATTTCATCTAGGAAAAGAACCTAAAAATATTCCTTGACTTGAATAAAATCTGGAGTTGTGTTGTATAAGTGAGCATGAATTTCTTATCATTCAATGAGCATCTTGTATTTCATAAAAATTGGGGGTTATATAGTTCTTACGTAAGGGCCAGCCTATCCAACTTTCAGGCATTAGGATACGTTTAAGGCGCAGATGATTATCATAAGAGATTCCCACCATATCATAAGATTCGCGTTCTTGAAAATCGGCACTTCTCCAAATCCAGAAGACAGACGGAATTCTAGGATTATCCTTTTGGGCAAAGACTTTTATGCAGACTTCTTCTGGATTATCTATACCATATTGTATTCTCGTAAGATGATACACGCTAGCTAAAGATCCACCGGGTGCTACATCATAAGCACACTGGGAGCATAAATAATTGTAACCATATACATATAAAATGACAGCAATGGAATCCCAATCCCCTGCTTTTATTTGTAAAGTCTCTATTCCTCGGTGATCAAAGCCCAAAGATCTATGAACCACCTCATGTTTGACTAGCCAATTAGATAACCAACCCTGCTGCATTGTCTTCATCTCTCCCTCTTTGTATAAATATTTCACATTTCGGATGCAAGTTTGAAAGATTGCCCTGCTTTTTATTTTTCTACACAAAAGAGCCCCCCCTCCTAATTCACTAATTTGTAGGAAGGTACTGAACTCTTGGATTTGAAAAAAGTTTCAGAAGATATATCTAATGTAGATGGTGATAGATAGAGCAATTCTTGCTCATAAGTTCCTGTATGAGTACTGCGCCTAACATAAAGCTTGTGACTGGTAGTAAAACATCTACTTTTATTTTGAGATAGAGTTCGATCCTCAACTATTTCTCGCGATATCTTCTTACGAAGTTTTGTAAGGGCATCTATAACTGCCTCCGATTTAGGTGGGCAGCCCGGCAAGTAGACATCCACAGGAATTAACTTATCAAATCCCCAAACAGTACTATAGGAATCCGTACTGAACATTCCCCCTATAATAGTACAGGCTCCCATAGCAATGACGTATTTTGGTTCAGGCATTTTCTCGTATAATCTCACTAAAGAGGGAGCCATTTTCATTGTTACCGTACCGGCTGTTAAAATTAGGTCTGCTTGCCTAGGACTTGATCTTGGTACCAATACATAATGATCAAAGTCGAATCGTGAGCCTATTAATGAAGCAAATTCAATGAAACAACAACTGGTACCGTATAGAAGGGGCCATAAATTGGAGAGTCTTAACCAATTCGAAAGATCATTTGGTGTAGTTGAAATAACAGAATTGGAACTTGTTTGGTCAAGTAAGGGAAACTCAATCAAATTCATAACTGTCTCAATAGAATCTTTTCCTTCTTTTTCTGTCTAAATATTCAGTTAAGACCATTCCAAGGCTCCTTTTCGCCATGCATAAACTAAACCAACACATTTTTGTCTTGACTCTCCGGTAGAAACTTTGGGGCACTCTTTGAAGTTCTTTGTGTTGGTTGAATAGATGAATCTACGATTGTGTGATGCATATCGTATAATCATGCCCACATATACTTGAGGTGACAATGGAGTATCTAGGTGACATTAGGGTTTTGGTTGATTTTTATCTTATGGTGTTATTCTTGTACGAACTCTATGATAGATCGAACGGAAAGAATAGCCTCGTGTTATTTTACTACGGACTCTTGAATAGATCGATCAGAAAGGATAACTTTGAGGTTGTTTCGTACCCTACCATAATCTCTTCGTTTGTTCTCTCCTATTAGTGACTATGGAGTGACTCTTTGTTGCATGTTGAGGGCTAGTAATATGATCCAATTATGCTATCCTTGTTGAGAGAACTTGCACTAGTGAAAGTATGAACCCTAGTCCTTGTTTCCTATCATTGTAATACTGTTTATGCTCACCTTCACCACTTGCTACCTTGCTGTTTTTATATTTTCAGATTAAAAAAATCTATATCTACCATCCATATTGCACTTGTATCACCATCTCTTCGCCGAACTAGTGCACCTATACAATTTACCATTATATTGGGTGTGTTGGGGACACAAGAGACTCTTTGTTATTTGGTTGCAGGGTTGTTTGAGAGAGACCGTCTTCATCCTACGCCTCCCACGGATTGATAAACCTTAGGTCATCCACTTGAGGGAAATTTGCTACTGTTATACAAACATCTGCACTCAGAGGCCCAACAATGTCTACAAGAAGAAGGTTGTGTAGTAGACATCAAGCTCTTTTCTGGCGCCGTTGCCGGGGAGGTTAGTGCTTGAAGGTATATATTTAGATCTTGCAATCGAATCTTTTAGTTTCTTGTTTTATCACTAGTTTAGTTTATAAAAGAAAACTACAAAAAATGGAATTAAGGTTGCCTCATATGCTTCACCTTTTTAATATCTTTCGTGAAAATGATGGAAAGAAAAATTGTGCCCAAGTACTAGAAGAAGAATGCATTAAAATGTTTGGCACTAAATCTTTGAATGATGAGCATGATTGCAATGTTGTTCGTGTGAATCCTTTGAATATCCATGGTACTAATGATGATTGCACTAGTCATGATGAAAATATCACTTATAAGCATGTCGATTTTTGTGGAGTGCATAGAGTTTGCAAGTATGTACCGAATAGGGAAGATAGATTTTGCAAGAGACATAAGTATTTAGAAACTAAATGGTTGCAAGAAAGGTTAGATGATTGTGCTGAAATTTAATATGTCTTAGTCGTACTTGTGAACTTTGCAATGAACGTGGTCATTTTAATATCCAATGCAAATTGTTTCATGATTGTATCGTGTCCAAAAGTTGCGGTGACTTGATTTCCCTTTCGCATCATAATGAACTTAGTTTGCTTGTGGGTTATGAATAAATGAAACGTTTAACTAAGGATCTTCCAGGATTTGCCCTTGACAAACTTCCTGATTTTGATCTAGAGGAAATTTATATGTATTGTGCGGTGAATTGCATCGAAAATCATTATATTGCCAATTACATAAAGACAAGAAAACAAATAGATGATGAAGAGAATACTAATGAAAGGGAAGAGATTTCCCAATATCCTCCTATTCTTTCTTATGATGAATCAGGTAACGAGGAGGAGCCTTCTATCCAACCAATCTCATTAATAAGGAGCTCCAAAAAGAAGATTAAACCCACACATAATGTGAAGAAGAAAAAGAAAAGATGAAGAAGGAAAGGTAAAGAGGCATCCCTTCCAAAGGATGTTGCTCCTATTACTCATCGTGATGATGATAATTGCTATACTATCGGTGCTATCCATACTATTAATGTTGAGAGTGATTATGCTTATGATATGAAAAGGCCCAAGATTGGGATGCTATTTTTGATGAGAATGACATTTTTGAGAATATATTTGCTGCAATTAATGTTTGTCCCAAGCTTGGGGATGCTACGTTTGATGAGGATGATATTTTTAGTTCCCCAAGTTTTGGTGAGCAAATTTATTACGATGAAAGCATGCCTCCTACTTATGACGATTATTGTGATGACGCTAATGCCATAAAAAGTAGTGACGATTATATTTATCAAACTTGTCATGATTATGATTACTCTTTTTCTGAACATTAATCTTTTAATGTGGAAACAATCTACAGTATTCAAGTCTCTTATGATACTCCCACTATTCCGAATGAGAAGAATTTTGCTTATGTGGAGAGTAATACAATTTATATGCTTGGGGATCATGACAAGAATGCTTTATGTGATAGTTATATTGGTGAATTCATTCATGATGCTACTGAAAATTATTATGAGAGAGGATCATATGCTCGCGGGAATTGCAATAATATCAATTTTCCTCTCTATATGTTGAAAGTTTTGAAGCTATGCGTGTTTCCCCTTCTTATGCTAGTTGATTCTCGTTCCCATAAGTTGTTTGCTCACAAAAACCCTATCCATAGGAAGTGGGTTAGACTTAAATGTGCTAGTCATATTCTTCATGATGCTCACCTTATGTTTCAATTCTTATCTTTTTTTTGCGAGCATCATTGAAATCATCATGCCTAGCTAGGGGCGTTAAACGATAGCGCTTGTTGGGAGGCAACCCAATTTTATTTTATTTTATTTTTCTTCTGTTTAGGAAGAAATATTGCATCTAGCTTCTGTTTAGATGTGGTTTTGTGTTTTAACTAGTGTTTGTGCCAAGTAGAACCTTTGGGAAGACTTGTGTGAAGTTTATGCGATCATGCTGTAAAAAATAGAAACTTTAGCGCTCACGAGATTAGCTACCATTTTTTACTGGAGAGTGCTTTTTAGTGGATTCTTTTTGCAGATGATTAATAGAAAAATTCCTCACGTCCACCAATTTATTTCAGAATTTTTAGAGTTACATAAATATTCGAAAGTTACATATTACTACAGACTGTTCTGTTTTTGACAGATTCTGTTTTCTATGTGTTGTTTGCTTATTTTGATGAATCTATGAGTAGTATCGAAGGGTATGAACCATAGAGAAGTTGGAATACAGTAGATATTACACCAATATGAATTTAGAATGAGTTCACAATAGTACCTAAGTGGTGGTTTTATTTTCTTATACGAACGGAGCTTACGAGTTTTCTGTTGAGTTTTGTCTTGTGAAGTTTTCAAGTTTTGGGTAAAGATTTGATGGACTATGGAATAAGGAGTGGCAAGAGACTAAGCTTGGGGATGCCCAAGGCACCCCAAGGTAATATTCAAGGACAACCAAGAGTCTAAGCTTGGGGATGCCCCGGGAAGGCATCCCCTCTTTCGTCTCCGTCTCTCGGTAACTTTACTTGAGGCTATATTTTTATTCACCACATGATATGTGTTTTGCTTGCAGCTTCATTTTTTTTATTTTTTTTGCTTACTATTTGAATAATATCCCAAGATCTAAAATTCTTAAATGTTAGAGAGTCTTCACATAGTTACATAATTATCCAACTACTCATTGATCTTCACTTATATCTTTTGGAGTAGTTTGTTGGTTGCTCTACTGCTTTACTTATATCTTTTAGAGCACGGCGGTGGTTTTATTTTGAAGAAATAGATGAACTCTCATGCTTCACTTATATTATTTTGAGACTATTTTAGAACATCATGGTAATGTGCTTTGGTTATAAAATTAGTCCTAATATGATAGGCATTCAAGATGGGTATAGTAAAAACTTTCACATAAAGTGCATTGAATGATAGGAGAAGTTTGATACTTGATGATTGTTTTGAGATATGAGGATGGTGATATTAGAGTTATGCTAGTGGGGTAATTATGAATTCAAGGAATACTTGTGTTAAAGTTTGTTATTCCCGTAGCATGCACGTATGGTGGACCGCTATGTGACGAAGTTAGAGCATGAGGTATTTATTGAGTATCATCCTTTGTGTGGAGGTCGAGATCGCGCGATGGTTAACTCCTACCAACCCTTCCCCTAGGAGCATGCGTCGAATAATTTGTTTTGATAACTCGTAGATTTTTGCAATAAGTATATGAGTTCTTTATGACTAATGTTGAGTCCATGGATTATACACACTCTCACCCTTCCACCATTGCTAGCCTCTCTTGTACCGCACAACTTTCGCCTGTACCATACACCCACAATATACCTTCCTCAAAACAGGCACCGTACCTACCTATCATTGCATTTCCATAGCCATTCCGAGATATATTGCCATGCAACTTTCCACCGTTCTGTTCATATGACATGCTTCATCATCATCATTCACATAGAGTCATATTTTTTTCTAGCTTCGAGTTGTAATCTTTGAGTTGTAAGTAAATAAAAGTGTGATGATCTTCATTATTAGAGCATTGTCCCATGTGAGGAAAAAAGGAGAAAGGCCAAAAAAAAGAGAGATGGCCCAAAAAAAGAGAGAGGGGGCGAAAAAAAGAGAAGCCCGTCCAAAAAAAGAGAGAGAGAAGGGACAATGCTACTATCCTTTTCCACACTTGTGCTTCAAAGTAGCACCATAATCTTCATGATAGAGAGTCCCTTGTTTTGTCACTTTCATATACTAGTGGGAATTTTCATTATAGAAATTGGCTTGTATATTCCAACGATGGGCTTCCTCAAAGCGCCCTAGGTCTTCATGAGCAAGCAAGTTGGATGCACACCCACTTAGTTTCTTTTGATGAGCTTTCATACACTTATAGATCTAGTGCATCCGTTGCATGGCAATCCCTACACACTCACATTGATATCTATTGATGGGCATCTCCATAGCCCATTGATATGCCTAGTTGATGTGAGACTATCTTCTTCTTTTATCTTCTCCACAACCACCACCCTATTCCACATAGTGCTATATCCATGGCTCACGCTCATGTACTGCGTGAAAGTTTGAAAGAATTAAAGTGTGAAACAATTGCTTGGCAGAAACCGGGGTTGTGCATGATATGAATATTTTGTGTGATGAAGAGGGAGCATAGCCAGACTATATGAGTTTGTAGGGCTAACTTTCTTTGGCCATGTTATTTTGAGAAGACATGATTGCTTTGTTAGTATGCTTGAAGTATTATTATTCTTATGTCAATATAGACTTTTATCTTGAATCTTTCGGATCTGAACATTCATGCCACAATAAAGAAAATCACATTGAATGATGTTAGGTAGCATCTCACATAAAAAATTCTATTTTTATCATTTACCTACTCGAGGACGAGCAGGAATTAAGCTTGGGGATGCTTGATACGTCTCCAATGTATCTATAATTTTTGATTGTTCCATGCTATTATATTATCCTTCTAGGATGTTTTATGGGCCTTTATATACACTTTTATATGATTTTTGGGACTAACCTATTAACCTAGAGCCCAGTGGCAGTTTCTGTTTTTTCCTTGTTTTTGAGTTTTACAGAAAAGGAATACCAAACGGAGTCCAATTGACGTACCAATTTTTGATGATTTTTTATGGACCAAAAGAAGCCCCCGGAGTAAAAGAGTTGGGCCAGAAGAGTCTCGGGCTGCCCAGGAGGGTGGGGTGGGCACGCCCCCTATCTCGTGGACAGCCCAGATACCCCCCTGACTTGTGCCCTACGCCAAAAAATCCTATAAATACAGAAACCTCCAGAAAATAACCTAGATCGGGAGTTCTGCCACCGAAGGCCTCTATTGCCACCGAAAACCAATCTAGACCCTGTTCCACCACCCTACCGAGGGCGAATCCCTCTCCGGTGGCCATCTTCATCATCTCGGCGCTCTCCATGACGAGGAGGGAGTAGTCCACCCTCGGGGCTGAGGGTATGTACTAGTAGCTATGTGTTTGATCTCTCTCTCTCTCTCTCTCTCTCTCTCGTGTTCTTGAGATGGCACGATCTTGATGTATCGCGAGCTTTGCTATTATAGTTGGATCTTATGATGTTTCTCCCCCTCTACTCTCTTGTGATGAATTGAGTTTTCCCTTTGAAGTTATCTTATCAGATTGAGTCTTTAAGGATTTGAGAACACTTGATGTATGTCTTGCATGTGCTTATGTGTGGTGACAATGGGATATCACGTGATCTACTTAATGTATGTTTTGGTGATCAACTTGCGGGTTCAGTGACCATGTGAACTTATGCATAGGGGTTGGCACACGTTTTCGTCTTGACTCTCCGGTAGAAACTTTGGGGCACTCTTTGAAGTTCTTTGTGTTGGTTGAATAGATGAATCTGAGATTGTGTGATGCATATCGTATAATCATGCCCAGGGATACTTGAGGTGACAATGGAGTATCTATGTGACATTAGGGTTTTGGTTGATTTGTATCTTATGGTGTTATTCTAGTACGAACTCTATGTTAGATCGAACAAAAAGACTAGCCTCGTGTTATTTTACTACAGACTCTTAAATAGATCGATCAGAAAGGATAACTTTGAGGTGGTTTCGTACCCTACCATATTCTCTTCGTTTGTTCTCCGCTATCAGTGACTTTGGAGTGACTCTTTGTTGCATGTTGAGGACTAGTAATATGATCCAATTATGTTATCCTTGTTGAGAGAACTTGCACTAGTGAAAGTAAGAACCCTAGGCCTTGTTTCCTATCATTGCAATACCGTTTATGCTCACTTTTACCACTTGCTACCTTGCTGTTTTTATATTTTCAGATTACAAAAACCTATATCTACCATCCATATTGCACTTGTATCACCATCTCTTCGCCGAACTAGTGCACCTATACAATTTACCATTGTATTGTGTGTTTTGGGGACACAAGAGACTCTTTGTTATTTGGTTGCAGGGTTGTTTGATAGAGATCATTTTCATCCTACGCCTCCCACGGATTGATAAACCTTAGGTCATCCACTTGAGGGAAATTTGCTACTGTCCTACAAACCTCTGCACTTGGAGGTCCAACAATGTCTACAAGAAGAAGGTTGTGTAGTAGACATCAGTGGGTTATCATGTCTACATAGTTCTCGAACCCGTAGGGTCCGCACGCTTAACGTTCAATGATGATTTGTATTATGAGTTATGTTTTTTTGGTGACCGAAGATTGTTCGGAGTCCCGGATGAGATCGCAGACATGACGAGGAGTCTTGAAATAGTCTAGAGGTAAAGATTGATATGTTGGATGATGGGCCATATGGGCCATAAGAGGGAGGCACACCAGCCCACATAGGGGTGGTGCACCCCCCATGGAAGGAGACCGAATTGGAGTAGGGAAGGGGGCGGCGCCCCCCTTTCCTTCTCCTCCTCCCACTCCTTCCTCCTTTCCCCCTCCATGAGAAGGAATAGAGGAGGGGGGGGGTGAATCCTACTAGGACTAGGAGCCCTAGTAGGACTCCCCTCTCCTTGGCGTGCCCCTAGGGTGTGACGCCCCCGATTTGACCGTACACTAATCATGCACGCAAATGTGTACGATCAAGATCAGGGACTCACTGGAAGATATCACAACACAACTCTAGACACAAATTAAAATAATACAAGCTTTATATTACAAGCCAGGGGCCTCGAGGGCTCGAATACATAAGCTCGAAAACATAAGAATCAGCGGAAGCAATAATATCTGAGTACAGACGTAAGTTAAGCAAGTTTGCCTTAAAAAGGCTAGCACAAATGTAACAATGATCGAAAAGACAAGGCCTCCTGCCTGGGACCTCCTAACTACTCCTCGAAATCGAACTCCATGTAGAAACATCATCGGGATCCTCTGGCTTCTGGACTCCATCAATCTGGTTGCATCATCCGAGAAGAAGGAACAAGAGGGGAAAAGGGGGAGAAAAGCAACCGTGAGTACTCATCCAAAGTACTCGCAAGCAAGGATCTACACTACAAATGCAATGATATCTGTGTAAGGGGTAATATATGTGGGTTAAACTACAGCATGCCAGAATAAGAGGGGGATAGCTAATCCAATCGAAGACTACGCTTCTGGCCACCTCCACCTTGCAGCCGTAGAAGAGAATAGATTGAAGTAACAAGTATCCTCGCATCTCGCAGGCTCCGTCTTGCAGCAGTAGAAGGGAATAGATGGTAAGTTCACCAAGTAACATCGTATAGCATAAACCTACCCGGCAATCCTCCCGCACATCACCCTGTGAGAGAGCAACCACCGAGTTATATCTGGAACTTGTCTGGGTGTGTTTTATTAAGTATCCAGTTCTAGTTGTCATGAGGTCAGAGTACAACTCCGGGTCGTCCTTTTTCCGAGGGACACGGCTATTCGAATAGATTAACTTCCCTGCAGGGGTGCACCACAAAACCCAGCACGCTCGATCCCATTTGGCCGGACACACTTTCCAGGGTCATGCCTGGCCTTGGGAGATCAACATGTCGCAACCCTACCTAAGCACAACAGAGAGGTCAGCACGCCGGTCTAAACCCTAAGCGCACGGGGGTCTGGGCCCATCGCCCAATGCACACCTGCACGTTGCGAGGGCAGCCGGTGAGCAGACCTAGCAACTTCCATTACTAAGGAAGTTACGTTACGCGGTCCAACCCGGCACGTGCCGCTCAGTCGCTGACGTCAAGAAGGCGTCGGCTGATACCACGACGTCGAGTGCCCATAACTATTCCCACGTAGCTGGTTAGTGCGTATAGGCCAAATGGCCAGACTCGGATCAAATACCAAGATCCCGTTAAACGTGTCATTATGAAATAACCGCGGACAACGACCAGGGCCAGGCCCACCTATCTCCTAGGTGGTCGCAACCCGCCCTGTCGCTCCGCCACAAAGTAACCATCAAGGGGCTGTCGGGAACCCAGGCTCACCACTACCTGGGTGGAACCACCTGCCCCTTCAGCCCCATCTCCGAATCATCATCATGTGTCATGTAAAGTATACATATAGTATATACCCGTGATCACCACCCGAGTGATCACGGCCCGATAGTATAGCATGGCAGACGGACAAGAATGTAGGGCCACTGATGGAATACTAGCATCCTATACTAAGCATTATGATAGCAGGTAAGGTATCAACAGTTGTAGTAACAATGGCAGGCTATGCAATAGAATAGGAGCTATCGAAACAACAATAATAGCAAACCTAATGCAAAAATAAGAGAGAGGGGAATGGGCGATATCTGGTGATCAAAGGGGGGGGGGGCTTGCCTGGTTCCTTTGGCAAGAAGGAGCGGTCGTCGTCGACGTAGTCGATCATAGTGGCACCGTCAGCAGTCTCGGTCCCGGTGTCTATCGGAGAGAAGAGGGGGGAGTAACAATAAATATAAAGCAAACAATTGTAACACAAAGCATAACATGGAAAAACGCGATGCTACGTGTGACCTAACGCGGTACTGAGTGATACTGGCGAGGATGGAAAACATCCGGGAAGGTATTCCCAGTGTTAGTCATTTTCGGGCAGATGAAGCAGAGGGGGAATGTTGCTTGTTCGCTATGGTAGGAACATGTGGCTGACGAACGGTCTGCGTATTCGGATTCGTCTCGTCGTTCTGAGCAACTTTCATATATAAATTCGAAAATCCCCTAATGTTAAATGCTAAGTGTACACAGAAAGTGTACACATCATTGTGCCAAAGAGGCTGACAGTGGGGTCAGTTGACTGAGTCAACTACCCAGTCAGCAGAGGCTGACTGGTGGGCCTAGTGGCTGACACAACAGCTGACTGGGCCGGCCTTATCCACTGGAATAGTGGGTGGGACCCACCTGTCATTGTCTCAACCATTTAATCAGTGGTTAAATTTAACCCAGAGCTAGTTAGAGGGGAGGCCCCACATGTCAGGGAGTAACTAGGTTAGTTAATTAGCCAGTTTAATTAAGTTGTGGTTAATTAGGAAGTGGGTCCCAGCAGTGAGTGGCACTGCACATTATTAGTGGCTGGGCTAAGCGGACACGTCAGCGGCGCCGATGTTTAGCCACCGGCGACCAAAACACGGCGGCGACACACGGTAAGTCGCCGGAAATCGTCTATAGGCCACCAAAACGCGCGTTGTTGGTCGCGTTCGAACGGCCAGACGACTACGCGTCGACTAGGACCGGTGGCGTCGTCGGAGTTGGCCGGAGCTGGCCGGAACGATGACGAAAGCGGCGATGGTGTTCGGGGGGATGGAGATATGGCGCTACGGGGCACGAGGTGAGGCGTACGCGGGTGCGTCGTGCTCCTGGGAGCACCAGGAGCTCGGCGCGCTGCTTGGGCGAGGGTGGCGCAAGTGGTGGCCACGACGGCGGATCAGAACGGTGGCGATGAGCACGGCCATGGTGGCGAGGGCTACGTGTGCAGAAGGAGAGGGGGAAAGAGGGGGGATTACGGCGCCGTGCTCACAGTGGTGTCGATGAGAGGCTTGGGGAGGCCGGTGGCGGTCGGGGAACGACGGATCGCCGTGGCGACGGGCGGTGGCCGGAGGTAGAAGAAGGGCCTTGGGCGGCGATGTAGTGTTCCCCGGCCCTGGCTCGTGGTAGGGGAGGGCATTGGGGTCGACGTCGGACCTCGTAGACGCGCCGGCGGGGTGCGGGGGCGGTGGTGGCCGCGGTGGGGTGAAGTGGCCGGCGACGAGCGCGTCATGGAGGTAGGGGATCTAGAGGAGGGTGAGAGATGTTGGAAATATGCCCTAGAGGCAATAATAAATTGGTTATTATTATATTTCCTTGTTCATGATAATCGTTTATTATCCATGCTAGAATTGTATTGATAGGAAACTCAGATACATGTGTGGATACATAGACAAACACCATGTCCCTAGTAAGCCTCTAGACGACTAGCTCGTTGATCAATAGATGGTTACGGTTTCCTAACCATGGACATTGGATGTCGTTGATAACGGGATCACATCATTAGGAGAATGATGTGATGGACAAGACCCAATCCTAAGCCAAGCACAGATCGTGTAGTTCGTATGCTAAAGCTTTTCTATATGTCAAGTATCTTTTCCTTAGACCATGAGATTGTGCAACTCCCGGATACCGTAGGAATGCTTTGGGTGTACCAAACGTCACAACGTAACTGGGTGGCTATAAAGGTGCACTACAGGTATCTCCGAAAGTGTCTGTCGGGTTGGCACGAATCGAGACTGGGATTTGTCACTCCGTATGACGGAGAGGTATCTCTGGGCCCACTCGGTAGGACATCATCATAATGTGCACAATATGTGATCAAGGATTTGATCACAGGATGATGTGTTACGGAACGAGTAAAGAGACTTGCCGGTAACGAGATTGAGCAAGGTATCGGTATACCGACGATCGAATCTCGGGCAAGTGCTATACCGATAGACAAAGGGAATCGTATACGGGATTGATTGAATCCTTGACATCGTGGTTCATCCGATGAGATCATCGTAGAACATGTGGGAGCCAACATGGGTATCCAGATCCCGCTGTTGGTTATTGGCCGGAGAGTTGTCTCGGTCATGTCTACATGGTTCCCGAACCCGTAGGGTCTACACACTTAAGGTTCGATGACGCTAGGGTTATAGGGAAAGTATGTACGCGGTTACCGAATGTTGTTCGGAGTCCCGGATGAGATCCCGGACATCACGAGGAGTTCCGGAATGGTCCGGAGGTAAAGATTCATATATGGGAAGTCCTGTTTTGGTCACCGGAAAAGTTTCGGGCGATATCGGTAATGTACCGGGACCACCGGGAGGGTCCCGGGGGTCCACCAGGTGGGGCCACCAACCCCAGGTGGCTGCGTGGGCTAAGTGTGGGAGGGGACCAGCCCCAAGGGGGCTGGTGCGCCCCCCCACCAAGTCTCTAGGCGCATGGAGAGGGGAGGGGGGCAAACCCTAGGTCCAGATGGGCCTTAAGGCCCACCCTAGGGCGCCCCCTCTCTCTCCCCCCCTTGGCCGCACCCTAGATGGGTTCTGGGGGGCTGCCGCCACCCCTAGGGAGGAAACCCTAGATGGGGGCGCAGCCCCTACCTCCCCCCTATATATATGTGAAGTTTAGGGCTGCCCAGAACAAGTTTTGACCTCGGTTGATTGGCGCAGCCCTACCTCTCTCCCTCCTCGTCTCCCGCAGCGCTTGGCGAAGCCCTGCTGGAGTCCCACGCTCCTCCATCACCACCACGCCGTTGTGCTGCTGTTGGATGGAGTCTTCCCCAACCTCTCCCTCTCTCCTTGCTGGATCAAGGCGTGGGAGACGTCACCGGGCTGCACGTGTGTTGAACGCGGAGGCACCGTTGCTTCGGTGCTAGGATCTTCGGCGATCTGAATCGCGGCGAGTACGACTCCATCAACCGCGTTCTTGAACGCTTCCGCTTAGCGATCTACAAGGGTATGTGGATCCAACTCTCCTCTCGTAGATGTGCATCTCCTAGATTGATCTTGGTGAGCGTAGGAAAATTTTTGTTTCCCATGCAACGTTCCCCAACAGTGGCATCATGAGCTAGGTTCTTGCGTAGATGCTTTCTCGAGTAGAACACAAAAGGGTTTGTGGGCGTTGATGTTTAAATTGCTGCCCTCCTTAGTCTTTCTTGATTCAGCGGTATTATGGGATGAAGCGGCCCGGACCAACTTTACATGTCCACGTACATGAGACCGGTTCCATCGACAGACATGTGACTTTTGTTGCATAAGATGGCTGGCGGGTGTCTGTCTCTCCTATCTTAGTTGAATCGGAATAGAACAAGGCGGTCCTTGTAGAAGGTTAAATAGCAACTTGAATATCACCGTTGTGGCTTTGCGTAGGTAAGAAGCGTTCTTGCTAGATACCCATAGCAGCCACGTAAAACATGGAACAACAAATTAGAGGACGTCTAACTTGTTTTTGCAGGGTATGTATGTGATGTGATATGGCCAATGACATGATGAGATATATTTGATGTATGAGATGATCATGTTGTAATAGTTAATATCGACTTGCATGTCGATGTATACGGCAACCGGCAGGAGCCATAGGGTTGTCTTTAATTTTTGTATGACCTGCGTGTCAATCATTAAGCGCTTTGTAATGCTTTACTTTATCGCTAAGCGGTAGGAATAGTAGTAAGAGCATGGTGGGCGCGCGACAACCCCGATGGCGACACGATGATGGAGATCATGATGATGGGGATCATGGTGTTACGCCGGTGACGATGGAGATCATGCCGGTGCTTTGGAGATGGAGATCAAAAGCACGAGTTGATGGCCATATCATGTCACTTATGATTTGCATGTGATGTTAATCCTTTTATGCATCTTATTTTGCTTAGGACGACGGTAGCATTATAAGATGATCCCTCACTAAAATTTCAAGATAAAATTGTGTTCCCCCCGAGTGTGCGCCGTTGCGAAGGTTCGTCGTTTCGAAGCACCACGTGATGATCGGGTGTGATAGACTCTACGTTCGCATACAACGGGTGCAAGCCAGTTTTGCACATGCAGAACACTCGGGTTAGACTTGACGAGCCTAGCATGTACAGACATGGCCTCGGAACACGGAAGACCGAAAGGTCGAGCATGAGTCGTATAGTAGATATGATCAACATGAAGATGTTCACCATTGACACCACCTCATCTCACGTGATGATCGGACTTGGGTTGGTGGATTTGGATCATGTCACGCTCGGATGACCAGAGGGATGTCAATTTGAGTGGGAGTTATAAGTAATTTGATTAGTTAAACTCACTTATCATGAACAATAGTCTAAGTTGACTTTGCAAATTATGTTGTAGACCAATAACTGCGTTGTAGCTCCCTGTTTAATACGATCCTAGAGAAAGACTAAGTTGAAAGATAATGTAAGCAAGGATGCGGACTGGGTCCGTAGTCCGAGGAGTGTCCTCACTGCTGCACAGAAAGCTTACGTCTTTGATGCACCGCTCGATGTGCAAACCCCTACAACGTTGTCTGTGGATGTTGTGAACACCTGACAGAGACGTCCTGATGACTACTTGATAGTTTAGTGCACCATACTTCACGGCTTAGAATCGGGATTCCAATGACGTTTTGAACGCCATAGAACATATGAGATGTTCTAAAAGCTGAAATTGGGATTTTAGGCTCATGCCCGTGCTGAGAGGTGTGAGACCTCTGACAAGTTCTTTTGCCAAAAAGATGGAGGAGAATGGCTCAACTAGTGAGCATGTGCTCAGAATGTCTGGGTGCTGAAATCACTTGAACCAAGTGGGAGTTAATCTTCCAGGTGAGATAGTGGTTGACAGAATTCTCTAGACACTATCACCAAGCTACTAGAACTTCGTGATGAACTATGACATGCAAAGGATGGAGATGATCCCGGTGCTGTTAGCGGTTCTTAGTACCGCAAAAGTAGAAATCAAGAAGGAGCATCAAGTGTTGATGGTTTAGCAAGACCACTGGTTTCAAAAGGGGCAAGGGCTAGAAGGGAAACTTCATGAATGGCAAACCAGTTGTCGCTCTAATGAGGGAACCTAAGGTTGCACCCAAACCTCGAGACTAAGTGCTTCGATTGTAAGGGTAACGGTCACATGGTAGCGGAACCACCCCAAATACATGGTAGATATGATAGCTGGCAACTTCAACAAAGTATATTTGATATACGTGTTATTGATGTGTACCTTAGTAGTACTCCTTGTAGCACCTTGGTATTGGATACCGGTTCAGTTGCTATTATTAGTGACTTGAAGCAAGAGCTACGCACTGAACGGAGACTAGCTAAAGACGAGGTGACGATGTGTGTTGGAAGTGTTTCCAAGGTTGATGAGATCACCATCGCACACTTCCTCTATTTTCGAGATTGGTGTTGAACCTAGATAAATGTTATCAGGTGTCTACGTTGAGCATGAAAATGATTAGATCATGTTCATCGCAATACGGTTATTCATTTAAGTAAGAGAATAATGGTTATCCTGTTTACATGAATAATACCTTTATGGTCATGCACCCAATGGTTCGTTGAATCTCGATCATGGTAATACACATAATGATAATATTAATGCCAAAAGATGTAGAGTTAATAATGATAGTACCACTTTCTTGTGGCACTGCCGCTTAGGTCATTTTGGCATAAAATGCATGAAGAAACTCCATGCTGATGGACGTTTGGAGTCACTTGATTTTGAATCGCTTGACACATGCGAGCCATGCCTCATGGGCAGGATGACTGAGATCTCGTTTTCAGGTACAATGAAACGGGTAAGTGACTTATTGGAAATCATACATGCTGATGTATGTGATCCAATGAGAAATAAGGCGTGTGGTGGATATCGTTATTTTCTCATCTTCACTGACGATTTGAGTAGATATGGTATATTTACTTAATGAAGCAAAAGTCTGAAACGTTTGAAAGGTTCAAAAATTTCAGAGTGAAGATTAAGAATCATCATAACAAGAAGATCATGTTCCTACGATCTGATCAAGGGGATATTATCTTAATTATGAGTTTGGCAATCACTTAAGACATTGTGGAATTGTTTCACAGTTGAAGTCCCCTGGAACACCACAGCGTAATGGTGTGTCCGGACATCGTAATCGAACCTTATGAGATATGGTGCGATCTATGGTGTGTCTTACCGATCTACCGCTATTATTTTGAGGTTATGCATTAGAGATAGCTGCATTCACTTTATATAGGGCACCATCTAAGTCCGTTGAGACGATGTCGTATGGTTTGGCAAGAAACCAAAGTTGTTGTTTTCTTAAATGTTTGGGGCTGCGATGCTTATGGCTTCAGCCAGAAAAAGCTCGAACCCAAAGCGGACAAATACATCTTCATAGGATACCCAAGGGTAACAGTTGGGTATACCTTCTATCTCAGATCCAAGGACAAAAATGTTTGTCGCTAAGAACGGGTCCTTTCTCGAGAAGGAGTTTCTCTCGAAAGAATTGAGTGGGAGGAAGATAGAACTTGATGAGGTTGTCGAACCCTCACTTCAACCGGAGAGTAGTGCAACACAGAAAGATGTTTCTGTGGAATCTACGACAGTTGAAGAGGAAACTAATGATAGTGATCATGAAGCTCCAGATCAAGTTGCTATCGAACCTCGTAGGTTGACAAGGATATGTACTACTCCTGAGTGGTACGTTGATCCTGTCTTAGAGGTCATGTTGTTGGACAACGATGAACCTACGAACTATGGAGAAGCGATGGTGGGCCCATATTCCGACAAATGGTTAGAAGCCGATAAATCCGAGATAGGATCCATGTATCAAAACAAAGTATGGACTTTGGTGGACTTGCCCTGTGATCGGCAAGCCATTGAGACAAATGGATCTTTAAAACTAAGACGGATGTGGACGGTAATGTCACCGTCTATGAAGCTCGACTTGTGGCGAAGAGTTTTCCACAAGTTCAAGGAGTTGACTACGATGAGATTTTCTCACCCGTAGCGATGCTTAAGTCCGTCAGAATCATGTTAGCATTAGCTACATTTATGAAATCTGGCAGATGGATGACAAAACAAGTTTCCTTACCAGTTTTCGTAAGGAAAGGTTGTATGTGATACAATCAGAAAGGTTTTGTCGATCCTAAGGATGCTAAAAGATATGCTAGCTCCAACGATCCTTCCATGGACTAGAGCAAGCATCTCGGAGTCGGAATATACACTTTGATGGAGTGATCAAAGTTTTTGGGTATACAAAGTTTGGTGGAAACTTGTATTTGCAATAAAGTGAGTGGGAGCACTACAACATTTCTGATAAGTATATGTGAATGACATATTGTTGATCCGAAATGATGTAGAATTTCTGGAAAGCATAAAGGGTTGTTTGAAATGAGTTTTTCAAAGGAAGACCTGGATAAAGCTGCTTACATATTGGGCATCAAGATCTATACAGATAGATCAAGACGCCTGATGACACTTTCAAAAGATCACACACCTTGGCATGATTTTGAAGAAGTTCAAAATAGATCAGTCAAAGAAGGAGTTCTTACCTGATCTGTAAGGTGTGAAGTTGAGTAAGACTCAAAACTTGACCACGGCAGAAGGAAGAGGAAGGACGAAGGTCGTCCCCTATGCTTTTGTCATAGGCTCTATACGATATGCCATGCTAAGTACCGCACCTGATGTGTGCCTTGCCACATGTCTGGCAAGAGGGTACAAAGGTGATCCAGGAGTGGATTACTAGATAGTGGTCAAAATTATCCTTAGAGGAGTAAGGAAATGTTTCTCGGTTATGGAGGTGATAAAGAGTTCGACGTAAAGAGTTACGTCGATGCAAGCTTAACACCTATCCGGATAACTCTAAGTGGAGATACCGGATACGTATAATGGAGCAACAGTTTGGAATAGCTCCAAGTGGAACGTGGTAGCAGCATCTACGATATGACATAAAGTTTTGCGAAGTACATAGGGATCTGAATGTTGCAGACCCGTTGACTACAAACTCTCTCACAAGCATAACATGATCAAACACAGAACTCATTGAGTGTTAATCACATATTGATGTGAACTAGATTACTGACTCTAGTAAACTCTTTGGATGTTGGTCACATGGCGATGTGACCTGTGAGTGTTAATCACATGGCGATGTGAACTAGATTATTGACTCTAGTGCAAGTGGGAGACTGTTGGAAATATGCCCTAGAGGCAATAATAAATTGGTTATTATTATATTTCCTTGTTCACGATAATCGTTTATTATCCATGCTAGAATTGTATTGATAGGAAACTCAGATACAAGTGTGGATACATAGACAAACACCATGTCCCTAGTAAGCCTCTAGATGACTAGCTCGTTGATCAATAGATGGTTACGGTTTCCTGACCATGGACATTGGATGTCATTGATAACGGGATCACATCATTAGGAGAATGATGTGATGGACAAGACCCAATCCTAAGCCTAGCACAGATCGTGTAATTCGTATGCTAAAGCTTTTCTATATGTCAAGTATCTTTTCCTTAGACCATGAGATTGTGCAACTCCCGGATACCGTAGGAATGCTTTGGGTGTACCAAACGTCACAACGTAACTGGGTGGCTATAAAGGTGCACTACAGGTATCTCCGAAAGTGTCTGTTGGGTTGGCACGAATCGAGACTGGGATTTGTCACTCCGTATGACGGAGAGGTATCTCTGGGCCCACTCGGTAGGACATCATCATAATGTGCACAATATGTGATCAAGGAGTTGATCACGGGATGATGTGTTACGGAACGAGTAAAGAGACTTGCCGGTAACGAGATTGAGCAAGGTATCGGTATACCGACGATCGAATCTCGGGCAAGTGCTATACCGATAGACAAAGGGAATCGTATACGGGATTGATTGAATCCTTGACATCGTGGTTCATCCGATGAGATCATCGTGGAACATGTGGGAGCCAACATGGGTTTCCAGATCCCGCTGTTGGTTATTGGCCGGAGAGTTGTCTCGGTCATGTCTACATGGTTCCCGAGCCCGTAGGGTCTACACACTTAAGGTTCGATGACGCTAGGGTTATAGGGAAAGTATGTACGCGGTTACCGAATGTTGTTCGGAGTCCCGGATGAGATCCCGGACGTCACGAGGAGTTCCGGAATGGTCCGGAGGTAAAGATTCATATATGGGAAGTCCTGTTTTGGTCACCGGAAAAGTTTCGGGCGATATCGGTAATGTACCGGGACCACCGGGAGGGTCCCGGGGGTCCACCAGGTGGGGCCACCAACCCCAGGTGGCTGCGTGGGCTAAGTGTGGGAGGGGACCAGCCCCAAGGGGGCTGGTGCGCCCCCCCACCAAGTCTCTAGGCGCATGGAGAGGGGAGGGGGGCAAACCCTAGGTCCAGATGGGCCTTAAGGCCCACCCTAGGGCGCCCCCTCTCTCTCCCCCCTTGGCCGCACCCTAGATGGGTTCTGGGGGGCTGCCGCCACCCCTAGGGAGGAAACCCTAGATGGGGGCGCAGCCCCTACCTCCCCCCTATATATATGTGAAGTTTAGGGCTGCCCAGAACAAGTTTTGACCTCGGTTGATTGGCGCAGCCCTACCTCTCTCCCTCCTCGTCTCCCGCAGCGCTTGGCGAAGCCCTGCTGGAGTCCCGCGCTCCTCCATCACCACCACGCCGTTGTGCTGCTGTTGGATGGAGTCTTCCCCAACCTCTCCCTCTCTCCTTGCTGGATCAAGGCGTGGGAGACGTCACCGGGCTGCACGTGTGTTGAACGCGGAGGCACCGTTGCTTCGGTGCTAGGATCTTCGGCGATCTGAATCGCGGCGAGTACGACTCCATCAACCGCGTTCTTGAACGCTTCCGCTTAGCGATCTACAAGGGTATGTGGATCCAACTCTCCTCTCGTAGATGTGCATCTCCTAGATTGATCTTGGTGAGCGTAGGAAAATTTTTGTTTCCCATGCAACGTTCCCCAACAGTGGCATCATGAGCTAGGTTCTTGCGTAGATGCTTTCTCGAGTAGAACACAAAAGGGTTTGTGGGCGTTGATGTTTAAATTGCTGCCCTCCTTAGTCTTTCTTGATTCAGCGGTATTATGGGATGAAGCGGCCCGGACCAACTTTACATGTCCACGTACATGAGACCGGTTCCATCGACAGACATGTGACTTTTGTTGCATAAGATGGCTGGCGGGTGTCTGTCTCTCCTATCTTAGTTGAATCGGAATAGAACAAGGCGGTCCTTGTAGAAGGGTAAATAGCAACTTGAATATCACCGTTGTGGCTTTGCGTAGGTAAGAAGCGTTCTTGCTAGATACCCATAGCAGCCACGTAAAACATGCAACAACAAATTAGAGGACGTCTAACTTGTTTTTGCAGGGTATGTATGTGATATGATATGGCCAATGACATGATGAGATATATTTGATGTATGAGATGATCATGTTGTAATAGTTAATATCGACTTGCATGTCGATGCATACGGCAACCGGCAGGAGCCATAGGGTTGTCTTTAATTTTTGTATGACCTGCGTGTCAATCATTAAGCGCTTTGTAATGCTTTACTTTATCGCTAAACGGTAGCAATAGTAGTAAGAGCATGATGGGCGCGCGACAACCCCGATGGCGACACGATGATGGAGATCATGATGATGGGGATCATGGTGTGGCGCCGGTGACGATGGAGATCATGCCGGTGCTTTGGAGATGGAGATCAAAAACACGAGTTGATGGCCATATCATGTCACTTATGATTTGCATGTGATGTTAATCCTTTTATGCATCTTATTTTGCTTAGGACGACGGTAGCATTATAAGATGATCCTTCACTAAAATTTCAAGATAAAATTGTGTTCCCCCCGAGTGTGCGCCGTTGCGAAGGTTCGTCGTTTCGAAGCACCACGTGATGATCGGGTGTGATAGACTCTACGTTCGCATACAACGGGTGCAAGCCAGTTTTGCACATGCAGAACACTCGGGTTAGACTTGACGAGCCTAGCATGTACAGACATGGCCTCGGAACACGGAAGACCGAAAGGTCGAGCATGAGTCATATAGTAGATATGATCAACATGAAGATGTTCACCATTTACACCACCTCATCTCACGTGATGATCGGACTTGGGTTGGTGGATTTGGATCATGTCACGCTCGGATGACCAGAGGGATGTCAATTTGAGTGGGAGTTATAAGTAATTTGATTAGTTAAACTCACTTATCATGAACAATAGTCTAAGTTGACTTTGCAAATTATGTTGTAGACCAATAACTGCGTTGTAGCTCCCTGTTTAATACGATCCTAGAGAAAGACTAAGTTGAAAGATAATGTAAGCAAGGATGCGGACTGGGTCCGTAGTCCGAGGAGTGTCCTCACTGCTGCACAGAAAGCTTACGTCTTTGATGCACCGCTCGATGTGCAAACCCCTACAACGTTGTCTGTGGATGTTGTGAACACCTGACAGAGACGTCCTGATGACTACTTGATAGTTTAGTGCACCATACTTCACGGCTTAGAATCGGGATTCCAATGACGTTTTGAACGCCATAGAACATATGAGATGTTCTAAAAGCTGAAATTGGGATTTTAGGCTCATGCCCGTGCTGAGAGGTGTGAGACCTCTGACAAGTTCTTTTGCCAAAAAGATGGAGGAGAATGGCTCAACTAGTGAGCATGTGCTCAGAATGTCTGGGTGCTGAAATCACTTGAACCAAGTGGGAGTTAATCTTCCAGGTGAGATAGTGGTTGACAGAATTCTCTAGACACTATCACCAAGCTACTAGAACTTCGTGATGAACTATGACATGCAAAGGATGGAGATGATCCCGGTGCTGTTAGCGGTTCTTAGTACCGCAAAAGTAGAAATCAAGAAGGAGCATCAAGTGTTGATGGTTTAGCAAGACCACTGGTTTCAAAAGGGGCAAGGGCTAGAAGGGAAACTTCATGAATGGCAAACCAGTTGTCGCTCTAATGAGGGAACCTAAGGTTGCACCCAAACCTCGAGACTAAGTGCTTCGATTGTAAGGGTAACGGTCACATGGTAGCGGAACCACCCCAAATACATGGTAGATATGATAGCTGGCAACTTCAACAAAGTATATTTGATATACGTGTTATTGATGTGTACCTTAGTAGTACTCCTTGTAGCACCTTGGTATTGGATACCGGTTCAGTTGCTATTATTAGTGACTTGAAGCAAGAGCTACGCACTGAACGGAGACTAGCTAAAGACGAGGTGACGATGTGTGTTGGAAGTGTTTCCAAGGTTGATGAGATCACCATCGCACACTTCCTCTATTTTCGAGATTGGTGTTGAACCTAGATAAATGTTATCAGGTGTCTACGTTGAGCATGAAAATGATTAGATCATGTTCATCGCAATACGGTTATTAGACGTGTGCGCTGCCCCCTCCACAGTTTGCTCCTTAGGTCATATTCTCGTAATGCTTAGGCGAAGCCCTACGCGGATCACTTCACCATCACCATCACCATGCTATCGTGCTGACGAAAATCTCCCTGAACACTTTGCTGGATCAAGAGTTCGAGGGACGTCATCGAGCTGAACGTGTGCAGAACTCGAAGGCGTCGTACGTTCGGTGCTTGATCAGTTGAATCGAGAAGACATTCGACTACATCAACTGCGTTAAGTAAATGCTTCCGCTTTTGTTCTACGAGGGTACGTAGACACACTCTCCCCCTATCGTTGCTATGCATCTCCTAGATAGATCTTGCGTGAGCGTAGGAATTTTTTTGGAATTGCATGCTACGTTCCCCAACAGTGGCATCACGAGCCAGGTCTATGCGTAGATGATATGCACGAGTAGACCACAAAGAGTTGTGGGTGGCGGTAGTCATACTGCTTACCACAAATGTCTTATTTTTATTCGGCGGTATTGTTGGATGAAGCGCCCCGGACCAACCTTACATGGCCACATTCATGAGACCGGTTCCACCGACAGAAATGTAGCTAGATTTGCATAAAGGTGGCTGGCGGGTGTCTGTTTCTCCAACTTTAGTTGAATCAAATTTGACTATGGCTGGTCCTTGTTGAAGATTAAATCAGCAAACCTGACGAAACACCATTGTGGTTTTGATGCGTAGGTAAGAATGATTCTTGCTAGAAGCCCGTAGCAACCATGTAAAACTTGCAACAACAAAGTAGAGGACGTCTAACTTTTTTTTGCAGGGCATGTTGTGATGTGATATGGTCAAGACGTGATGAGTTATACATTATTGTATGAGATGATCATGTTTTATAAATTATCGGCAATTGGCAGGAGCCTTATGGCTGTCTCTTTATTGTATGAAATACGACCACCATGTAATTGCTTTACTTTACCACTATGAGTTAGTGATAGTCGTAGAAGCAATAGTTGGCGAGACGACCATGACGCTACGATGGAGATCAAGGTGTCAAGCCGGTGACGATGGAGATCATGATGGTGCTTTGGAGATGGATATCAAAGGCACAAGATGATGATGGCAATATCATGTCACATATTTTGATTGCATGTGATGTTTATCTTTTTATGCGTCTTATTTTTCTTAGTACAGCGGTAGCATTATAAGATGATCCCTTACTAAAATTTCAAGGTACAAGTGTTCTCCCTGAGTATGCATCGTTGCGACAGTTCAGCGTGCCGAGACACCACGTGATGATCGGGTGTGATAAGCTCTATGTTCACATACCACGGGTGTAAGACAATTTTGCATGTGCGGAATACTCGGGTTAAACTTTACGAGCCTAGCATGTACAGACATGGCCTTGGAACACTGGAGACCAAAAGGTCGAGCGTGAATCATATAGTAGATATGATCAACATAAGATGTTCACCATTGAAAACTACTCCATCTCATGTGATGATCAGACATGGTTTAGTTAATTTGGATCACGTGATCATTTAGATGACTTGATGGATGTCTATCTAAGTGGGAGTTCTTAAGTAATATGATTAGTTGAACTTAATTTATCATGAACTTAGTCCTGATAGTTTTTGCATATCTATGTTGTAGATCAATGGCCCGTGCTACTGTTCCCTTGAATTTTAATGTGTTCCTAGAGAAAACTCAGTTGAAAGATGATGGTAGCAACTACACGGACTGGGTCCGTAACTTGAGGATTATCCTCATTGCTGCACAGAAGAATGATGTCCTTGATGCATCACTAGGTGAAAGGCCTGCTGCAGGAGCAACTGCTGATGTTATGAACGTCTGTCAAGCACGATCTGATGACTACTTGATAGTTTAGTGTGCCATGATTTACAGCTTAGAATCAGGACTTCAAAGACGTTTTGAACTTCATGGATCATATGAGATGTTCCAAGAGTTGAAGTTAATATTTCAAGCAAATGCCCGAGTTGAGAGATATGAAGTCTCCAACAAGTTCTATAGCTGCAAGATGGAGGAGAATAGTTCTGTCAGTGAACACATACTCAGAATGTCTGGGTACCATAACGACTTGCCTTAGCTGGGAGTTAATCTTCCAGATGATAGTGTTATTGTCAGAGTTCTTCAATCACTGCCACCAGGCTATAAAGGCTTCGTGATGAACTATAATATGCAAGGGATGGAGAAGACAATTCCCGAGCTCTTCGCAATGCTCAAAGCTACGGAGGTAGAAATAAAAAAGGAGCATCAAGTGCTGATGGTTAACAAGACCACTAGTTTCAATAAAAAGAGCAAGGGAAAGAAGAGGAACTTCAATAATAATAGCAAACAAGTTGCTACTCCCGGGAAGAAACCCAAGTCTGGAGCCAAGCCTTAAACTGAGTGCTTCTACTGCAAAGGGACTGGTCACTAGAAGCGGAACTGCCCCAAGTACTTGGCGGATAAGAAGGATGGCAAAGTGAACAAAGGTATATTTGATATACATGTTATTGATGTGTACCTTAGTAATGCTCATAGTAGCGCTTGGGTATTTGATATTGGTTCGGTTGCTCATATTTGTAACTCGAAACAGGGGCTACGGATTAAACGGAGATTGGCTAAGGACGAGGTGACGATTCACGTCGGGAATGGTTCCAAGGTTGGTATGATCGCCATCGGTACGCTACCTCTACATCTACCTGCGAGGTTAGTTTTAGACCTGAATAATTGTTATTTGGTGCCAGCGTTGACCATGAACATTATATCTTGATCTTGTTTGATGCGAGACGGTTATTCATTTAAATCAGAGAATAATGGTTGTTCTATTTATATGAGTAATATCTTTTATGGTCATGCACCCTTGAAGAGTGGTCTATTTTTGTTGAATCTCGATCGTGGTGATACACATATTCATAATATTGATGCCAAAAGATGCAAAGTTTATAATGATAGTGCAACATATTTGTGGCACTGCCGTTTAGGTCATATTGGTGTAAAGCGCATGAAGAAAATCCACGCGGCTGGACTTTTGGAATCACTTGATTATGAATCATTTGATGCTTGCGAACCATGCCTCATGCGCAAGATGACAAAAACTCTGTTCTCCGGAAAAATGGAGCGAGCCACTGACTTATTGGAAATAATACATACCGATGTGTGCGGTCCGATGAGTGTTGAGGCTCACGGCGGGTATCATTATTTTCTAACCTTCACAGATGCTTTGAGCATATATGGGTATATCTACTTGATGAAACACAAGCCTGAAACATTTGCAAAGTTCAAAGAATTTCAGAGTGTCGGTGTACAAAAAGAGGGGTACACTTTTTGTACCCCTATGACTGTGCACGGGCAGTCTGAGCCACGGGCACCACCACACCAAGCACGACAAGGGAGGTGAGCGAGGGTAAGACCAAAGCTCGATGGAACTGAAGACCAAAGCCAAGACCACAAAGAGCAAAGGGACAAAGCGGGTTCCCCCGGCAAGATCCTTGTCGGGAGCCAGTTTTAGCAGCCCCGGCAAGATCCTTGCCGGGGCCGGCTCTAGCAGCCCCGGCAAGACCCTTGCCGCGGCATCTCGCCCCACGCCTACGGAGCAGATCACCCTTGAGTCCACTGCCCCCATGGGGGCAGGGATTCGGGAGATATCCCTGTAGTGGCATGCAGATCTTTGTGAAGACATTCAATACTAGATACACACTAAGAAGACGACGTCCCTTGGCGGGATCCCAGCCAAGGAGGACCACAAGACCTCCGGCAAGCATCTTGCCGGGGATGACAGCAGGCGCCGTGGCAAGACCCTTGCCGGGGCCTTGTCAAGGCCCTTACCGAGGACATCCGCAGAGCCACCATCAGGCCGACGCCAACTAAAGCTTTCACCGCCCTATGCAACTGCCGACCCAACCAGCTGGGGAGACACCTGTGTGGCGACATGTAGATCTTCGTGAAGACCCACCATTGCGCCACCTCAGCTGCCTGCCTGCCCACATGGCGTCTCAGGCACCGCTGGCCAGGGCGGGTGTCGACACAAGAAGGAGCGGCAGCGGACAAGACAGGCCTCTCCCCCGTCCCCGATAACACAAGGACACCTAAGCAAGACACATTAAATGCGCCTTGTCATGTAATGCGAGGGATAAACCTCGCATCACTGTACCCTTTCCACCTCTTGTGTGCCACTTTGGCGACCCCTTTCTCTATAAAAGGAGGCCCGAGGTGACCAGGAGGAGGATTCGGCTTTTTGGAGCTCCTCATGACCCATAGCTAGCTGAAGAACACAAACATACAATCCACCAAAGCAGGAGTAGGGTTTTACGCATTCTCGCGGCCCGAACCTGGATAAACGAACCGTGTGCTATCTGTTGGATCCGCTTTTCTCTCATCCCCGCGCCCCGCAACCGTAGTAGGGATTCTTGAGATCCCATAGGTGTCGTTCCTAATACACCGACATCTTTGGCGCGCCAGGTAGGGGTTGCGCAGTTGTGAGAATCGGCTTTAGCAGTCAGTTCGACGCTTCTTCATCATCATGGCGTCCAAGAAGAAGACAACGGTGGCGGTTGGCCAGTCGGAAGCCGGACAGCTCGTCCCGACACGGGCGAGCAGCGGGCCGGTCACGGAAAGGACCCGGGGCGCTGCTTGCGAACACCAACACCGTCCCAGCAGCCGGAGTTTGGGAGGTGGCGATGTTTGTGCGCCTAGTAACGGGCCACACACCGCCAGATCCAAGGACGGAGCCAGGCCCTCCGCGAGTGGCGCGGGGCCTTCCAAGATCGCTGCCGCATCACCCGAAGGCGACGCAAGGGCCTCCAGGACTCCCACGCCGGCGCCAACAGCGTGCTCCTCTCAAGCAGCGCGCGACGAACATCGTCGTCACGCTGAAGATCCCGGGCGTCGCCGCGAGAAGAGCCCCGAGTGCCATTCCCGGGACGTAGAAGACCTGCCCGCCCGCCGAAGCGCTGGTGGAAACGGCATGCAACCGTGGGATCGTGATGGAGCTCCTCCTGACACAGTCAGGGGTCGAAGCGCGTCGCGGTCCGTGCAGGTTTCGCTACCGCTAACCCCAGCCGAAGCCCTGGCGCGCGCGTAGTTGCTCCTCGACTTTCCTCCCGTTACGGGGAAACTCGACGAATGGAGAGCCACCATCCGAAGCCTTGTCGCAGTCGCCAACAAGGATGAACCAAGTCCAGCGGAGCTCCCAGGTCGACGCCCCGATGGGGTCCCACACACCGGTGGCGGGAAGACCGGCAGCACCGTGGCCACGGTGCATTCGCCTCCTCCTCGCGCGGTACCGCGTGTGTCGACTTGTCGGGACGTCGCGGGTGACGCCATCTCCATAGCGTCTTCCGACCCACGGACCCACGACGACCAGCATCAAGTTCTTCAGGAGCGAGCTCATGAAGACGCTCGAACCACCATCGAGCACCGGCACGGAGCGCGCCACCAGTCAGACAGGCGAGCAGGGCCTGCTGTGAACCACCCAGCACCGGAGAGCCCTGGAGGCCTACCTTACGAGGTAGGCTGTCCGGCTTTTACCCGTGAGCTATGGCAGTTCCAGTGGCCCACTCACCGCACCTTCAAGCCTGACGTTGGCGAGAAGTACAACGGCAAGACCCACCCGTTGGAGTTCCTCAGCATCTACACCATCGCGATGCAAGCTGCCGGAGCCCGCGATGATAAGGTGCTTGCGAATTAATTTCCATTGGCTCTTAGACCCAACGCCATGTCGTGGTTGATGCACTTGCCGGTGGACCCTATTTCCTCCTAGTCGGATTTGTGCCATGAGTTTGTTCGCGCCTTTACTGGAGGTCACCAAGCCCATGGCCAAGCAAGTGACCTGCACATCATTCCCCACAAGGGAGGCGAGAGTCTGCCCAAGTATATGCAGAGGTTCAGCCGGGTACAGTACAATATCCTTGATGTTGACCCTGCCGCCATCATCAGCGCATTCCATCAGAACGTGAGTAACCGCAAGATGCGTGAAGAACTGGCAATGACCAAGGTGAAAGATGTGGCGGAACTCTATGTTCTTGCTGACAAATGTGCCCGGGCTGAAGAGGGAAGGAAGTACCCCGGCGAAGACGCCGGCGTGGAAACCGACTCTTCAGATGAGGATACTGCAGCCCCGGCGAAGAAAGGCCGGCACCGCAACAGGAAGCGCAAAGGTAAAGCCGTGCTTGCCGTCGAGGGATCTGACGATGCCGGCACCGCCAAGAAAACCAAGGCGGGTGACGCCGGCAAGGAAATTGCCGGGTGTGTCGCCTGTCGGGCTTTGGCGGCTACCGAAAAGCCAGGAAACTCCGGCAAGCGATACTGCAAGATCCATCGCACCAAAGGCCATGATCTCCAGGACTGTCGACAGGTTGAGCTCCTTGCTAAGAAGCAGAGGGCTGAATATGACAGGCGGGACAAGGAGAAGGGCCAGGACGGTGCTGAGGGGTCCGGAAAGAAGCGTGACGGCCAAGCGGGCCGTCGTGGCAAGGATAAACAGCAGGAGAGGCCCGCCCGGGGCCGTGACAGAAGGCCCGAAGACGACGATCACGAAGAGGACGACGAGTCCGGCGACCAAGAATTTCAGAAAGCTACGGAGGTCATGTGCGTCGATGGCGGCGCCTCGCTGCATACTTCTCACCGCCAACTTAAACACTGCTCGCGTGAGATTACATCAGCGGAGCCGTCGTCCGATGCCCAAAAGCCGCTGAAATGGTCCAGCACGCCTATCATTTTTGACACTGAGGATCACCCTGATCGCACTACTGCGGTCGGGTGCTTGCCATTGTTGGTTTCACCGATAATACGCAACCTCAAGGTGACAAAGATGCTGGTCGATGGCGGGGCCGGTCTGAACCTACTCTCGCCCACCGTGATCGAGAAGCTGCAGATTCCTGACGGAGACCTCGAAGAGACGGGCACGTTTCAGGGGGTCAACCCGGGGAGAAGTCAACCAAAGGGAAAGGTCACGCTGCCCATGACTTTTGGAAGTGATCTGAACTACAGGACATAAAGGATCGTGTTCGATGTTGCCAAGATCCCCTTGCCTTACAACGGGATCCATGGCCGCCCAGCGCTGGCCAAGTTCATGGCAGCGTCACACTACGCCTACAACACCCTGAAGATGCCAGGGCCTGTGACGATCATCACCATCCCCTCTGATAAGAAAGATGCGCTGATTTGCACTGACCAACTATACCAGCAGGCAGTTGCAGCAGCTGCCACCACGAGGGCACTTGCTCCTGCCACTGGAGCCCCGGGAGGGAAGAAGAAGAAGAAGACCGGTGAGACCTCGAACACCCACTCCGGCAAGCGCACCTCTTCGGAGTGTAGTGCTCCCGTCGAGGACGTGCCAGAGAGATCCGCCGGGAAGAAGAAGAAGAAGACCGGTGAGACCTCGGACACCCACTCCGGCAAGCGCACCTCTTCGGAGTGTAGTGCTCCCATCGAGGACGTGCCAGAGAGCTCCACCGGCAGAAACAAGAAGTCCAGGGCCACACCACTGGGAACCAAGAAGGTTTCTGTCAAGAGGGACGACACAGGAGGGGCTTTCACCATAAGCTCCACCCTTGACGACAAATAGGAAGACACGCTCGTCACCTTCCTGCGGGAAAATGTCGATGTATTTGCATGGCAAGCATCCGACATCCCCGACGTTCCCAGGGAGGTGATTGAGCACCACCTTGTTGTCTGTCCTCATGCGCGGCCCGTCAAGCAGAAGGTCAGGAAGCAAGCTTTGGAACGACAAGAGTTCATCACAAATGAGATCCGAAAACTGGAAGCAACGGGTTTGGTAAGAGGAGTGCTCCATCCAACGTGGTTGGCCAATCCAGTGGTAGTGCGCAAGGCAAATGGGAAGTGGAGGCTGTGTATTGATTACACACATATCAATAAGGCTTGTCCCAAGGACCCCTTCCCGTTGCTGCACATCGACCAAATTGTTGACTCCACGGCTGGGTGTGACGTGTTGTCATTCCTCGATGCCTACTCCGACTACCACCAGATCTTCATGGCAAGAGAAGACGAAGAGAAGACAACATTCATCACCCCATGTGGTACGTACTGTTTCGTACGAATGCCTTTCGGGTTGAAGAGTGCTGGCTCGACGTTTGCAAGGGCAGTCCAGATTGGTTTTGAACCCCACCTCCATAGAAATATGGAGGCTTATATGGATGATATAGTGGTCAAAACCAAGAACAGGGAAATCCTTATACCAGATTTACAAGAAACATTTGTAAACCTATGCAAGATCAACCTCAAGCTGAACCCTGAGAAGTGCGTCTTCGGCGTCCTGTCCGGCAAGCTTCTCGGGTTCTTTGTGTCGCAGCGTGGGATATAGGCTAATCCGGACAAGATCAAAGCTATAGAACAGATTGAAGCTCCCAAACGGGTCAAGGATGTGCATCGGCTTGCTGGCTGCGTCGCCACCATGAGCAGATTCATTTCCAAGTCTGCCGAGCGCGCCCTTCCCTGTTTCAAGATTTTGAAAAAGGCAGGCCCGATGGAGTGGACGCCAGAAGCTGAAGCAGCATTACAAGATTTGAAGAGGTATCTTTCCTCCACGGCAGTACTAGTTGCACCTAGGCCACAAGAACCGTTGCTGCTATACTTGGCGGCAACAAACCAGGTGGTCAGCGCCGCACTAGTGGCGTAGAGATAAATTGATGATGAGGTGATAGCACCGACAGAGCCTGATGCCATTGGTGCGGAGACGACACGGCCGGTTGGAGTGCAGCCAAGGAAGAAAATGATGCAGCACCCCGTCTACTTTGTTGGCTCCCTCTTGCAGGGGGCTAGATCAAGGTACTCCGGTGTGCAGAAATTTCTCTTCGGCCTTCTTATGGCCTCGAGGAAGCTGCATCACTACTTCCAGGCGCACGAGATAACTGTCATCACTCGCCTCCCTTTGCAACGGATATTGCACAATCCAGATGCAACGGGAAGAATTGTAGAGTGGGTGCTGGAGCTGTCAAGCTTTGGCCTCAAGTTTGAAAGTACCTCGACGATTCAAAGCCGAGTCATGGTGGAGTTCGTTGCAGAATGGACCGCGACGCCTGATGAAGAAGTCCAGGAAACTGCTCTCCCCGGCAAAGAGGCGAGTTGCGACTGTATCATGTAGTTTGATGGAGCTTTCACCTTATAGGGCGCCGGGGCTGGCGTACTGCTGGTCGCGCCCACTGGAGAGCACCTCAAGTACGTGGTCCAGATGCACTTCCCCAGGGAGGTATCAACGAACAATACTGCTCAGTATGAGGGGCTGCTTGCTGGTCTTAGGATAGCGGCAGACCTCGGAATCAAGAAACTCATTGTCAGGGGCAACTCGCAGCTTGTCGTCAAACAAGTCAACAAAGATTACCAGAGCCCGTTGATGAAGGCCTACATCGATGAAGTAAGAAAGCTGGAAGAGCGCTTTGATGGTATACAGGCGGAGCACGTTCCCCGAGCAGTGAACGACATCGCCGATTACCTGTCAAAGCGCGCTACCCTCAAATTACCTGTGGAACCAGGTACCTTTGTGCTTCAGCTTTCTCAGCCATCCGTTGATCCATCAACAGAGCAAAACAAGAGGAGGAAATCAGGGCCCGGCAAGTACTTTCCCGCCGAGCTCCCTAGAGCTGCCGGCAAGGATGTTGCCGGGGACACTGAGCCCGCCACGGGACGGCTAGCTCCGGCGGAGCGTCAAGCTCTTGCCGTCGAGACAGCCGCTCCCATGGCGGAGGAAATGCCTTTAGTCCTCGCCATCGAGCCCCAGGCTCCAGTGTGGGCACATCATACCGTCCGATTCCTCCAGACTGGGGAGCTTCCTGAGGAGCAGGAAGAAGTGGAGAAAGTAGCACGTCGGTCTGCTATGTACTAGTTCGTCGATGACGTCATATACAGAAAGAGACCGAACGGCGTGAAATTGAACTGTATCCCTCGAGAGGAAGGACTGGGGCTGTTGGCAGAGATACATGGAGGCATATGTGGATCCCACATAGGGTCAAGAGCCCTCGCCGGCAAGGCATTTCGGCAAGGCTTCTTCTGGCCCACTGCCCTCCAGGATGCGACGACACTAGTCACCAGGTGTGAAGCGTGTCAGTTCCATTCAAAGAAACTTCATCAACCAGCTCAAGCCCTTAAAACCATTCCTCTCCCCTGGCCCTTCTCGGTCTGGGGGCTCGACATACTGGGCCCTTTCCCCCGCACTGTCGGGGGCTTTGAGTACTTGTACGTCGCAATCGACAAGTTCACAAAGTGGCCAGAGGTGGAGGCAGTGAGGAAGGTCACCGCTCCGTCAGCCATCAAGTTCTTCAAGGGACTAGTGTGCCGTTTTGGTGTACCCAACAGGGTCATCACCGACAACGGCACGCAGTTCACAAGCCGCACCTTCATGCAATATACCCAAGACCTCGGCAGCAAGGTCTGTTTCGCTTCCGTTGCTCATCCACGAAGCAATGGTCAAGCTGAGAGGGCAAACGCTGTAGTGCTACAAGGCTTAAGGACAAAGACATTTGACAGGCTGCACAAGAGTGGAAGGCGCTGGATTGATGAGTTGCCGACGGTTCTTTGGTCGATCAGAACGACGCCAAATCGAGGCACCGGCCAGACACCCTTTGCCCTAGTATACGGGGCAGAAGCAGTTCTCCCCACTAAACTCATATACGGGTCACCTCGAGTGCTCGCTTATGGTGAGCTTGAGCAAGAGCAACTGCGGCAAGATGACGCAACGCTCCTTGAGGAAGATCGTCTTCGGGCGGCTGTGAGAGCAGCACGCTAGCAGCAAGCCTTGCGCTGCTACCATAGCCGCAAGGTCCGTGCACGAAGCTTTGAGGAAGGCGACCTTGTTCTTTGGCGCGTTCAATTGGCCAAGAATACCAACAAGTTGACGCTGAAGTGGGAAGGCCCTTATCGGGTAATACGAGTCACCAGGCCTGGCGCAGTCCACCTGGAGACCGAAAATGCCGTTCCGGTGAGCAATTCCTGGAATATTGAGCATCTTCGCAAGTTTTACCCATAAGGCGCGGCTTGCCGGCCCCCCCGGCAAGCCACCTTTTGTACAAGCCTTGCCGGCAAGGCATGTAACCCTTTGTACAAAGCGAGGCGCAGACCCTGAACATAAATAAATGAAGCGCTGGCGCCCTAAGTTATAGCATGCATGATGAGTCGAGCCTCGTCCTTGGTTAGGGTTGATAGAGCTTAGCGGCGGCTAACCCCTAGCTTAGAGGTCGAGTTTGCATCCCTTTGTCTTTCTTTTATCTTCTTTGGTTCACACGACACACATATATCCTTGCCGAAACCACTTGGGGAGAAGAAAAAGGAACAGACCAACATCTAGGCCCCGGCAAGCCAGTATTACCGGGGGCTGCAAGAGCAAAGATTCACCCACGGCAAACGAGGGTTGCCGGGGGCTGCAGCTTCAGATAAGTTATTCATCCCTTATCATGCATTCCATTATGGACTAAGGTATGTGAAACCTCGTTTCTTTCCTTAAAACTACCGTGCTCCCATAACTCTAGGCCCCAGGGCTCGTTCCTAGGACCAAGTTTGGTCGTAGTCGCGGTAGCGAAGGGATGAAACAAGGAGCCTAAACCCACTTCATCCCTGCCTCCACCAAAGGCGTGAGAAAGGTCGAGCGAAGTGGGCGGATGGCGAGGCCTGTTGCCGGGCGAGAAAATGTTTATCTTAGAGATACCAGGGATTTGTTCCCTGTTGTGGATTCTACCTACGAACAAATGACCCGGCAAACATTCCTTTTTCATTAAAAACATTCCACTCAGGTATAGTCCATAGGGAATGAAAAACATGAACAAGGGGATTACAAGTTTCAAATTTAACAGATGCCCGAAGGCTTACAAACTAAAAAGAGATAAGATGCCTGTAATGCCTTTCTTGTCCCTCTCCTCAGGAGGTAGGTCAAGGAGGCGAGAAGGGCAAAAGGAGCGCCTAAGCGAGCTACGGGTGGCAGAAGACACCAAGAGGACATCTTGGTGGCCGCCCAAGGGCTGGATGGTGATGGCGGCGCCGGAAGCAGAGCTCGAAGACGAGGCGGCAGGACGTCAGTACGTGTCGAAGGCGTCGGTGCCCGCATACTCCGACATGACGACCTTGCCGCCCGCCCTCTTCCTCTTCCGCAGCCTCCCAACGCCAGCCGCCAAGGGGACGGCCCCGAGAAGTTCAAGGAGCCGGCGACACGGATGATGGGGTCGCTGGTGTCACCAGGAGCGGCGCCTGACACCTAGTCGGACCTGTCATCCTGCCGCCTACCGCCCTCGTCGTCACTGCCGCTGTCCTTCTCGTCACTCTCGCTCGAGGAGGAGTCTTCGTCATCAGAAGAGCTCTCCACGCAGCACCTTGCGCGAGTCCCAAAGTGCCCGAAGACCTTGACGGAAAGAAGGCCACCCTCCATCAACTTAAAATGGAGAGTGAGCCCATTCGTCAAGCTGTGGATACGAGCAAACGTCTTCCATCCCTGACGAATATACATCACATGAGGAGCAGGGAAGTAGACGCGGACCCGCGTGCCGCTGATCCCGCAGCCCCTCATGTGCAGCCGCAACGACTCCGGCGGATCCAGCTCCATCTCCCGCGCGAATGGAGTCGGGAGACGAAGGCGACGGCACGGCAGCCGATGCAACCTGACGGAGAACTCACAAGGGTCATCCCCAACATGGCCCTCCAATGGAGGAGGAGCTGCTGGCGGGGGCGAGGCCGGCGGCCGCCCCATCCTCCTCTTCCCCGAGCGCCCCGGTCTCGCCCACGGCCTCGCCCCCTCCCCCTTCCCCTCGCGGCCGGCTCTGCCACCGCAGGTGCAGGAGAAGGAGGGATGCGTTGTCGAGCGGTGACCCTCGCCGCCACCGTTGAAGGGCCGGGATTTCCTCTCTCCATGACGAGTGGAAAAGAGGAGCAGAAGCTAAAGGAGGAAGAAGATGGAAGAGTGCGAGGCGCCCTCCCTCCCCTCCCGCTCTTTATAAAGGAACGGGGTTGGGGCTCGGCCGCCCCGCTCGGCCAATCAAGACACGGAAGGCGCAGGGATCCAGGTCCGACCCGCCACCCCAACCAGCGACGGCCCGGTTTCCCGCCTCCACCGTTTGCCACCCCAAGCGCATGGGAGACACGTGGCAGACATGCAGAACCGAGGGGACGGGTGAGGCGACCTCTCCCCACCCCGTGATCGTGGGGAGTGGACACCTTGAGGACCGCGCCTCGGCCCCATTCAGTAAATGGGCCGCGCCTCCACACCTCGCCCCGTTTATGGGGAAGGCACGAAGCCGCCTCATTAACTGTGACGTGACGCATGCCTGCGGAAACCGCCCCGCGCATGCCGCCCACGTCACGCACGCCCCTCCACGCCGCGCCGCGCGCGCGGATCGTGGGAGGCGAAGCGCGCGGAAAATCTTACCGCGGTAAAAACCGTCCCGCCTGCCCACACACCGTTCTGGGCCTAGCCCAACAACGCGTCGTGCTTATGTGTGGCCCAGGCCCGGGGGCTCCTGTCGGTGTACAAAAAGAGGGGTACACTTTTTGTACCCCTATGACTGTGCACGGGCAGTCTGAGCCACGGGCACCACCACACCAAGCACGGCAAGGGAGGTGAGCCAGGGTAAGACCGAAGCTCGATGGAACTGAAGCCCAAAGTCAAGACCAGAAAGAGCAAAGGGACGAAGCGGGTTTCCCCGACAAGATCCTTGCCGGGAGACAGTTTTAGCAGCCCCGGCAAGATCCTTGCCGGGGCCGGCTCTAGCAGCCCCGACAAGACCCTTGCCGCGGCAGCTCGCCCCACGCCTACGGAGCAGATCACCCTTGAGTCCACTGCCCCCATGGGGGCAGGGATTCGGGAGATATCCCCGTAGTGGCATGCATATCTTTGTGAAGACATTCAAGACCAGATACACACTAAGAAGACAACGACGACCCTTGGCGGGATCCTAGCCAAGGAGGACCACAAGACCTCCGGCAAGCATCTTGCCGGGGATGACAGCAGGCGCCGCGGCAAGACCCTTGCCGGGGCCCCGGCAAGGCCCTTGCCAAGGACATCCGCAGAGCCACCATCAGGCCCACGCCAACTAAAGCTTCCACCGCCCTATGCAGCTGCCGACCCAACCAGCTGGGCAGGCACCTGCGTGGCAACATGCAGATCTTCGTGAAGACCCACCATTGCGCCACCTCAGCTGCCTGCCTGCCTACATGGCGTCTCAGGCACCGCTGGCTAGGGCGCGTGTCGACACAAGAAGGAGCGGCGGGGGACAAGACAGGCCTCTCCCCCGTCCCCGATAAAGCAAGGACACCTAAGCAAGATGCATTAAGTGCGCCTTGTCATGGAATGCGAGGGATAAACCTCGCATCACTGTACCCTTTCCACCTCCTGTGTGCCACTGTGGTGACCCCTTTCTCTATAAAAGGAGGCCCGAGGTGACCAGGAGGAGGATTCGGCTTTTTGGAGCTCCTCATGCCCCATAGCTAGCTGAAAAAGACAAACATACAATCCACCAAAGTAGGAGTAGGGTTTTACGCATCCTCGCGGCCCGAACCTGGATAAATGAATCGTGTGCTATCTGTTGGATCCGCTCTTCTCTCAACCCCGCGCCCCGAAACCGTAGTAGGGATTCTTGTGATCCCATAGGTGTCGTTCCTAATACACCGACACAGAGTGAAGTAGAGAATCATCGTAGCAAGAAAATAAAGTTTCTATGATCTGATCGTGGAGCCGAATATTTGAGTTACGAGTTTGGACTTCATTTAAAACAATGCGTAATAGTTTCACAACTCACGCCACCTCGAACACCACAATGTTGAAGGAAATATGCCCTAGAGGCAATAATAAAGTTCTTATTAATATTTCCTTATATCATGATAAATGTTTATTATTCATGCTAGAATTGTACTAACCGGAAACTTAATACATGTGTGAATACATAGACAAAACAGAGTGTCCCTAGTATGCCTCTATTAGACTAGCTCGTTAATCAAAGATGGTTATGTTTCCTGACCATAGACATTTGTTGTCATTTGATGAACGGGATCACATCATTAGAGAATGATGTCATGGACAAGACCCATCCATTAGCTTATCATAATGATCGTATAGATTTATTGTTGTTGCTTTCTTCATGACTTATACATATTCCTCTAACTATGAGATTATGCAACTCCCGAATACCGGAGGAACACTTTGTGTGTTATCAAACGTCACAACGTAACTGGGTAATTATAAAGATGCTCTACAGGTGTCTCCAAAGGTGTTTGTTGGGATGTCATGAATCGAGATTAGGATTTGTCACTCCGAGTGTCGGAGAGGTATCTCTGGGTCCTCTCGGTAATGCAATCACTAATAAGCCTTGCAAGCAAATGACTAATCACTACAAAAAAGTACACTTCCGTGATGATACGTGTTTGTCACAGTAGGTTACGTTTTCTCTCATGCATGTACATCCATGAAAAATTTATGATAGAATTAAGATAGTCATACATGTGCTGTCGTAGAAGTGTTCCATGACATTACGAAAATTATCATCATAGAAGTGTCCACTTCCATGACGATAAATCGTGCGTCACAGAAGTGCTTTCGTCAAGGGTGACCGACATGTGGCATCCACCGTAACGGAACGCCGTTAAGCTATCAGGTCCGGTTTCGGATCCGATAACCCGTTAACATCTCGGACCAATTGGGATTTTCCACGTGTAAAATTCTGATTGGCTGACGGAAACACGTGTCAGCTCCGCGCTGGCACAGGTGCCACTCATCCAATGGGCGAGATGCGCCTATGATATGTTGACACGTGGACCGGCCCAAAAGTGGCCAATAAAGTTTAAATGGGTCGGCCCAACTAAAGGCCCGCAAGATTTTGCGGACCATAATGGGCCGGCCCAACTAAAGGCCCACAAGATTTTGCGGACCATAGTGGGCTGGCCTAGCTAAAGGCCCACAAGATTTTGCGGACCATAATGGGCTGGCCGAGGTAAATGCCCACAAGATTTTTGCGGGCCATAATATGCCGGCCCAGGTGAGGGCCCGCAAATTTTTTGTGGACCATAATGGGCCGGCCCAGCTATAGGCCCATGAGATTTCGCCGACATTAATGGGCCGGCCCAGCTGTAGGCACACAAGAATTTGAGGACCCTAGTAGGCCAGCCCATTAACTGGTTGCCATGTTTTGGGCCAAATGCCGGCCCATATTTGATCCAGTCCATTAATGGTCTGCCACGTTCCGGGCCTAATAATGGCCCATATGAGATCCGGCCCGTTAAAAACCTACCACGTTCTGGGCCAAATTACGGCCCAGATCAGGTCTGGCCCTTTAAGAGGCTTTGGGCTAAATTATGGCCCATATCAGATTCGGCCCGTCAACTGGACGCTATGCTTTTGGGCCCACTTGCTAAAGGCCCATTTAGTAATTCAGCCTGATATTAGTTCGGCCTGTTAAGGGCCCGTTTAACATTTCGTCCCTATATTAATTTCAGACTATTAAAAGCCCGTCATATAGTTGGGCCTAACTACGGCCCGGTTTGCATCCGGCCTACTCGCAGCCGATAATCTGATTGGGCCAAACAAGGACCAAGACAATTTTGGCCTGTTATAAGCCCGTGATTTGATTGACACATTCATGGGCCGGGGTCTATTTTGGCCTGCTGCCGGCCCGTGAGCTGTTCGGCATGTTTCAGGCCCAACCTACTCTTCAGCCTCCTAAAGGCCCATTGAGTTTTCTGGGGAAAATATGGCCGACGGTTTACTCGGCCTATTAAAGGCCCGAATCTACTAGTGGGTCAGTTTACATTTAGGCCTGTTAACGGACCAAGATGACGAGGCCCATGATGCGGATCATACATGGTGATTTGCATGACGGCCCGACTATGTACCGTAATTTTACGGTTTGGCCGGTTTACTGTGAAGACATGATATATATACAGTAAAATAACTGCAGCATCGTGAATAATAAAAAAAACTAGACTATACAATAAAGAAATTACGGCATATTACATCCACTGGGTATCAAAGTTTGCCACTATGATAATAAAGCACAAGCAGACAACATATTACATACACTGGGCATCAAAGATCGCCACCAGTGCAACTAAACACGCCGACAAAATAATATACAAAACCGACAACACTTCAATAGAGTTCAAGAAAGGTTAGCCCTGCTCAGGAGCCGCAGCACAAGCAGCTGAGCAAGCTGGTGAGATTGCACTTGTTTGACACTTATATCCTCCTCAATCTAAAAGATAAACAAGCAGACAGATGACAGGTTTTGCACATATAAGTATCAGTGTTGACAATTCATCACATTTCTTACTGACGAATAAAGTGACACAGTTTAAAATAGCATTAACACAATATGGTATTGTTCAGGTCAAGACATGGTAGGAAATGACATTGTGAAGGAGTTGGCACCTTCACGACACCACTGGATTACACATCAAAAACTCATAAGTATCAATGGTTAGTGTGCTATCAATTTATCCCATTTCAGATTGGCAAAATAAGATCACTTGCTCTATATAGTTTAATTTACATGGTATGAAGAAGGAACTTGGTTGTACAACTGAAAACTTAAATTGAGAAGGACAAACTTTTGTTTATGAACTGGAGTACATAATCAACTTTAAACATGCAATTTGATGCAAACACCAAAAATAAACAGTTGTTGCAGTCATGCCTAACCAAATATACACAACAAAGTTTGAAGGCGTGAGAAGGACAAACTTACATTATTGGTGAAGGCAGGCTCTATAAAGCCCTTGTCCATTCTGATGGGGGGGGGGTGCTAGGCTTCTCGCCCCTCGTTGGTTACCCCAAGTGGAAGGTGTGAGATGTAGTGTTGCGGAAGTTTTTCCCTTGACAAAGATACCAAGGATCGAATCCCCAGAGACTCCTAGGTTCAACAAGAAGGTGTCAACTGCTACGGCGCCAGATATTAGAAATCAATGTGGACCTGCACACAGATACAAATAACTTTGCTCCCAACGAGTACAGAGAGGTTGTCAATCCCTCCGGCCTTGTAGTTCACAAAGGATTAAACGCAAGTGATAGTAGTGATAGATATAATTGCAATAGTAAAAAAAAGCGAAAAGTAAATAGCGGATGTGATCAATGATGGTAATATGGACCGGAGTCTCATGATGTTCACTAATGATGTCTCTCTCCCAAAAGACGATAAAACAGCTATGTGAGGTAAACGAATTACCGCTGGGCAATTGACAGGACCATGTGCGCAAACCAATGCTGACTACATTGCAAGAAAGGTTGAGGTTCAAAGCATGGGCAGTACGCCAAAGTAAGTAGACCGAAATCCATCAATATCTACTACTAATCATCCACCTTGAGATATCTATCCAGAACACCTCGCTGGTATTAAGTTGCGAGTCCCACCCATAGTGTAAACTCAATGCAACAGACAACTGCATTAAAAGAACTTTGCGTAAAGTAAACAATCCTTGCACTCGCGGGCACAAGCACCGTTGTTTTCCCCCTTGTGGCAACAGCACATCCCCTAGACTCATGTTTCTGTCACTCAAGCTAGTCATCGAGGGGCATGAACCCACAATCAAGCATAACGTTCCCTCTTGGAGTCACTACCTATTACTTGGCCAAAGCAATAAATAACAACGGAGAACATGCAAGAATTACTTACGAACATAAATATAAAAGAGGTAGATCAAATATATTACTCAAGCACAATCTGAACATAATCTCATAATCCATCGGATCCCAGCAAACTCATCATAGCAACATCATAAGGATTACATATGTGACTCGATCATGTAGGGCAGCTCACGAGGACTAATTAGTGAAGCACAAGAACGGGGGGAGAACATCACATAGCTACTGGTCATGGACTCATGGTCCAAGGGAGACTACTCACAACTCATCCAGGAGGCGTCCATGGTGGTGGAGAGGCTCCCGATGGTGATCCTCCCCTCCGGCAGGGTGCCGGGAAGAGTTCTCCTGGTGCTCCCGATCTTGGAAGCGGCGGCGGCGGCGGAACAGAGATGAGATCGCGAAAAGAGTTTCTCCCTCAAGGGTTTCGGGAGACGCTTTAAATATATGCCAAAGGGGGGCATCGGAGGAGCCTCGGGGGGCCCAGGCGCCCCCCCGGCGCGGCCCCGGGGGGGGGGGGGGGGGCGCCGCCAGGGCGCCTGGAGCCCTGGTGCCCCCCCGGCTGTCCTTCGGGTGCACGGTAGTTTCTGGAACGCTGATTTTTTATATAATTTTTCTGGATTTTTCCTGGCAGTTCTCGTAACGTGAAAACCTGAAATACAAAAACAGCCGAAAACAGAAACTGGCACTGGGGTGCACTGAGTTAATAGGTTAGTCCAAATATGATCAAAAGTGTATGGAAGTGTATAAATATCATAGCAATATCACCCAAAAGAGGCATGGAGCAAGCAGAAATTATAGATACGTTTTGGACGTATCAACATCCCCAAGCTTAATTCCTACTCGTCCTCGAGTAGGTAAATGATAACAAGAATAATTTCTGTGGTGACATGCTATTAACCATATAGGACTTTTTCATAGTCATATGACAAAAGCTTACTGAGACAATGAATCTATAGTAATTAAGTTGCCTCATGAGAAAATCACAAAGGACTGACAGTTTTACAATATGATACTGAAACATCAAATAGATTTGCAATGAACATGATGTGCAAATATGATAAAGTGATATCTAGCTTGCCCCCTTTTGTGAAGCAAAACATAAATGCAGGGGCACCTCCAAGGTTTAAGTGATGACTAGATACAATGATTTCAGAATAAACGATATCACAATCATGCAAAAGACAATGCTACTTTGGGACAATGCACATTACACTCAGAATGACAATCATGCTCTCAGTAGTTGGTGCTTTTAAAAGAAGGTGGAGACTCTCGAACCGTGGCTTTTGTTGGCAAGGTTGAAAACCCGTAGTCGGAAACAAAGACAAAACATGTACCAGAGCTCTTGGCTTTAAAACAGAGGTAATAATTTATTTTAGATCATGCGTGTTTCGTCAACGAATGCTAGTAGACAACTCAATCACTTTTCGAGATGGACAAGTTTCGGGGAACGGCTCCCGAATGAGGACGATCACATCCTCTTAATCTCCTTTGTTTATCACTGCCAAAGTTTTCTGATTTCTCATGAACAAAGCGTGAAGGAGGGTTTGTTTGTTATATTATCTTTTTGAGCCGGGCGCACTCAATGCCAGTTCCTTCTCGTATTATGGGTTTGCACATTATACATGCAATCCCGGGGTGAAGCTTGTCTAACTTAAAAAGATTATGAATTTACTACTACTTCCTCATGGACTTACAACAGAGGCACAAAATAAGAATGCTTTTTCTTTGAATAAGTTCAAGATGGCACATGCAAGTCTCCGTTAGGAATGGCAGGTAAATACCATGTAGGAAGGTATGGTGGACTCATATGGCATAACTGGATTAAAGGATGTGGATGCACAAGCAGTCAGTCCGCTTAGTACAGGCGAAGGTTAGCAAAAGACTGGGAGCGACCAACTAAGAGAGCAATGACGGTCATAATCATGCAGAGCGACAAAGCAACATTAAATCAGGCATGGTAGTTATATCGCTACTCGGAAACAAAAGATCATCAAGGCTCGACAGACTTTCTTTACAGTCTTAAATAAGCGTGAGCATACGCCAAGTCAATCAAAATAAATTCTCGAAGGAAGATATTACTAAACCATACCACATCATAGGCAAACAAATCATGTTGGTACTCCAATAACACATTGGGAACCCTCCAGTTATTTGAGACTAACCATAAGAAAACATGAACTACTAAGCGCCATCATGCACGTAGCATCTTTATCATAGACATATCAACCAATGCAACGGAAGCAAACTCTCTTAATAAGGTGAGCATGGTAATTAAAGAGAGTTCAAGCAACCAACTAAACAAATTCTCTTTGAAAAGATAAGCATGAAAGCTAAGAGCTGAACATGATAGTAGCTATTAAAATACAAAGAACACACACAACAAGGATAGGCATGAAAATTCTATGTTATGTTCTAGGTAGAAGTGGAGCGTGTTTCTCTCCCACATAAAGAAAGCTGAGTTCCGACTCGTTATGAAAAACTAAAGAAAACTAAAAGCAAGATGCTCCAAGCATAGCACATAACACATGAAGTGATTAAAATATAGTGGAACGAAAGACGAACTGATAATGTTGATGGAGAAGGGGATGCACGGGGCATCCCCAAGCTTAGACGCTTGAGTCTCCTTGAATATTTCTTGGGGGTGCATGGGGGCATCCCCAAGCTTGAGCGCTTGACACTCCTGAATCTTTTTATCATCTTCCCTCGCACACTTGAAAACTCCCTTCATACATAACTCATCATAATCTGATTAGCGAGGTTAGTACCCATAATAAAATAATTATACCTTGCTGGAAATAAATATATTCTTGAAAGTCTACTGTTTCTCAAGATTGCCAAAAGGTTTTTGCAAAGAAAAAGCAAGCTCTTAGTTTGCAAAATGAAGGAAAAGCAAAACATGACAGAATCTGTGAAAAACAGAACAGCAGGTAGAAATTGATTTGTTCGGGGCACTTCTGCAACTCTAATAAAAAAAACTCAGAACATAAGCACGAAAGAAAATTATATAGAGCATGCTGTCGAAAAAATTCAGACCAAAAAGATGATCTGGTGATTTTATACGAATTTTTCTATCCAAGGACAGAATCTGTTTCCTGGACAGCACCTCACAACTTTTGAACTTTCTAGCAATCAGAGGCTACACTTGGCACAAAATTGAAAAGCAAAGATACAATGATGATGCTACAGTAGTAACAACATCAAGACACAACAAAAGCAAAATAAATTTATTCATGTGGGCTGCCTCCCAAAAGCGCTTTCTTTTATGCCTTTAAGCTAGGCATAATGCATAGAGGAATCAATAACCATCGTAATAATCGGAGCTATAAATTGCTTCACATGGTTCCTCAACAAGTTCATTCTTGTTCCTTCTAGGAAAGAGGTACACACTTTTTGCCTTTCCGCGCAAGCGGATTTGTCCCTTACCTATATCAATGAAGCCTTTAACTGCTCGGAGGAAGTCCCTTCCAAGCACTATATTTCCTTGGTTTGGCTCCATGATGAAGAAATCAATCATTGCAATCCCTTTAAGGAATTTAATTGGCACGTCTTTTATTCTTCCCTGGATTTCAGAAATATCTCCATTAGTGTGTTCATGATAAGATGGTAATCTATCCATGTTAAATTTTATAGAATCATGAACAATTTTTGGCATAGTAGAAACCATAGATCCAATATCACATAAGCAAGGAAGTCTTGATTAGAGATGCTAATCCTATCGAAAGGCTCCCAATCATTGTCTATTTCTAAAATTTCTTTCTTATTGGGTTTAGGTTTCTCTACCTTCATCAAGTCTAGAGCATCCATTCTCTTTTCAATAGTAGCAAGTCTATCTATGACAGTATCAAAGTTATGATCATAAACAAAGTAACTAGATAGACCATGTATAATTTCAAGAGCTCTAGCTTCATCACACTCTAGGAAATCTCCCTCGGCTATAATATCAAGAGAGTGTTTACACCATTTAAAAAGACCATGGTAAAAATTTCTAAGCACAATTTTTATAGGTATCCAAGGCATAATTCTCCTATGTGCATCAGAAATTCTGTCCCATGCCTTCTTCATATTTTCTCCATCCCTTTGATGTAAATCTAGAACCTCTGATTCCCTCAAAGCACCAAATCCTAACATGTTTAGCTAAACAGAGAGGACTACTAACAGGAAAGCAAAATAAATTTTTTTTTCGTAATTTTTGATAAAGGATACTAAAGCAAAAACTGAAAGGTAAACTAACAAGACTAAAAGCAAAGGTAAAAGATAGCGTGCAACTCCCCTATCTTGAAGAGTGGAGTCCCCGGCAACGGCGCCAGAAAAACTCTTGCTAGGCTTCTCGCCCCTCGTTGGTTACCCCAAGTGGAAGGTGTGAGATGTAGTGTTGCAGAAGTTTTTCCCTTGGCAAAGATACCAAGGATCGAATCCCCAGAGACTCCTAGGTTCAACAAGAAGGTGTCAACTGCTACGGCGCCAGATATTAGCAATCAACGTGGACCTGCACACAGATACAAATAACTTTGCTCCCAACGAGTACGGAGAGGTTGTCAATCCCTTCGGCCTTGTAGTTCACAAAGGATTAAACGCAAGTGATAGTAGTGATAGATATAATTGCAATAGTAAATAAAAGCGAAAAGTAAATAGCGGATGTGATCAATGATGGTAATATGGACCGGAGTCTCATGATGTTCACTAGTGATGTCTCTCTCCCAAAAGACGATAAAATAGCTATGTGAGGTAAACGAATTACAGCTAGGCAATTGACAGGACCATGTGCGCAAACCAATGCTGACTACATTGCAAGAAAGGTTGAGGTTCAAAGCATGGGCGGTATGCCAAAGTAAGTAGACCAAAATCCATCAATATCTACTACTAATCATCCACCTTGAGATATCTATCCAGAACATCTCGCTGGTATTAAGTTGCGAGTCCCACCCATAGTGTAAACTCAATGCAACAGACAACTCCATTAAAAGAACTTTGCGTAAAGTAAACAATCCTTGCACCCGCGGGCACAAGCACCGTTGTTTTCCCCCTTGTGGCAACAACACATCCCCTAGACTCATGTTTCTGTCACTCAAGCTAGTCATCGAGGGGCATGAACCCACAATCAAGCATAACGTTCCCTCTTGGAGTCACTACCTATTACTTGGCCAAAGCAATAAATAACAACGGAGAACATGCAAGAATTACTTACGAACATAAATATAAAATAGGTAGATCAAATATATTACTCAAGCACAATCTGAACATAATCTCATAATCCATCGGATCCTAGCAAACTCATCATAGCAACAGCATAAGGATTACATATGTGCCTCGATCATGTAGGGCAGCTCACGAGGACTAATTAGTGAAGCACAAGAACAGGGGGAGAACATCACATAGCTACTGGTCATGGACTCATGGTCCAAGGGAGACTACTCACAACTCATCCGGGAGGCGTCCATGGTGGTGGAGAGGCTCCCGATGGTGATCCTCCCCTCTGGCAGGGTGCCGAGAAGAGTTCTCCTGGTGCTCCCGATCTTCGAAGCGGCGGCGGCGGCAGAACAGAGGTGAGATCGCGAAAAGAGTTTCTCCCTCAAGGGTTTCAGGAGATGCTTTAAATATATGCAAAAGGGGGGCATCGGAGGAGGCTCGGGGGGCCCAGGCGCCCCCCCGGCGCGGCCCAGGGGGGCGCCGCCAGGGCGCCTGGAGCCCTGGTGCCCCCCCCGGCTGTCCTTCGGGCGCACGGTAGTTTCTGGAACGCTGATTTTTTATATAATTTTTCTGGATTTTTCCTGGCAGTTCTCGTAACGTGAAAACCTGAAATACAAAAACAGCCGAAAATAGAAACTGGCACTGGGGTGCACTGAGTTAATAGGTTAGTCCAAATATGATCAAAAGTGTATGTAAGTGTATAAATATCATAGCAATATCACCCAAAAGAGGCATGGATCAAGCAGAAATTATAGATACGTTTTGGACGTATCAGGGGGGATTCAAGAAGTTTACCACAGAATCTTCTTCATAAGCATTGCCTTTATTCTACATTTTGTTAAGAGTAAATATAGATGTGACAATATAAGAAAAAATGGAGAATATTTAAGATAAGATGAAGGGTGATGCTACATAACCAAGTAGCTATAAATGTAAGTACAACGATACAGGCAAAAGGTATAGCCAAGAGCAATGCAGAGCGAAACTTCTTCAGTACCATCGGTGTTATCCAACCTTATGGTAAGAGTAAATATAGATCTTATGCGTAGAAAATGGAGGGCAAAGGAAAATAAGCTATAGAGTGATGGTACATGAACAACTACCTGTCAATATAAGTACACTGATAAAGGACAGCAGGTACTTACAAGAACAATGCAGAGCTAAAAAATTCATTGGCATTGGATATATTCTACACTAATGTAACCATTCATACATATCAGATAATTTGGAGCAAACAATTGATAAGCAAGCTATCATGCATACTGCTGTCACATAATGAACCAGGTATGTATGCAAGTACAGTGATACAGGACAATATGTACTAACAAGAGCAAAGCAGCGGGCAGCATATTTGCGATATCCTGTCGTTCTTTTCAAACCGGAATTCTTTTTCGAGCAGATTTCCTGCAAAAAAGATCCGTAAGGCACATGCGGAAAAGTGGAAGTTCAAATTGTCATGCGATATCATAGACAGTACCTCATCCTCAGAACGAGACCAGTGCATAACAAGGTTTTTCCATTCAATGTCTTCTAACTTTAGCACAGGAGACTTCACCAGAAATTCGTTTATAGACTTGCCATCAAAGTGTGATTTCCTCAAGTAACACCAATACTGCTGCAATGATTCCTTGAAAAGCGCAAGCAAGATTTGCTCGTCATGACTATCCAGATTGACCCTCGCCTACTTACAACAATGTAATGTAAATCATTGATGTGTTCAATCAGCAGAAAACATGAAAATAATCACCATGAATAATAGCACTTACACGTAAGTGGGACAGGAAGATGTGAAAATGGTGTTTGTCTTTACTATAATCTTCCAATGATGGGAATATATGCACGTAGTCCCTAACAACATCGAAAGCATTGTCTTTTAAATTGGGAAAAACTGGAATGGGGTTCCAATCTGCAGGAATTGGCCATCTCTGCCGTTGGGATAGGTCTTCGACCAGTGGACTTGCTGTACTTTTTGCTGGAGTGGGATTTTCCTGTGGTACGGCTGGTGCTATGGCAACTGAAATCGGCATACCTTTTGCTGGAGTGTAGGTCCTGTGTGGTGGGGCTAGTGGTGTGGCCAGTGAAGTATGGGTACAGTCTGCTGGAGTCGGTCCTACGTTTTGTGTCACTGGTTGTACAGCAATTATAAGTGGGGTGCTCTCTGATTTCTCCGGCACAACCACGTTTTTCAAGGACTTTGCTGGTGCTTCTTCAGGTTCGGCAATCACCCTCATCCTTTTTGATGTCTGATGCACAAGAACAGCATTTGAGTGGAAAAACATGGTATGATGACAAATGGAATATGTATTGATAATGGATGGGCATGGCATCTCGACATATATGATGAGTAAACTAAGCAGATGGCGGTGCAACAAAGTAGAAGAAATGCAAGACAACATATGCAAGATACACGCAATCAACAAAACCTTGCCAAATTAGAGCAGGCACCTTGATGGGTGAACATGACAGGCCATCTGCCTTTGACTCCTCGAGGTTAGAATAGTCATTAGGATCATATTCTGAACAAGAATCTACAGGTGGGGAGCGTATGAGTTTCATTGCATCCAGAATGGCACTCAATGCCTTGGTGCCAATTTTGTAAGTCATTGCAGTGTTCCACAATATTCTTCTGATGCGTGGATTCTTGTATTCACTGTAATTACGTATAATATCTGAGAACCATGAAAACATAAATAGTTGTGAGATTATCTTTGTAATGCAGAGGATATTCTAATATAGGGGTGCCCCTGTAAACACTTGTGTGCTATCACTGGATTTTGATGAGAGAGCTCATGTGTGCTGTAATATGGTGCATGCATTTATATAATCTGGCACAAGTACACAAAAAATAGGCTCCAGAAGTAAGGATAGTTGGCAGATGATAGGTTCAAAATATATTGTATAGAGAGTTTATTGCCAAACCATTATAACAAGAGCACACAACAACTAGGCAGATCATAGTGTACATAAAAGGGGTACACCATAACCACGATATGTAAATCGGGAAAATGGAACTGGCTTGAAAATACGCTGTTTTATTGCCGCTAGTAATTGAAAGCCTATCAATCAAGTACATGCCAGCTCTATCAGCTGTTGACTGCAGATTTGTCCCTGCTCCCCTTCCTGACAAGGAACATACTGTACGTACTAAATACAGAATAACAAAAGAGGAACATGTTAAAGAACAAAAGAGGAAGCATATTCTTGAGGTTCCTCTTAATTGCATACAATGTTGGTTGCCCACTCATGATGAATCACAACGCCCATAGAAATGCAATTCCATGATGTCTCTCTATATGTGGCAATTTTGAACAAGAGTCATTAGGATCATAGTCTGAACAAGAGTCAACAGGTGGGGAGCGTATGAGTTTCATTGCATCCAGAATGGCGCTCAATGCCTTGGTGCCAATTTTGTAAGTCATCGCGGTGTTTAGCTTCAAGAGTGGACTGCTGCTAGTGTGACACAAAGCAGCTACACAGATCATAGTGTAGATATAATGGGAAAACCGTAAGCATCAGAGTAAAATCAGCAAAGTGGAACTTGCTGGAATATATGTGCTAGTATTGCCGGTATGGCTAGAAAGGCTTTGGATACCAGCTCTCTTCAACTGAAGATGAGGTACTGTTACTATCAGTGTAACTCTCAAAGGCGACACAGCTCCCCGCATTTCCTTGCTATCTTATAGGATTCAAGTGGGCAGGCCACTACAAATCATATTCCCATGTTTACAAAATCCTACGAATCAAAGAGGCCCAAAGAGTTCAAAGTGTCCATACCAACTGACCGTATAGATCTCTACACTGCAAATGTCCCTGTTCATCTTCACTACAAGGAACATACTGTACTACTATCATACTCCCTCCGTTCCAAAATATAAGTCTTGGTAGAGATTTCCACTATGGATCACATACAGATGTATCCAGATACATTTTAGAGTGTAGATTCACTCATTTTGCTCCATATGTAGTCCATGGTGGAATCTATACAAAGACTTGTATTTAGGAACGGAGAGAGTACTTATTAAAGAAGAACGGAAGAGGAACATGCTAAAGAAGAGGAAGCAGATTTTGGATAATAAAATGTTCGTTGTGCAGTGCCCACACATGATGAACCAGAGCGCATTAAGAAAGCAACTCCCTGTTGTCTCTCTATATGTGATGCACGTGCTTTTTCAAAAGTAAAGTAGGAACGTTAGCTGACCAATTAAATGCTATCTATTTTAGTAATATCATAATCATATCAGATTCGTACTTGAGCAGCAAGTTTGGAATTATGAGTGGCACGTTGTTTAGCTTGATGGATTCAGGAGCAATGCTAAGGAGGTACGATGATGGTACTGAATATAAAGGCATGTCTACATGCAAGTCGCATGACTTTTGTCATTTGGGTCAGTCGACCATTTCAGGCGGTTGGATGAAGATCCTACGTCTCCTAACCCTTCTTCTTCCTCGTCTCCGATTCCTCCCATAGAGAACACTGCACGGGCCGCCGGCCGGACCACCGGCCCCCACCGCCTGTATTCCTCCGCCACCCCCACCCCCGCCCCACCCGCGTCGAGTTTTCTTCGTTCGTCGAGGCCCCACCACCACCCCCCACAACCAAAGTCCCCACCTGAGCCCCTTTGTTCGCATCGGCAAACTCCGGCGACCTCTGAAAAATTGACTGACCCAATTTTGAAATTTAGTCTACTGTGATTTAACTAGTGTGGAATATAAAAGGGGAAAACCATGGGGGAAACCATAAGCATTGGGAGTATAGTGTTATGCGTGCCATGGCGGATCTGAAGGTGCAAACCGGACAAAGGCAACTTCGCAACCGATGTTTGCTCTCAACTAGCAAGTAAGTGATGGACAAGAAATCAGAGTAAAGCAGTGGCGATCTATTTTCTTGCTGTGATAAATAAGTTGAGCAGATACGAAAGAGTACCGCCTCTGGTGCGGCGCCATGTATGCATCTGCTGAGAATTTGACGGTGGTGCGGTAGCGATGGCTGTCGACGGCGTGGAAGCAGATCTAGGAGGGTAGACGGTGGCAGCGGGGCGCGATGGACGAGACGGTCGTAGGAGCGGCGCCGGCAAGGTGGACGACAGCGGGGATGAAGCGAGAGGATGGGATGCAAGGATCCCGGTCTGAAGTCGTGGATGAGAGAGGTCAATCTCTTGTAATGGACGGCGGCGTCGGGGTATCAGCTTCGGCATGGTGAAGGAGGACGGTGGTGGATGGGGTGGCAGACGGAGGAGGCTGGGGTGGAGAGGGTGTTTTGGCGCCCACGGAGTACGAATGGGGGAATGGAGGTGGAGAGGAAGGGGGGAACCATGTCTGCAGGGCGCGCTTGTTTCAAATGCGAGGAACTTTACAAACTTAGCCCCCGTTTCAAATTTCCTACATCACAACAATATTAGTCGGTTGGGGATAGGACGGTAATCTCGCATACACCAAATATTAGCCGACGAGAGTTTGTTTTTGGCGCCCACCATGTATGAATCGGGGAGGGAGTCAATTTTGGCCGAGGACACACTGTGTTTTGGCGCCCACCATGTATGAATCCGGGTGAGAGGCGGTTATGTCACGTTTGAGTGAAGTTACAAACCTACCCCTATCGAAACCTATAGAAATCGAGCAGATAGGCTTTGCGTGGCAGGGATAGGCACTAGTAATTTCCATCTCGTAGATTTTGGTTTCGGACGGTTACTGCGACTTACCCGCTTCGTTCAAATTTTGCAGAGTGCACGTTTACCGTGCCAACTCAATTCGAATCCCGTTTGTATTCTATTTTTTCGGGCCGGATCCATTTTCGATTGGCATAAAATTCTATATACATCATTTTTATATATACTTTCAAATGCACAACAAATAATTCTACTTCTTTATATGTATAATATGATTTACAAATACAATGATCTCAACATCATAAGGTTGAAATCAAAAAATTAAACCAAATTATGTTCTACTAAAATGTATGGATCAGTAATATCCACATATTAAATAACATAGATGCGCGTGAATTCATATGAGTATGCATGTTTGATAGATCAATTTTGGTCCGAGTATGGATTACATGTATCATCATCTCGAATTCAAATATTTGAATCCCTTTTATGTTCACTCCTTTCATGCCCATCTCTCTCGCATGCATGCTCCTTCATGTAGCTATCACTCTCTTTTCTCCAGCTCATCCGCATGCTCACTTCACGTTTCTCCTATCCTCGCAAACATGGTCTCTCGACGTCTCCCTTGAGAAGTGTCACACTCTCCCTATCATTATACATTACACGGTTTTCATTATCACTCAGGTCTCTACCCTTCTCTCGTATCACTAGGTACCTAAGCTTTCTTTTTCACCGCCACACACACAGTCTCCACTCGTCTTTCACTTTGTCTTTCTCCCTATGGGATTCTCTCACACACCCTATATGTCTCTAGATATGAATCATACCACTAAAATTACTCTCTCTCTCTCTCCTGTACACACAACATTTGTTGCGGTCTCCTTTTCGTCTCCATCCCAGACTGACATTATTCATTTGTTTACCGATCAAACAAACTCCCCCCCCTCTCTCTCTCTCACACACAACTCCTACTTCCACTCCCCTTCCCGACTACCGTCTCTCTCTCACACACAAAACTCTCGCTTTCGCACCCTGACTCATATTTTCTCTCACAAACTAGCCTCTAGATAGGTTTATACACCCGCACACTCGTGCTTCCACTATCGCCTACATGTCTCTCTCCCGCTCCTTGTATCTATGTAGATTTTTCTTCCCTTCTTGAGACACGCCCTCTCGATCGTGCACACACACACACACACACACACACACACTATCACCTCATTTTAAGCTGATGCCACTCGCACACACACTCTTTGTGTCTTTGTCACACATGCACTTCGTCCTCCTCCTCTCTCCCTCTCTCTCTCACACACATGGGCCTTTTGCGACAACTAGCAAGATGCCCATGCGTTGCACGGAACATCAAGATGCATTTGTATGAGTAGTTTATCTTCTGGGAGAAAATGATGAACAAGGGAAGGCCTTATTTGCAAGTGCGGAGAGGGGTGTGGGTATCTTTTTGCAAAATTGCCATAGTTTCCTTCTTATCAGTCAGATATAGATCGGACAACCTATATTGCAGGATGGCAGGCACACGATCATCATCGACTATGCTTTTTATAAGAGTAGGGATAAAAAACAGAGTTGGTGATGATGGTGGGCCTGCCATCCTGCAATATAGGCCGTCCGATTTATGTCTGACGGATAGGAACGAAACTATGGCAATTTACCTGCACTCCTCTCCACATTTGTAGATAAGGCCTTCTCTCGTTCATCCCTTTCTCCCAGAAGATCTTGATGTTTCGTGCAACGCACGGGCATCTTGCTAGTAAGAGTAGAAATTAGACATATACCACTTCTCAAATCTTGAAACCAACAACATTCCTCCCTTATCTCATCAAAACCGCCAAAGGAATATATTTTGAGTGAAACATAACAATTTTTTAGTGATATACGTATTTCAAAACTAGACTTTTTTTCTTCTATCAAATCGGTGAATATGTATTAATCTACTCAGATCGTGTGGCAACGCATTGGCACATTGCTAGTAGTTATTAGTATAATTTTTTGGACACCACACAAACGGTGGAGTACATATACGAAGAGAAGAGGCGCAGGCACGTAGTCGGTCTCTCGCTGTCTTGCACACACGAGTGTTACGTAAAGGCAACGTTAACAAATAAACCCTAAAGCCCTAGGTGCACGATTGCTGCATTCGCGGGTATCGGGTACGTGGTGGAGCGCACCTTTATAGGAATAGTCAGCTCGCGTGATAACTTGATCCATAGGAGTTGATGGTCGGGACCACAGGTGAACGACTTGGAGGTGGTGGCTCGCCAATTGCCACAGATCGAGTAGCCACGTTTAAAATATAATTTTTTTAGTGGGGTTAAGAGTTCCGATTTTCAATGGCGCATTATAAGTACTAAGTAGTTTACAGAATGATTGGTATGGAGCGAAATTGGAATTCATAGTACTACGTACCTTCTTGGCCTATGGTTGTATGGGTTTATGTTGCGAGATGTTGAACCTGGTAGTTCTAGGGCAAAAACTATGTTTAGATTTAGATGTTGGTTTTCAGTATTGAAAATCGGAAGGGGGAAACCCTTCTTTGATTAGAAAAAAAACTACTACCTTCGTTCTGGTTTAATAGTCCCCATCCTATTTTGGGTCAAAGTTTGTCCACGAATTTTACTTGTAAAATGTGAATGGAAAACGAGATTTTGTTATATGCAAACATAAAAGGACTGGAGGGAGTGATTGCTCTGACATGGACGCGACCTCTCATAGCACAGGCATTGAACCGGCGCGCCGACCAAGAGGGCCCCACTCGCTGCAGGCCCGGCTGAACACGCCTCCTCTCCGCATGCAACCGGCTTCAGACTGCCCCGCCTGCCTTCATTGAATCTGCACGTGTGCCGGCAACACGTCCTTCCGCGAGCCGGTCGGCATTTTAGAACACAAAAAATGACCAAAATATAATTAATTACGCATGGTTTTGACTTGTTGTGCTCGCACTGGTAGTAGGAACTAGAGGTTGTTCTTTATTCATAACTCTCCTTAAAATTTTATTGGCTTTAAAGTGAATCATGGTTGTCGACATTATGTATGAATGTGGAGATATCTGTGAACATGAGTTTGATGTTGAAGTTGAACTTGGAATGTCGAGCTTGCGCGTGAACTATGCCATGTCCAATGCTTCGTCTGTTATTGTTTGGAAAGTAATTGCTCTTATTACATGACCTGAAAAAAATATTGTGTGCCACATTAGTAGATGCACGGACATCACAACAGGCATGCTGACTGGATAAACATTTGAAGCTAGCAACTATGAAGAAAATTTTGCATTGACAACAATTTAAGATAGCAGGAGACGCCTAGCCTGCTTTGCCTCTGCTAGCTTATTTCTAGCTTCTTCCATCTCTTCTTTGGCATGGGTGAAGAGAGCATCTAATTTCTCTTTTCGCTTCTTCAGGAACTCAGCTATATTCTCAAGGGCTGCTGCACGCTTTCTTTAAGCCTTTACTAGAGGCACGAGGACACGAACAGCTGACGACTCCACCTGGCTTCTGTGTAATCCAGCATCATCTGGAAATTTGCACCTTGTGTCTAATCCAGCATCATTAGGGAACTGGCACCTTGTGTGTAATCCAGCCTCATTCTGGAAACATGATCTCGAGGTTGACCATACTTCCCTCCTCACAGGAACTACATCCTGACATGAAGTTACTTCTCTTTTGGATAATTACTCAGAGCAACCCAGATCCATTTAGTAGAAGCCAGATAAACAGAACTGTGAGAAGTGAATTCAAAAGGATTTTTTTTTATAAAAACAGACTACAAGGTGAGAACACCCACTTCCTACATCAAGCTAAAAACAAAAGCATTAGGACGATTAAGACTCTTCTTATGACACATCAAAGGACACGAGGCTTAAGAGAAACAGAAACTACAACATATACACATCGAAGAACACGAGGCTAAATGAAAGTAATTGAAAGGGTGCTACTTACCAAAGCTGGTTTTACAGGTTCGGTGCAGCTCCTCTTTGACTTGCCACGCTCCTTGAAGATGTCCCCAATATCCCGTGTTTGGTCTTCATTGCTCCTCTGCATGTTCGCACTCGTGGTTTTAAAATCTCAACATGGCAAGAAAAATATACTACTAGTAATACTCGCGCATCTTGTGGGCAACATTAAAGCACTCGTCTGCCATGTTATAGCATCTCCAACAGAATCGCAATGCGCGGCGCTTTAAAAAAGCGTTTACAGTGCTGAGATCGAGAAGTAGAGATAGAGAGTAGAGGATAGTTCTCATCATAGATAGATAAAAAAATAGATTATTCAACTACTCCTCGTCGTCCGACTCCTGCTCGGTGATGTCCTCCTCCGACGTCTGACTATAGGCCTGAAGATACCGATCGCCGTCGGATTCCTAGGGCGACGCTGCTCCTAGCCTCATGTTGAATTGAGCGTCTGCTTTTCACCTACGCTTGTCCTCGTGATAGGCAGCTCGCTCCGCCCTCCTCTTATCCCTCTCTGCCCTCCTTTGCTCATAGAACTCGCGCTCGTTGATGATGTCCTGCGGGAAGCGTTGGCGCCACAACGCCATGGCTTCCTCATCCATATCGGTAATGCTGAGACGGTGCTCCCGCCTCCGGTGGTCGCGACGATCCTCGTCGGTGATAAGCCGTAGCAGAGGTCCGAGCTCCTGTGCCCGCTCCCAAGTCGGCACGTTGGGGAAGTTCAATGTTCTATGAGGCCAGCGGAGGCGCCATGCCACCGCGTCGTACGCGCGGGCAGCCTCGTTGGTGGTGTTGAAATTTTTGAGGCTGAGGCGCATCCCGCGGAACCGGATCTCGGCGAAGAAGCCGCCGGAGGGGCGCACGCGGACGCCGCGGTATCCCCATGTTTCCCGGCGACGCGGCGGCATGGTGGCGCGGCGGCGGCGAGGCCAGAAAGAGTGGGGAGAGAGCGGTGGCGACGCACAGAGCGGGGAGAGAGCGGTGGCAAGGCACAGAGCGCTCGGAGGGCGTTGGATTTTATAAAGCGCGCCGGACGCCGCGCGCCAAAACTAGCACACGCCCGGCCGCTCTTTCCCGCGCGCCCGCAATCCTTTCCTGACGTCTCTGCTATCTCTACTCTCTTCTCTATGGTTATATTTATTTTATATTTAATATTTATCTCTACTTCTTTACTCTCTATTTTTTTCTCTACTTTTTCCCTAATCTTCTGAAAAACTGAGTTGGTGATGATGGTGTTCCCACCATCCTGCAATATAGGCCATCTGATTTATATCCGATGGATAGGAAAGAAACTATGGCAATTTTGCAAAAAGATACCCACACCCCTCTCCGCATTTGCAAATAAGGCATTCCCTCGTTCATCCTTTTCTCCCACAAGATAAACTACTCATACGAACGCATCTTGATGCGTGCAACGCTTGGGCATCTTGCTACTTCTAAAAACTATCCATCATTTTCCACACTACGGGTTGCAGATGAAATACCTACCCAAGCACAACGCGATACAGGAGCGACGTACAATTACAAGCTGATATTCTGTTGGACAATGGAGGCTATAACCAATTACTTTTACGGGAACAATAGCACCCAGGAAATTTGAAGGGTAGGTATGAACAAAATTGGAACTGCACATGTACTACTAAGTGATTCAATACACACATTACCAATCGAGGAGGAGAACGATGGTCGCGGCGGCCTCTGTTAGTCATGGTCGGCAACGAGAGTCGGTTCATTGTCCACGACGGTGGTGCTTCTGCGCTTGGCGTCGGCTTCCGAGAAGCAGACCCGAGACCGTGGAAGACGGTGCCGGGGAAGAGGCTCCATGTATGATGACGATGGTGGACCGGCTCCAGTGCGGCGTACGAGGTCGTCGATGAGGCAGATGCGCTGCGGTGGACGAGTGCGCCGATGTAGAAGGGGAGGAGCACGAAGGCTGCGGTGCTGTGGATAAGTCTATTTTGCGGTGGTGATAGAAAATGGGGAATATTCTGGTGTACTACTCTGGGGGTTGGCTGGGTAGGGTAAACCTGAAGTTACGAAAACAGCCCCCTACCAACCGTCATTTGTCGGCCTGTTCTGAAGGCTACGATGGTAACTTCCCACTGCTCGAATCAGGGTCGCGGGAGATTTTCCTGCCGACCTCAAAATTTTGTGACACTGAACTCCCCGTGTGGCGTGTTGGGTGATTCGGCTAAGCAACTAGCGAGTTGTACTAGTAAACTCTGCATATTAGGTTTGACCGAAGTCAAACTTCCTAAAGTTTGACCAAGTTTATAGAAAAATATAAACATTTACCATAACATATATGTATGATGTGAAAGTACATTCAATAATGAATCTAATGATATTTATTTGTTACTGTATATGTTAATATTTTTTGTTATAAACTTTCTGAGAGTTTACAAAACTTGAGTTTGACCAATGCTAATACGCAAACATAAATAAAAACGGAGGGTGTACACATTTGTTTTCCTAGTATGTAGTGAATTAATCATTTGTTGAAATTTTGAAATAAATATATTAGGCTACTGACTTCAAATGTAATGGTCTATACAATTCAATAGTTACAATCATTGACGAATTCCAAGATGTATACGAGGTCTATAGTACTTCACAACATGCTCAAACTCGCATAATCCCAGTCAAATGACAATCAAAATGCATTTCATAAAACCAACAATAACTCTACATCAGCCATTATAAAAGAAATATTTTGAACATATCCCAATGTGTGAATGAAACATGCAGAGAGAGCTTGCAAAGATGGAGCAGATAGGGCGGGAAAGATTGTATGTATGTGGACGAGAGAGTAGGAGACAAACCTAACGAAACAGAGAGAGGGAGATAGCTAGAGAGAGACAGAGAGAAGAACAAGTTAGGTCTGTAAGAAACATGGAGACATGTAATATACGTGAGATGCGTGTGCATCCGGATTCTGTACACGTGGAAGGAGAAGAGACAACAGGTTTGATGAGAGAGCTGGAAAACATGGACGAGAGGGGAAGGACCTCGTGGGTTGAGGGATTGATAAATTTGTGCGGGGGAGAGAGGGATTGGTAATTTTGTGCGAGAGAGAGAGGGTGGGGGAGGAGTCAGTCAGCCATCGTCACATCATCCTGCTTCGAAATGGCCCCGCATTCTCTAGCGCAGTGTGGTCGCCGTGTTCGATATCCTCAATGCCCTCTTTGAAGATTGAGGTGTTGTGCATGCTGGGGTGCAGAGAGGCACAAGCGAGAGTGGTCGCCATATAACCTTGGATGGGGATGAATTGTGTGCTTAGGGGAGTGTGTGTGTGTGTGTGTGTTAGATATTGAGAGAAAACAAACCTAAGGAGAGAAATGTGTGTGTATGTGACGGAAAACTACTTGCTAAACAGGGTATTCATGAAGAGATTGTGCGTGCGAGATAGAGAGCGATGTGCGGGCCTTGAGGTGGGCAGGGGTCGAGTGAGGGTGTCGAAATGTGTGCATTGATGCATGTGTTTCATGCAATCGTGCAAGGGACAGACGAATCAAGAGAGATGGTTGTTCTGTTACAGATGCTCCTCTCTCTCTCTCTCTCTCTCTCACACACACACACACAAGTACAATGGAAGACCGTTCTCTCATGTATACACAGTGTATCGGCATCTGTCTATGTCTCATGTCTATGTCTCACTCATGCATGATCATTTGCACATTCAAACCTCTCTGTGTCTCTATCACGCGCACACCGTCTCCACATTGCCCTTCCACCACAACACACATATGGACACATACACACATTCTCTCTCAATCACACACACACACAATCAGTATTAAAAAAACTAGGGCGCACCTAAAACGTCCAAATCCAAATAAACTCGAACTGGAGCTAAATTCAAATATATGGAAATATTGTAGCGTCAAAAACTTTTCTCAGAAAAGAAAGTTGAGTAATATTCGGGGATTGTTTTCACACACACAAAAAGGTTCGGTGGATGTCCTTCGAGCGTGACACGGTGACGCACCGTTGGATCGACCGCGCGGCCGCGGTTCACGTGCTTGCACAGGATTCCGTATCATGGCTGTGGTAACTAATAAAAGTGTTGCCTAAGTCTAATATTTACGTGTACTAGTACGGTTTTCTTTTAAGTTTGACCAACCCTATATAAAACTAAACTAAGCTCCCATTCGCGCACTCATCAATATGCCGCCCCCGCCGTTGCGCATGCCAGCGTCCGCAAACTCTAGCCAACAATTTCTCGCCCATCACCGCCGTGTCGCCGCCAAGCCGAAGGCTCGCCCGCTCACGTCGTCTGCAGTCCCTCCTTGCGATCCCGTCATACTGCCAAGCACGCGAGCAGCTGGTGGAGCCGCGTCTATGCACACAGCATACAAAGAGGAGGACGAGCGTGTGCTCCAGCACACCGGCGAGGAGGAACTAGCGTGTCATTGTCGTCTCCGCCCGCGCGGAGGAAGCGCGCATGGTGGCTGTCGCGGCAGAAGCCGGTCGCGCGCGCGTCAAGCCCGCAAACCGGGTGCAGACGCGAAACCTACTTTCGAGACCTTGAATGCCACGTGGATCCTGCAATCTGAAGGAGCAATTTCGGTCAATCGACTCTTGTGAGCCGTTTGATGCAACATGGATGGCTAGAAGGGCTTCTTCAACCTCCGAAATAGATGCATGGTTCATCTTCTCAGCCCGCCACATGCCTAACCACCTGCCACCGCCGCCGCGCCCTCCCCTGAACCGCCTGCCACCGCCTGCCACCGCCATGCTCCCCCACCCCCGCCATCCGTTTAATCCCGGGCACAATCCATTTTTTCTGGTGAACTGCATTCCACACCCAACACTCATAAGATAGATCATGGGCACCCTGCCGTCTTCTTCCTTCACTCCATCGAACTTCTTTCATGGATCGACTGACCCAAATTATACTACTAGTACGAACGTATTAACTACAGTAGGAACACGAAGATACGAGCAGTAGTACAAATTGCAAAAAGAACAACAGTAATACATAGTACTAGTACTACTGTACATACTAAAGAGTTCAAATAACGAGGAAGAACATAAACATAGTTCTGCTGGGGCCTCAGCACAACACACCCTTGAAGATAAACTAAGTAACTAGTCCGCTTGACACTACAGTAGAACCAGCATGAGCAATGGCACTGCCACCTACTCGGAGTCAGAGTCCACGTTCTCGACTTCGTCCTCGTCCTCTTCGCCGACGCTTCTTTGTTTGAACCGGACACTGGGATCTGCTTCTTCATCCAACCCTTGTAGATATTTAAACAAAGGTAGGCATCCATTGCTACGTATAGGATGTGATCTTCATCTAATGTCTTCGACTCCCATGCATGATGAAACTCGTGGTGAGGTTTCTTCAGTTTAACGTACGAACGATCAAGCATGGCTGCTGCCAGGGTCAGCATTAAAGGATGAGACGAGGACACCAGGCTCTCCTTTTGGAGATCGAAGGGCTGGCCTACAACGAGGCCTATCCGACCCAGGATTTCCTTGTCGTTCCTAAAGTCTACAGTAACGAATTTGACTCGGCCGCCCTTGAGGAAGTTCTTAAATTCCACACACTCAACGTGGCATATGTGGTGGACCAAGCATAAGTCATGCACGCAAACCTGGATCACGGCGGGCTTCTTCTTCTCTGCCTCCTTTAGTTTCTTCTGGCTTCCCAGGATGGTGTACTCAACATCTAGCCCAGTGACCAACTCATCATTTGAGTTTTTGAACATGCGTCTGAAGCGAGCAAGGCATTCTTTCAACGTTGCAGAGGAATGGGTGTAGATGCCGTCGAACTCATCGCCGGTGATGGTTCTAACCTTGTACTCACCATGGATCATGGAGATTTGGGATGCCATGGATTTGGGAGGAGGGTTAGGATTGACGGGACGACTGGGAGCGAACTGTTGTAAGGTAATGTACTAGTAGAAGACCGGGACGAGTAGGGTGTGCGAATGGCGTGGGGTGGCTGGCTTGCCCGGTGGATAAATGGATGCAACCCCCCAAAGAGTTCTCGAGAACTATGCGGGACCCACTAGATGTCATGTCTACTAGACCCATATCGTAGGCCTGACGGTATAGCTTCTTCCTGTTCGCAAGCCATGCCGGCTTGTGTGTAACTTCAATTAATTCCGTTAACCGTCGCGCCTCCCACGACCTTCGGCCTATTCGCACGCCATGCCGACTTGTTTGATATTCCCGTCACGCCTCCCATGATCAACATGCAGGATCTTTGGCAAACGGTCAGACCAAAAAGGAACATACCTCATGATGGGAACCATATCTCTAGTCAACGCCATCGTAGAAGGGATGACACCAGTCACCAACATGGATGATTCAATTCATGGGACCTTTTGGTGCAGTTCACCTAAAATGAAGCAATGTCCCATGAGCTAGCAGCTTCTTCTTTAGTCCCTCCGTTTCTTTTTACTTTGCGCATAACTCGTAGCTCGCATACCAAGGAGAGGCCCGCTCGTAATTTTCTAGACAAGTTTGCCCATGCTTTTGCGTGGATTAGAGTACTAGTCGCCTCGAATCCCTCCATGCATGTCACACGTAATCTCCGTCTCCTCCTCTTATGTCTCTGCATGCAAACTAGGAAGTTGCACCAATTAAGGAGATTAATTGCTAGCGAAGCGGAAAGGTAGGGGTAGGCTGGGAAAGGTGTGCTACTCAAGGGGATCGCGCAGAGCATTTGGGAAAAAACAAAAAAGTTATGCGCAGAGTATAAAGGATTGGAGGGAGTACCAGCTAAGATACCACAATTATGGCCAGCCTTAACCATCGCATGCGATAATTTAGTGCACCTTGAAATATGAACATGTGTGGGGCGTGTATGTTTTTAATGAGTTGAGACTATACCTAGACCGGCATGCAAGATGAGACTTTATGCACCGTTCCCCATACCTATAGGAAGCCCGTTCGTCTCCAAATCTTTTCCTCTCCATGTGTGGAAACAATATGCCTGCCAGACTCTCCTTCTCCCTCCGGCGGTCACACCACTCCACCCGGGACGCTGCTTCAGTTACTTAACTTCAGGTGCATTGGGTCACTGATATATGGTCCCCACAGGGGTCTGGCCCACATGTCAGTGACACAACTGGACCTGCAGTTAAGTCAGTGCAGCTCAGTCCATATCTTACGTAGGTGTGCCATTGCTCGATATAAATACCGCGCCTCCCATGTCATTTGGAAGAACGCTCACGTTCATCGCTATCTCCTCTCCTCCCTCTCACGCCAACCACCATGACATCGCCCCTCCCAAACCCTAGGCACCCCTCGCTGCACCGCGCGGACGGTCACGCGTCGTCGTTCCGTTCCTTGCCGCCACTAGTCGAGGAGGACGTGTTGGCGTTCCGCTCCTTGCCACGACGCGTCGAGGTGGACGTGTCGGCGTTCCGCTCCTCGCCGCCACTAGTCGAGGACGATGCGTCAGCGTTCCGCTCCTCGCCGCGACGCTTGGATGTTTTCGCGTTAGCGTTCCCAATCTCGCCAGCACGCGCGTCGGAGGACGCATCGGCTCCCCGCTACGAGGAGAATGCCGCGCCGCCCGCCGAGCCCCCTAGCCTTGAGGAGCTTTGGAAAGAAATGGATGTCATCTTGTGGGAGTCTTTGCCTCCAGCAGAGCGCGCCAAAATAGAGGCGGAGAAGAAGGTCGAGGAAGAGAAGCGCACCGTGGGACAAGCTAACTGGCAGGCCTATGTCGCGTCCGATAGAGTCAGGCAATTGGCTCTTTGGCAGAAGGCTCGTGCGAGGGCCGTGAGGGTGGCGGAGGATGCCCATGCTAAATCCCTGTGTGCAGTCGGGCCCAAGCGCCTCATCTGCGCTTGGCGGTACATGGATTGGGTGCACGCTTCCAGCCAGGAGGAGTACCTGTTGTCGCCGGATCACCACACTGGTGAGATCGCGCTCGGCCGCCGGCAAGCCGCCAATCAGCACCTCGCGAGTTGCGAGGCTGAGGAAGAGGCGTTGTGTCGGCGCGCTGGGAAACGGCCATGCACCAGGGCACTCGTGGCACGCCGCAAGCGCTCCTGCGAGCGCCGTGGCTTTTAGTAGGAGTATAATTTTTGTTTCGTAAGGCGGTATCATTAGTTTTGGGAAGCAAAAGATAAATCCCGAACGTTCAAGAATTATTAGCAACCTTAATTAAGTATGTAAAAGGTAAAGTTTGGAAACCTTGTGTATTCGTACGCATTTTGTAGGTACGTGCATATAGCACAAAGTTTACCATATACTATCACACTACACGTCTCTCTCTATATATATATGCTTGCAGACTGTGCTACTCCCTCCGTCCAGGTCAATAAGTCATCTTTGGTTGTGCACCGTGACCAAGAAAGCGGGAAGACTTATACACCTAGACGGAGGGAGTACTACTATTACTTATGTACGTGCAAATGCACGTTTTAACACTACGATGCGGTTTTTGTAAAAGTAGAAAAACAACACTAGTCAAGCTTGTGAAACGATTCAATGCAAAACAAATGCAAAAATGCTCGTTTGATTGTTTACTCTTAGCTTCCTTCTCTGTGGTTATTTCTATGTCGTACTTTGTACGGAGTATCTCACTGGTCGGAAAGGCATGAAAATTCCCAAACCACTTCCTACACCCTTTATTGAATTTTTTGCCTAAAAAGTTGTGCCGTGCAATTGGAATTCCAACTTGAGTACTACTCCCTCCATCTAGGTGTGTAAGTCACCTTACAAAATCAGATATTCCCAAAACACTTAGGCGCAATGTATTAAATTCCCTCCTCGTTCCCCTCACTGCCTCGTTCATCAGCGAGCAATTTTTTTGGCTGAACCACGCGGGGGAGGAAGTTAATGCGGGAGAGAATGAGCGACCTATGCATGTAGAGAAGGAACATGTTGATTAGGGGAGGGACTAACCCCAGTTTGCATGCATGTCAATGGGCCTGCATGGGTTGGCTGAAATGGCAGCCCTATTAATTATGGATTCATTGCTAATCTCCGTTTGGTTTAGGAGGAAACAAGTGGCGCGGTGATTGGACGAAATTTATGTCTGATTCTTTGGCCTCTTCCAATCCGCAGCCACCTAGGTCGTGATGCTACACCTTAGGTGACTTACACACCTAGACGGAGGGAGTACTACTAGTAGGAGTACCAGGGCCAGTTCTATTAGGCTTCTAGATTAGTAATCCCATAACTACTAAGTACCTCTGTCCTGGTTTATTGGTCCCCATTGTAATCTGTGTCAAATTTTGATCATAAATTTAAGTAATGAAATGTTAGTGCATGCCACATGCACTAACATTTTATCAATTAAATCTTTAGTCAAAATTTAGCACAAATTACAATGGTGAGGAATAAACCAGGACGGAGGTACTACTAGTAATACTAGTTTAGAAGCCCAATAAATAAGTGAGGCGCCTAAATGTTACTCTCCACTGTGACTAGTCTTATGGGAAAAGCTTGGGAAGCCGCCAAAAGAACTGGCCCTAGGAGTAGTAGCTAGGGATACTAGGAGTTGTAGCTAGGGATCAAGTGTGCGAGATGAACTGGAGAAAGTAAATGCAGAGAGATGAAATGCAAAAAAGACGGAGGGATGTGATGGTTGTCCGTTTATTTTACCAGGCCACTTATTACTGGGAGTGGTTTGGTTTTGTGATATGACGGCTTTACTGCCGCGCCACGAGCGGGGTGAGAATCCCGTGCAATGTCGCCCTCTACACTACTACTACATCGGTCGTAGTTTATCCCCCATTGAATTTGACTGAAGATTTAACTAACAAAATGTTAGTGCATGTCAACAAAAACAATATCGTTGGATTTGTATTTGAACATAGTTTTCTATGATACAATTTTAGGTGACATGCATCATCATTTATCGTACTATATATAATGTTACTTCAATTTTTGGTCGTACTAATCTAGGGTAAGGTGCCCATGCGTTGCACGAAAGAGTGAAATGGATTGATCGGGGAGTTGTTTATTTTGACAAAGGATGTGGGGGTCATCTCATGTGTAATGGGTATCGATAGGTTTGTTCGGATATTATTTCATCTCTAGAGCTCACAAACATCCAGGTGAAATAGATAAAAAAGTATCTTTTGAAAACAAAAGCGTTCAACTGTTCAACCTGCATCCAAAACTTGAGAAGAAATAACTCTTATTATGCTTTGCAGGAAATGATCTTCAAGAATTAGTTTTTGAGTACCCATTGTTATACATGTTGGCTACATATGACATGGCACTTTCTTATAGTCAACAGTTGGCTATACTATTTAAGTATTAACCATGCCCTTATACACCTAGACGGAGGGATTAAATCAGGATGACTTGAAGGGGGCAGAGGATATGTAAGAAATGGTTGATCATAAGTCTTTCACCAGTACTATAGTAAAAATTCGTACATGGAAGATTCTAGACTAAACCACAAATGGATACACTTTTATTCATGCGCGATACTCCAATAGAGCAAGATCATGCATGGAAGTCTCCACATGCTTAGACAACGGATTACATTGAGCGAAGACTAATGATCAACATTTAACTTGATAATGCAGATGTCCAGGTGATCCTCCTTGGAGTCCCCGTGCACATTGTTGGGGGTCAAATAATACCTTGCGTCTTCCATGTCCACATCGGCGGGAAGGTCCCAGATCGGCAAAGTCCAAGTCAAATTGACGTAGCCAGTGTCGCCACCCACGTAGCTCCGAGGAGTAGTAATAGTGAGCACGCACCTGTACATCGGCCTCGTGTCAGTGTCAGCGTCAGCGGCGTCGCCCCTGATGCACACTACAGAGATGTAGCGGCGGCCTGCGCGGGCCTCGCCGGTGCCCATGATCAAGAGGAAGACGCTGCCGTCCTCCTCCGAGACTAGCAGGCGGCGCTGATCCTCCAGCGACTCCAGCACGATGAACGGGTAGCACGTCTCGTACTTGATGTTCTTCGCCAAGGGCCAGTAGTGATCTGTGAATTATAAAGACTTCAGGCTAATTGCGTTCTTCAACTGCGGTCTCGCCTATTTGACAGGTCACTGCGGTAAGTGGATAAATCTGCACGTCCATCGCAGGATCATGCATCCTCCATGGTTCTCTGATGCCATTGAACACAAGGGCTTCATTTACGTTGTTGACTCCTTCTATGTCTCGACGTATTGCTGGCCTACTCCAGTCGTCGCTACAAACGGTTGTTACAGCAGTATGTTACTTTCCTATGATATCATGATGGCTTGTTTATATTACTGTCAACATTTACTGAAAAAGTATTCATACTCATAACATGTTGTTCTTAAGATTGACTACATCAAGAGCCCTTTTTTATTTGACTCCAACTTTTTTTAGGTTTATTTGACTCCAACTTGATATGATGTTGTAGGCCACCTGGTGTCCCTACCCTTCCTAATCCCAGAACCTTTCACAGAAAAGCAGCATGATAGCTGCATGTGGTTCCTGGCTCGATCAGACGACGGGGAACGATTGATGATCGTTCGCACGTACCGGACGTGATGTTTCACGGAATACAGTCACAGTCACTGCAAGGTCTTTGAGCAGGATCCCAGCTTCTCTGGGCCTTCAGGAATTTTTGACTGGAGGTTGGTAAGTAGCGTTGGTACACACTCTCTGTTTGTCGGACTGAATTATCCGATTCACCATGAGATAACCGACGGAAAGGATCATGATGGCATCGCGGTTTCGTTCATGAGGCAAAACTGTGTGTACACAGCGTACCATGCGTCTCTGGATGCACCATACCCTGATATGTGCCGGCACGCACTGCAGCCCAAAGTAGGAGAGAGGGTCGCAAGTATCAGACTTCGACCTGCTGGCTGGAGTTTCCCCCATCAGGCTCCCATCTGGTTCAAGCCATCAGCCAATCTCCACATCTTAATAAATAGTAACCTCTAACTGAGTCAGTTAGTTAGATGCGTACACTTGTGTAGTAGGATCTTTATTTAGTTTGATGCATACACTTGTTCTTTTTTGGTAGCCCTTTTGTAATGATGGCTGATGTTTGGTTTGGAAGAGAGAGCTGCGTCTTCACTCTTCTGGCCTGCTTACTGCTTCTATTGCACCCCCAACCCTGGTTGCTGCTGCTGCTATTTTCAATGTACAATCAGTAGTATATTTCGTCTGTTGGTTGAATAAATATGTTGTTAGAACGACAAACACAATGTTTTGGAAGTCGTTGCACGGTTCGATCCTTTAGTGCCCCATACCGTACGTAGCGCATACTATTTTTTGTATGGAACACATTTTCCACTTGTTGATAAAATGCACCCCACTGATGAAGGCCCAATAGAGAAGCCATAATTAACTGGAAGGGAGGCTCTCACATGAATCCGGCCCAGTTACATGCTCATGGTCCCCTAAACATAAATAAGTAATTCGGAGCAGCAAGCTATAAACTGGGTTGTGCGGTCTTTGTGGCCCGTCTAACAACATGACCAGCCCAGCAGTTTTTTTTTGGGAAAATAGGTAGCCCAATATTTCTTTTTGAAGAATACCCAAGCTAGGCCTATTTGTTTTCTCCGACTTACTGGGCTGCAAATCTTTCAAGACAGGGAGGGATGCATTCCGGCCTGGCCAATGATACGTCCAAAACGTATCTATAAATTCTGCTTGCTCCATGCTTCTTTTGTGTGATATTGCTATGATATTTATGCACTTCCATACACTTTTGATCATATTTGGACTAACCTATTAACTCAGTGCACCCCAGTGCCAGTTTCTGTTTTCTGCTGTTTTTGTATTTCAGGTTTTCCCATTACTTAAATTGCCAGAAAAATTCCGGGAAAAATATATAAAAAATCAGCGCTCCAGAAGCTTCCACGCGCCAGAAGTGGGGCCAGAGGGGAGCCAAGGGCAGCCCAGGCGGCCTGCCCACGCGGCCCCCCTCCTGGCCGCGCCGGGGGGCGCCTGGGCCCCCCTTACCTCCTCTGGTGACCCCCTTTGGCATATATTTACAACGCGTCCCGAAACCCTCGATTCCAGACCCCTTTTTTCTCCAGAAGCTATTCCGATCTCCGCCGCCATCTCCACCAAGTTTCGGGGGACCAGAATTCCTGTGCCGGCACCCTGCCGAGACGGGGAAGTGCCCCCGGATTCATCTCCATCGATGTTGCTTCCTCCCTCCATGATGCGGGAGTAGTTCCTCCTCGGGGCTGAGGTTTCTACCAGTAGCTATGTGGTCAATTCTCTCTCCCATGATGTGATCTTCGTTGTGATCATAGGCTATGTTAATCTAGGGTGATCCCATGATATTTCCCCTTCCTCTATGTATTGGATTGATGTACTCACTTGTCTTTATCTAGTATAATCTCCGAGACCAAGGTGACAGCGGTCTATTGGACATAGATTAGAAGAATATTTTCATGAGTGATTTCCTGTTTTGTGTGTGGATTGAAGATTGAGAGTCTCTTGGTGCTTGTCTTGGACTATCCTTGAGATATGTTGTGGTGATTGTGGTACTCTCTTTGGATGGCCGAGGTGACATTGGGAAATCCATAGATTGAGAACTACGAACTTAGAGGTGTGCTTTTGTAGCCCTACATAATTCTCGTTCTCTCTTGACCACAAAGGAATGACCTCCGAGTGCGTTCCCCTTGCATGTTTTATGGGAAATATCATGTGATTCGATTATGTTAATGTTGTTGGGAGTTGCCACTAGTGAAAGTATGAAGCCTAGGCCTTGTTTCCACCATTGCAATACCATTTGTGCTCACGTTTACCACTTGTTTGCTTGCTGCACTTTTTATTACAGATTTATATTACTTTGCTTTGCCACTCCTATCATCCATATTTTACCATCTCTTCGCCGAACTATTGCACCTATACATCTGACAAGTGTATTAGGTGTGTTGGGGACACAAGAGACTTCTTATATCTTGATTGCAGGGTTGCTTGAAAGGGGTACGTTCAACCTCCACTTCCCTGAGTTCGATAAACCTTGGGTTACTCACTTAAGGGAAATTTGCTGCTGTCCTACAAACCTCTGCTCTTGGAGGCCCAACACTGTCTACAGGAATAGAAGCGTGTAGTAGACATCAGCCAAAGAGTATGGTCTTTGTTTGTTAAAATTAATACAAAAGGGGTTGAAATTTCCAAAAAATATAGCAAATGGGATATTAGTTTTTTTTTGTTCTTCACTGATATCTTATACGCATTTCATTGGATTTAACATGACATAGTACTAATTTATTTTAAAATTTGTTTTAGTATGGCTACTAATTTTTGGATTAAGAATATTTTGTTCCCCAGCAAAAATTTATGAATTTTCATAATTTCCCACATATTTAGTTTTTTTTAACCCTGGTAGTGACCAGAAAATGGGTAGCAATTCTAAAAACAATTCTAAAAATGGAAAACAGGCTGCAATAAATTCCATACGAATTAGAAAATGAGTAAAAACAATAGCAAATGGGGTGCACCGGTCGGGAGGCTGACCTGTGGGCCTACTAAGTTGACGCGTACGCAGGGCTTGTCAACTTAGTCAACAAACAATTCTAGCAGCAGTAACCGTTGGATTTGAATCGAACGGTCATGTTGCTTCTTCAATCGTTGCTCTTCTTGCACCAGACGCCCAAACCAGCGCCGGCGAGGCCGCCTGCTCCTGCCTCCAGTGGCCGGCTGTGCTGCCGTTGAGGCCTCATCGCCCCCTACTACTCCCACCGCTAGCCAGGCCCTGTGGCGATGGAAGCCTCACACCGTAGCCGAACCAGTGAACCCTCGTACTCCTCTCCGCGTGGGCATCCACCATCGCGTCTTCCCCGGCTACACGTCTTCCCCTTCCTAGGCCTTGCCGTCGTCCATCGCCCTGGTGCTCTCGGTGCGGTGTAGTCAACGTGGTCAAGGAACGACTTCCATCGGAAGAGTATTGTACGTGGAGAGGCTAATGGCTGGGTCCACGACCACAAGCCAGTTTTTTTGTGATTTTCCAAGTAACTCGCTTTGTCAGGCCTGTTTAGCTGCAAATCATTCAAGACGAGGAGAGCTTTCATTCGGCTGACCGAGAAAATGGCCTATCAGTAATGAGAAATGGGATGGACATTTTTAAAACACATCAAATTGGCAATTAGTTTCAAATTTCTTTTTTGCATTTCGAGATTTTAAATTGCATTGATTTTTATGCGTGGACAATTTGTTGGATTTTATATTGATATATATTTATTTTTAAAATCAGTTTGAACGTGACTCAAAATTTCGGGATTAAAAACAGTTCGGACCGCACCGAAATATGCAAAAATTCGTATAATTTTTTAACTGTGGCCACAATATGGGCTGTAATGCTAACAAAAAGAATATGGGCTCCAAAAAACCTTAAGAATTAGCAATTGGGCTGTAAATTATTAGAAATAATGGCAGATGGGATGTATGATGTTTTCCACAGATTTGAGGCTTTCCTAAAAAAAGGTTGACGAACAAGCAGTGACTGTTGGATGTCCATCCAACGGCCGTCGTGCTTCTTCAAACTCTGCTCTTCCTACTCCAACCGCTCAAACAAGCGTCGGCGGGACTGCCTGCTCTCTCCTCCCTGTGGTCAGCTGTGCTGCCGTGCAGGCCTCACCGCCCCACCATACTATCGCTGGCCTAGCCATCCCTCTACTCACCCACACCTGCTATTATTCTCCGGCAACGGCAGACGAACTAGTAAACCCTCGTACAGTCGTACTCTCCTCCGTGTGGGAAACAACTGCCGAGTCTTCCCTGCCTCTATGTCGTTCCCTTCCTAGGCATCACCGTCCTCCACCGCCCTGGTGCTCTCGGCGCGGCCTGGTCAACATGGTCAACGACCGACATGCATCTAAAGTGGACTGTACGTGGAGAGGCTGACAGCTGGGCCCACGGCCGCACGCAAGGAAATGCCTCCTTATTACACGCAAAATAATGATTCCTCCACCTGACATCTGGGATCCATCGAAAGGGCCTCTGTATTTCGCGAAAAAATGTTAATGCCGCTGACAACTCGGACCCACCAGCTATATCTTCGTACACAAGGAAGTGCGTCCTTATTACGCACAAAAAAATGAATACTCCTCCTGCTAGCTAGGACCTAGTATAGTGGCAGGCTGACTTGTGGGCCTACTAAGTTGACGGGGATGGAGGGCTTTGTCAACTTAGTTAATATGCACGATTCTAGCTCCAGTGAACGTACGATGTCCATGCAACGGCCGTACGTAGTGCTTCTTCAACCTCTGGTATTCTTGCTCCAGCCGCCCAAACCAGCGCTGGTCGTGCCTCGTGCTCCTGCCTCCCGTGGCCGGCTGTGATGCGGCGGAGGCCTCACCGCCCCTACTACTCCCACGGCTGGCCAGGCCATCCCTATACTCACCCACACACCCTGTTATTCTGCGGCGATGGCAGCCTCACACCGCGGCGAACCAGTGAACTCTCATACTCCTCTACGCGTGGGCATCCACTGCCGCGTCTTCCCAGGCTCCGCGTCGTCCCCTTCCTAGGCCTCGCCATCGGCCACCGCCCTGGTGCTTTCAGCGCAGCGTGGTCAACGTGGTCAAGGAACGACTTCCATCAGAAGAGTACTGTACGTGGAGAGGCTAACAGCTGGGTCCACGGCAGCCGCAAGGAAGTGCCTCCTTATTACGGGGAAAATAATTATTCCTCCACCTGACAGCAGGGACCCATCGGACGGGCCACCGTATTTGGCGAAAAAACGTTTCCCCCCTGACTGCTGGGACCCACCGGACGGGCCACCGTATTTCGTGAAAAAATGTTCCCCCGCTGTCAGCTCGGACCCACCGGAAGTGCCGCCTTATTACCCACAAAAAATGAATACTCCCCCAGCTAGTTGGGACCCACCTTGGTGGGTGGCTGACTTGTGGGCCTACTAAGTTGACGGGGACGGAGTGCATTGTCAACTTAGTCAATATGAACGATTCTAGCTCCAGTGACCGTACGATGTCCATCCAACGGCCGTAGTGCTTCTTCAACCTCTGGTCTTCTTGCTCCAGCCGCCCAAAGCAGCGACGGTCGTGCCGCATGCTCCTGCCTCCCGTGGTGGGCTGTGCTGCCGCAGAGGCCTCACGGCCCCCTACTATTCCCACCGCTGGCCAGGCCCTACGGCGACGGCAGCCTCACACTTCAGCCGAACCAGTGAACCCTCGTACTCCTCTCTGCGTGGGCTTCCACTGCCGCATCTTCCCCGGCTCCACGTCGTCCCCTTCCCATGCCTTGCCGTCGTCCACCGCCCTGGTGCTCTCGGCGTGGCGTGGTCAACGTGGTCAAGGAACGACCTCCATCGGAATAGTACTGTACATGGAGAGGCTGACAGCTGGGTCCAAGGCCGCAGCAACGAAGTGCCTCCTTAATAATTATTCCTCCACCTGATAGCGGGGACTCACCGGACGGGCCACCGTATTTCGTGAAAAAAATGTTTTCCCCTGACTGCTGGGACCCATCAGCTACACCTTCGCACGCAAGGAAGTGCGTCCTGGCAAAAAAACGATTCGCCCCCCTAACTGCTGGGACCCCCCAGCTACATCTTCGCAGGCAAGGAAGTGCTTGACAGTCGGGACCCACCTAGTCGAAGCATACGTAGCATTGTCATTCTAGTCGCGAACGTGTACGTACATACTAGTCGATGTAGAGGTGCGCACGTGTCGTAGTAGAGGCGCGCACGTAGCATGTACACGTACGTACAGCGGCAAGTGTGCAAGAAAGAAAATATGGCCACATATGTACATACGGGCAGGGTCTCGAACGCCTACTCGTGCATACGTACGGCCAGGGCTCGTGTACATGGCTGGGTCAGAACGGAGAAACAGCGTCGTCGTCGTGTTCATGGGGAGCCAACCGGCTGGGTCGGAACGGAATGCGTCGTCGTGTTCATCGGGAGGGCTTGGGCGGAAGAGCCGGTGGAAACGAGGCCTGGCGTACCGCAGAACGGAGAGAACGACCTTGTGTTCGACCGGCCACGTTCGGAATGGGATCCTATTCATCGGGAGGGGTCTGGCGTACCGCAAAACGGAGGAAACGGACCTCCTACGGTCGAAACGGGGGGCCTGTTGATCGGGAGGGGTGTGGCGTATCGCAAAACGGAGGAAACGGACCTCCTATGGTCGAAACGGGGGTCCTGTTGATTGGGAGGGGTGTAGCGTACTGCAAAACGGAGGAAAGGGACTTGTGTTGGAGTGCTAGGTCGAAACGGGTGTCCTGTTCATCTGGAGGGGTGTGGCGTACCGCAAAACGAGACTCCACGGGATATTGTTCATCACCACCGTCGACCCCCCCCCCTAGCCTCCGCGGGCTACTGTTCATCCACCGCCGACCTCCTCCAGCCTCCACTAGCGATTGTTCAGCCTCCACCGCGCGCTACTCGACCGGCTACTGTTCAACTAGCCCTCTCCACGTGCTCCTGTTCAACCACCCCTCCATGGGCTACTGTTCATCCAGCCCTCCACCGTCCACTGTTCATGCAGCCCTCCACGGGGTGGTCCTGTTCATGCAGCCCTCCACGGGGTCCTATTCATGCAGCCCCAACCGGCTCGATCGAACGGGGTCCTGTTCATGCAGAGGCAACACCACGGGGTCCTGTTCAGCCACCCCCACCAGGAACTGTTCATCCAAACCCCCCCAGCAACACTCACTGTTCATGCAGAGGCAGCATCGATCGGCTACAGTTAGCAGCAGTAGCGAAGGAATTGCTCGATCGGGTTCAATTAACAGCCATCGATAGATCGCTCGGGTTCAGTAACGCATAGCCTGCAGTGCAATTGCTCAGGTTCAGTTAGAGCCCAACGCCTCGCTCGGGTTCAGTTAGACCCCAGTGCCTCGCACCCACGCGCGTGCGTGTACGAGAGAAACGCGCATCGCTCGGCCCCGACCACCCACCGTAACCGGGAACTCCCCGATATTTTCCTCGCCCTCGCTTCTACCACGGTTTTTTCCGTCATGGACGGCCCAAAGAATGTCATGCAGCTGCGTCTCCGGCCCGCCCAAGATGAAAATCCCATTTTCTATCATGATTTTTTGTCATGGAAGTAGGACCCCACCACATCTATGATGATACCATGTTTTTTCACAATTATTGTCATAGAAGTGTCATAAGTATGACGGAAAAAGTTTCGTTCGGCCCAAAATGTCATGGATGTGTCTTCTTTTTTTTGTAGTGAATGAGTTAGTCACGAGATGATGTATTACGGAATGAGTAAAGTGACTTGCTGGCAACGAGATTGAACTAGGTATGATGATACCGACGATCAAATCTCGGGCAAGTAACATACCGATGACAAAGGGAATAACATATGTTGTTGTGCGGTTTGACCGATAAAGATCTTCGTAGAATATGTAGGAGCCAATATGAGCATCCAGGTTCCGCTATTGGTTATTGACCGGAGATGTGTCTCGGTCATGTCTACATAGTTCTCAAACCCGTAGGGTCCGCACGCGTAACGTTCGATGACAATTAGTATTATGAGTTATGTGATTTGATGACCGAAGTTTGTTCGGAGTCCCGGATGAGATCACGGACATCAAGAGGAGTCTTGAAATGGTCAAGAGGTAAAGATTCATATATTGGAAGGCTATATTCGGACATCGGAAAGGTTTCGAGTGATTCGAGTATTTTTCGAAGCACCGGGAAGTTACGAGAATTCACCGGGAGAAGTAATGGGCCTTATTGGGCCATACCGGAATAGAGGAGGCGGTCTAAAGGAGAGGTTGGCGCCCCCCATGGGTCCGAGTTGGACTAGGGGAAGGGGGGGCGCTCCCTAGGAGGCCGGCCTCTCCCCCTCTCTCCTTTATATACGTGGGCAGGGGCACCCCATAGACACACAAGTTGATCTTTTAGCCGTGTGCGGTGCGCCCTCCATAGTTACACACCTCGGTCATATCGTCGTAGTGCTTAGGCAAAGACCTGCGCTGGTAACTTCACCATCACCATCACCACTCCATCGTGCTGACGAAACTCTCCCTCGTCCTCAACTGGATCAAGAGCTCGAGGGACGTCATCGAGCTGAACGTGTGCTGAACGCGGAGGTGCCGTACGTTCGGTACTTGGATCGGTTGGATTGCGAAGACATTCGACTACATCAACCGCATTACTAAACGCTTCCGCTTTCGGTCTACAAGGGTACGTGGACACACTCTCCCCGCTCGTTGCTATGCTTCTCCTAGATAGATCTTGCGTGATCGTAGGAATTCTTTTGAAATACTATGTTCCCCAATAGTGGCATCAGAGCCAGGTCTATGAGTAAATGATATGCACGAGTAGAACACAAAGGAGTTGCGGGCGTGGGTATATACATATTGCTTGCCGTTACTAGTTGATTCTGATTCGGCGGTATTGTTGGATGAAGCGGCCCGGACCGACGCTACATGACCGCGTTCATGAGACTGGTTCTACTAATGTGCTTTGCACACAGGTGGCTGGTGGGTGTCAGTTTCTCCAACTTTAGTTGAATCAGATTCAATGAACAGGGTTCTTTTTGAAGATCAAAAAGCAATAACTATACCACGTTGTGGTTTTTGTACCGTAGGAAAGAACGAGTATTGCTAGAAGCCCGTAGCAGCCACGTAAAACTTGCAACAACAAAGTAGAGGACGTCTAACTTGTTTTTGCAGGGTATGCTTGTGATGTGTTATGGTCAAGACGTGATGAGTTATACGTTTTTGTATGAGATGATCATATTTTGTAAATTATCGGCAACCAGCAGGAGCCTTATGGTTGTCTCTTTATTGTATGAATTGCAAAAGCCATGTCATTGCTTTACTTTATCACTATGAGTTAGCGATAGTAGTAGTAGCAATAGTTGACGAGACGACCACGACGCTACGATAGAGATCAAGGTGTCAAGCCGGTGACGATAGAGATTATGACGATGCTTTGGAGATGGAGATCAACAGCACAAGATGATGATGGCCATATCATGTCACATATTTTGATTGCATGTGATGTTTATCTTTTTATGCATCTTATTTTTCTTAGAACGACAGTAGCATTATAAGATGATCCCTCACTAAAAGTTTCAAGGTACAAGTGTTCTCCCTGAGTATCCACCGTTGTGATAGTTCGTCGTGCCGAGACACCACGTGATGATCGGGTCTGATAACCTCTACGTTCAAATACAACGAGTGTAAGACACTTTTGCACATGCGGAATACTCGGGTGAAACTTGACGAGCCTAGCATGTACAGACATGGCATCGGAACACTGGAGACCGAAAGGTCGAGTGTGAATCATATAGTAGATATGATCAACATGAGATGTTTACCATTGAAAACTACTCCATCTCACGTGATGATCGGACATGGTTTAGTTGATTTGGATCACGTGATCATTTAGATGACTAGAGGGATGTCTATCTAAGTGGGGTTCTATAGTAATATGATTAATTGAACTAATTTATCATGAACTTAGTCCTGATAGTATTTGCAAATTATGTTGTAGATCAATAGCTCACGTTATAGCTCCCCTATGGTTTTTGATATGTTCCTAGAGAAAACTAAGTTGAAATATGTTAGTAGCAATGATGCGGACTAGGTCCGTGATCTAAGGATTATCCTCATTGCTGCACATAAGTATTATATCCTTGATGCACCGCTAGGTGACAAACCTATTGCAGGAGCAGATGCAAACGTTATGAACGTTTGACAAGCTCGGTATGATGACTACTTGATAGTTTAGTGCACCATACTTTACGGCTTATAACCGGGACTTCAAAAATGTTTTGAATGCCATAGAGCATATGAGATGTTCCAAGAGTTGGAAATAATATTTCAGATTCATGCCCGTGTCGAGAGGTATGAGACCTCTAACAAGTACGTTTCCTACAGGATGGAGGAGAATAGCTCAGCCAATGAGCATGTGCTCAGAATGTCTGAGTACTACAATCGCTTGAATCAAGTGGGAATTAATCTTCAAGATAAGATAGTGATTGACAGAGTTATCTTGTCACTATGACCAAGTTACTGAAACTCCGTGATGAACTATAATATGCAAGGGATGACGAAAAAGATTCCCGAGCTCTTCGTGATGCTGAAATCAACGAACATAGAAATCAATAAAGAGCGTCAATTGTTGATGGTTAACAAGACCACTAGTTTCAAGAAAAGGGCAAGGGGAAGAAAGGGAACTTCAAGAAGAATGGCAAGAAAGTTGTCACTCCCATGAAGAAGCCCAAAGCTGGACCTAAGCCTAAAACGGAGTGCTTCTACTGCAAATGAAATGGTCACTGGAAGCGGAAGTTCCCCGAATATTTGGCGAATAAGAAGGATGGTGTCACATCCCTAGCTTCACCCTGCACTAGGCTAGCACTTGTCTGTTGCATCATGTTTAAATTTCAATTAAAGTTGAAATGGGGATGGCAGAAACCCCAGCGCCCCCTTTTTCCAACTAGGGTTTACTAAAAATACTTTTCAATGTACCCAAAATGCCCTTCACAAAATGTTCATCATTTTTGGTCTTGGCTAAAACCTCTGCCAAAATAGTATCATAATTTTGGGAGCCATTTTGGATCTTTGAATTAAGTCATAACTATTTGCATTTGGACATTTAAAATGCTACAAATATTTGTAAATGTCCAAATAATTCTGAAAGCAATTTTAGGCTGTTGGGTTTAAACTCAAAAGTGCATTTGATTAATCTCAGAATTTCCCAAGTTGATTTAGTATTTCTACTAAATCAAAACACACTGCAGAAGAAAAAGAAAAGAAAAAAAATTAGAAAGGTTAGAGACTTACCTGGAGCTTACCATAGTAGAGGCGGCCCAGCTCCTGTTGGCCCAGCCTACCAGCTACTCATGTCGTCTTCCTCCCCTCGCCCCAAAGTTGCTGCTGTCGCCGTGAGAGAGCGCCAGGCGTCCACCTCCTCCCTGCCTGCTTCCCTCCCCGACGCCATGGACGAGCGCCACGCGACGCCCTCGACAGTCGACCCCATGCACCTCACTTCTCTCTCCCTGGACCCCGCCCCCTCCTCTGCTCTCTCTTCCTCAGGTCGCCGAGCACACCCGAGACCGCCGATCAACGTACCCGTGGCCATCGGCCACCCCTCGCCCTGCCGTGGAGCTCAGAAGCACCGCCGCGTCCTCCTAGTCCTCAACACTGAGCCACGCATCGCGGGAGGCCCTACACCGCCTCCATCTCGTCGTCTTCAACCTTGGGAGCCGTCGGATGTCGCCGGTCGATTCGCGCCGTCGAGGACTCCCCCGAGCACGCTGGCCTTCCGTACGGAACCGCTGTGAGCTTTCGAGTGTTTTCCCCCTCCCCCCGTGGTCAAACCCTTCCTCTAGCCTGCCTTGCCGTCGGAGCCGAGAGCTCCCGCCCGTCGGCCATATCGCCGCCACGGACATGGCTTGATTCGTCCGTGTCCGAGCATGTCGTTGAACTCCTGGAGTTCCCAGGAGCCTGTAGATCACCTCAGCTAGCCTCTCCGTGCACTGCAGCCTCGCGCATGACCGAGCCCGTATTCCGACCGTCGTGCAACTAGATGCCCCCGTCGTTTCAGGCCTTCTCCGGCGATGTCGTTTGCTCCGTTGGATGCGCGAGAACCATAGAAACTCGTAGCCGCAAACCACGCGTGGAATGTTGCCATGTAGCGAGAGCATGGTGATCCGCCGCCGTCGGTTGTGGTCGTCACCGGTTAATCTCCAGCGATGATGATGTGGCGGAGCTGGTTAACTGCTAATCGCCTATTAATTAACATCCACAACCACTGACATTTGGGCCCCATGACCTAATTAACCTCAGTTTTATTTCTATTTAGTTTAGTTACAATCCGACGGGACCCACGCGTCAGAGTTGACTTTGCTGACATGGCTGTTGACTGGTCCCACCTGTCTGTGACTCGAGCCAGCATTGAGAGACTCACCAGTGGGGTCCACTGGTTAGGTTTGACCTGGACCAGCCCATGTTGACCTGCTGACATCAGCATGAAGTCATGCTGACGCGGTAAGTATTTTCTCGGATATGAAATAAATCGGAAATGATTTATTTATTTTCAGAAAATGCACAAAACTTCTAAAAATCATATAAAATCAACCGTAGCTCAGATGAAAATAATTTATATATGAAAAATGATCAAAAAAATATGAAGAATCTATTTATGGCATTATCATGCATGTTTGAGCAACTTATGACTGCTGATCAGGTCAAATCAATTAAATGTCATTTGAATATTAACATATGGAGTTTGAATTTGAACCATTGGTTCAAATCAACTTCATTTAAATCACTGCTAGTTGCATTAGCTCAAATCACAGCATGTTGTCATGCCGTGCTCATGCATCATATTGTCGCATTGCATTGATTGTGTTCTTTCTCTTGTTTGCCGGTGTTTGTCCCCTCTCAGTAGACGTGGTTCCGGCGATGAGATCGATGACACCGATGAAGAGCTATACTATCTTCAGAAGTGCCAAGCAAGCAAAACCCCATTGAGCATTCTGATACAATCCCACTCTCTCGCTCTTGCTCTCTTTTACTGCATTAGGACAACAACGTTTCAACTGCTATTTGATGCAGTAGTTGAACCCCTTTTCCTCTGCATGACCTGTCATTGCCACAGTAAATAGTTGAAACCCACTAGCATGACTAGGAGTTGTTTGAGCCATGTTGTGCCTACTCATTCATGCTTTCTGGTTATGCCTGCTATGCTTAGAGTTGAGTCAGGTCCGATTCATCGGGGATGAATTGGAGGTGTGTGAACATGTCCTACTATTGAGAGCTAAGTGTGTGAACATGATTTGGTAAAGGTAGCGATGAGAGGCCATGTAGGAGTACATGGTGGGTTATCTCATTGAAACCGTCCTCAGGAACTGAGTTTTGTGTTTGTGATCCATGAACAGCTACTACCACACATTGGGCTCCGGGCACTCCAAGCTCTCTTAACTTATTAATCAATATTATCTTTGTCCAGGAGTTGCAATTAGTTTATGGTGTTTGTAGTATACTGGAGGTCGTGCACAGCGCTAACTCTCGGGGTGGGCTGTGATGCGGCAGGTACGTGGCACGATGTACTGGGTCGCCCGTTTGGTGGCTCGGGAACCCTGTACGCATCGTTTGGGGCCGTGAGCGACACCCCGGCCGGATCTCCCCACGGATGGAACCCAAATAGGTGATAAACCTGGACTAGAGACTTGTGTGGTTAGTCAGGTCGTGGCCGACACCCTCGCTGGGCTTCCGCTTGAAGGTTGCCGAGTACATGTCGTGTAAACGGCGGTAAGTGGTGAGAGCGTGTCTGAAGAAGTACACCCCTGCAGGGTTAACATCATCTATTCGAATAGCCGTGTCCGCGGTGAAGGACTTCTGGGTTACCTGTACAGTTCATAGACAAGTGAAAGTGGATACTCTAAAACGCGCAAGATAAGCGTGAGTGCCATGGATGGCGTTCTTGTAGGGAGACGGGAGCGGATCCATAGTGGTGTATTGATTGGTGAATATGTGGACTCGTGTGCGCCACCTCAAAGAGTTACTTGCAGTCGTAGTTCAGGATAGCCACCGAGTCAAAGCTGGCTTACTGCATGTCAAACTCCACCACCCCTTGTTGATACTGATGCATATGTAGCTAGTTCTGATGTAAGTCTTGATGAGTACCTTTGTACTCACGTTTGCTTAATTTATGTTTTGCAGAGAGACTTCGGTCTCACTAGTTGTTCCGCGTGGACTTCGACGTTTAGCTTGTTACCTCAGCTCGATCTTGTACCCTCGGGAGAGGCTTGTAGATAGTCAAGTTTCTCAGCTTTTTTCATTTGTAGTTGTCTGTACTCAGACATGTTATGCTTCCGTTGCCTGTATGCTCTGTATGTTGGGTCATGAGACCCATTGCTTGTAATAAATGTTATGATGGCTCTTCTGGGCCTTTATCTATATGAGTTGTTGAGTTATGTTGTGATGACATGTTGTACAACACATACTTGCATGTTATGCGTACGTGTAATGTGTATTGCTATGTGTGGGATCCGACTCCTAGTTGTTTACCCTTGGTAGCCTATCTTACAGGGAAATGCCTCCTAGTGCTTCCACTGAGCCTTGGTAGCTTGCTACTGCTCTGGAACACTTAGGCTGGCCGGCATGTGTCCTTCTTTGTTCCTGTGTCTGTCCCTTAGGGGAAATGTCATGCGCTATTCCTTTAAGTCATTGTAGCTTGCTACGACTTGGGTTCATACGTTGATGACCGACACGTTCGTTGCTCGGTCATGTATGCCTGTCTCTGTAATTTAGCGCCACTTTTGGTTTATAACTAGTCATGTCGGCCCGGGTTCTCTGTCATATGGATGCTAGCGATACTATCATATACGTGTGCCAAAATGCGCAAACGGTCCCGGGCCAGGTAAGGTGGCACCCGTGGGGATACCGTGCGTGAGGCCGCAAAGTTATATGATGTGTTACATGCTAGACCTGTGTGACTTTGGATCGGGGTCCTGACAGCTTCGGTATCAGAGCCTGACTGCCTGTAGGATTAGTAAGCCAAACTGGTCGAAGTCGTGTCTAGAAAATTCTTTAGTTACATAAGGGAATTGATTGTGGAAGGGAACGTAAAGCTCTTTTTACTCCTTTACCTTATGACCTTCTGATATGATTCACCCTCTTCTTTTCTACGGGGTTAAGAACTAGGATACTCATTCTATTTATCAGGATCATGTTAATGGTGGATTCAACCCTCGGTTCAGTTCCTACTACTTCCTTATGTTAACAATTGATCTCGGAACCTTGACATCGTGATGTTAAGTGGTTACGCCACCATTTTTGCACGATGTCTCAAATCATTTTCGAGCATTTACAACTATTATGCTGTCCGAATCATTCTAGGTTTCTAAATAGTCTGATGCATGTGCAAATCCCTTCTCCCTGCTCCCGATATCCTTTTGGGCCAGATTAACCACACTAGTCGGTGTGTTGAGGTACTTCGTTGCCTCGACATATTTGTTGAAGCCATCAGGAAACTAGGACATCAGAGATAGCCACCCAGTAAAACAACCTTTTGTCATGTTCCTAGTGTGATGATTCTGGCCATTATTCTCGAAAGCATCCCGTGATGCCATTTAGATAGTAGGCATTCTATTTCTGGGTTCTTGAACCCGAGATTCACCTTACTTCCTTCATGTTGGTAGTACTTGCTCGTCCCTTTAGGATATTGGTAGCCTTGTGATAGTCCTCGAGGTTCGTGGTATATCCTTCTTCCAATACCACGAACCATCCTTGGCAGAAGTTCTCCCGAGCCAAAATATCACAATGAGAGTACTCTTGAGGAGTTCTTGATTCTATATTGTGACTCTGCCAGTCCTACCTTTCTGCATTGGTTATCTGGAAGAAATATGTTGAACTTGATCGACATGCTAATCTATGCATCCACAACTCAGAAAGTTATATGTTCCTTTGAGTTGTCCCTCTTTAGTTGTATTGCGGCCTTTGTCTATCAGCGGATAGTCAAGGGTATGTGTGCATTCGTGTTCATCGATGCCTATTATTCTTGTGGTCTGTCAAGCCATCCTATTCTAGAATGACTAGGAGAAACAAACTCCAGTACCTTATCCATATCTTGGATTGGGTTAAAGCAGTTGTATTCCGTAGATCAAAATGCAAACCCGGCTTTTGCTCTGTTCTACCTTGGAGTGTTACCCTCTTTTATGTCAAGAATGTCATGGGAAATGCACAACCTCCTATGAACTCTTGATACATTCATACTTCTCGCCATCATCGTTCATTCTTGGTCTCCATGTTATTGTAACTGGAATACTGATAAGTGAATCATGATGTGTGAAATCAATACTCCTAGCAACTTTGTTGCTTGGTAGTTAATGGACGATAATCTCATTATTAGCATGATGGTTACTGAATCATCATTCTAAGATTGATCGTGCTACCTAGTCCATTTTTCTGGTACACTCTTCGATCAATGAGTTAGGATTGTGTCAATCTCCCGCTCTTTTGATCATATCGTCTTGCCCTGAAAAGCAAGATTGTCCTCGAGCTTAGTAGCATATCGGTGGTTCGTGATTTTCTGAATATCTTCTCGAAAGTATCACCAGGTTGTTCCTTGACCGTTCTGTTGAGCTCGTGATCAAGTTGGTTCACTTATAAACCACCCCGTCTCCAAGAATCTGTATTGGATATCCCGAGCTAGTTGGTTAAGCTAAACAACAACTTGGGGAATTGGAAGATAAAACCTTGCCTGACTAACTTCCTTCCAAGGGGTATCTTTTGTGTGTGTGTGTTGAAGAAAGATGATATCTTCATCGATTGATCCTCGTGATCAAGTGTTGGAACTATCGTCTTGTTAAAACTTTGATTTGAATGCGGGCTATCGTCAAATCAAATCAGAACCAACGATATCCGTAATGTTGTCTTACTCATGGTTGCCTCTCGAGCATACCTCATTATATCTTTTGGTCTGACCAATGCTATCACCTTGTTCACATAACTGTGGAATTCCATCTTCATGGATATCTCGGTGATTTGATGTTGAGCCCATAAACATCAGTTATCTTGTCCATGATTCGTGTTGAACATCTAAGTTAGTGTTGGAAACTTTTAAACATGGCCTTCATGTTCCGTTCATGAGGTATATGTTATGGTGAAAGAAGTGACTTCCTATAATTCACGTGCATCCGATGGAAGTTACCGCCGTGAATTCAAGAAAGCTTGTTTTTGCTTCCTCTGGAATCATCCCAAGTTAGTCATGCATATGTGCGAAGTATTCTATGGTCTAATAGACTGATCATCTTCATTCCATATGTATCCCTAGCACACCAAGCCACTGATTGATTTGTTCAAGAAAAAGAAGTATGTTGTGCTAATCCTAGGTCATGCACATGACTTCGCTATCTTCAATGATGGTTCCCAACCTGAACCCGGTAGTGTTTCGTTGTAAGACTACCATGTGGTCCTGCTTGTCTTGCACAACGTGTTCACATGTATGTAGTAGAACCAGCTCATGTTTTGGAGCTAGCTATCGCAGTTCACTCCCCGAGAATCTCGCAACACCGTCTCGTTGATTTGTGTTGCAAACTTTAATTTTCCTTTCTAGACTTGATGAGTCTGGAATATCCTGACACAACCAGATCTGAATCTCAGGCACATATGATGGTTGGAACATACCAACATTTGCATTTTGTTCCCAGCTTGCACCACCATTGTGCCAATTTTCCATGGGTTGCCCTTCTCAACAACTGTTGTTCAGGATTATCTTCAAAAGTGGGTTTACCATGGGTCCCATCCATTTCCGGTGATAGGCAAACTCATTGCGTTGTCTTCAACAAGGTAGTCGACATCATCCTTTTTAATCGGAGTATGTCGTTCTTCCGAACTCCTTCAAACGATCGTTTGTGATTTTTTTTCCTTAGGCTGCTATAGAGAGTTTCAATGATCTCTATATCAAAAGTAATTCTTTTTGCCACATAAGGGAATAATTCTACGAGTCACCTTCTCTAAGGTGCCCCGTCTGGTGACATCGATCGCCATCTTCCTTAGGTGTAGAATTGGTTGCCTACCAAGTGAACCCTCATCATTTGTTTCACTCCATCCCTCTGGATAAGTGTTCTGTGTTTCAGCTCAAGAGATTTTTCAACGTCTCACTCCATGAGTTGATCTTGAGTTGCTCGATCTTTCACAAGATCAATTACCGCAGAGTTTCTCTCATCGTCACCATGTTGGACAAAGAGCTCGAAAGCAAGGATGTCAAGATCAATAGGATGCAAGCAATCAACATTCTTATGAAGTGCAATTGGACCGAGAAGATTGTGCTAGCTTGTGTCCCCTCTGATTTCTTACCTCACGTCTTGAATCTCTGGACGAGATTCTTGTTTAGTGGGGGTGACTTGTCACATCCCTAGCTTCACCCTGCACTAGGCTAGCACTTGTCTATTGCATCATGTTTAAATTTCAATTAAAGTTGAAATGGGGATGGCAGAAACCCCAGCACCCCCTTTTTTCCAACTAGGGTTTACTAAAAATACTTTTCAATGTACCCAAAATTCCCTTCACAAAATGTTCATCATTTTTGGTCTTGGCTAAAACCTCTGCCAAAAATAGTTTCATAATTTTGGGAGCCATTTTGGATCTTTGAATTAAGTCATAACTATTTGCATTTGGACATTTAAAATGCTAAAAATATTTTTAAATGTCCAAATAATTCTGAAAGCAATTTTAGGCTGTTGGGTTTAAACTCAAAAGTGCCTCTGATTAATCTCAGAATTTCCCAAGTTGATTTAGTATTTTTTACTAAATCAAAACACACTTCAGAAGAAAAAGAAAAGAAAACAAATTAGAAAGGTTAGAGACTTACCTGGCGCTTACCAGTAGGAGAGGCGGCCCAGATCCTGTTGGCCCAGCCCGCCAGCTACTCCTGTCGTCTTCCTCCCCTCGCCCCAAAGCTGCTGATGTCGCCGTGAGAGAGCGCCAGGCCTCCACCTCCTCCCTGGATGCTTCCCTCCCCGACACCCTGGACGAGCGCCACACGACGCCCTCGACTCCATGCACCTAACCTCTCTCTCCCTGGACCCCGCCCCCTCCTCTGCTCTCTCTTCCTTGCGTCGCCGAGCACACCCGAGACCGCCGATCACTGTACACGTGGCCATTGGCCACCCCTCGCCCTACCGTGGAGCTCAGAAGCACCGTCGCGTCCTCCTAGTCCTTAACACTGAGCCATGCATCGCGGGAGGCCCGGCACCGCCTCCATCTGGTCGTCTTCAACCTTGGGAACCGCCGGATATTGCCGGTCGATTCGCACCGTCGAGGACGCCCCCGAGCACGCTGGCCTTCCCTACGGAACCGTTGTGAGCTTCCGAGTGTTTTCCCCCTCCCGCCGCGGTCAAACCCTTCCTCTAGCCTGCCTTGCCGCCGGAGCCGAGAGCTCCCGCCCGTCGGCCATGTCGCCGCCGTGGACATGTCTTGATTCGTCCGTGTCTGAGCACGCTGTTGAACTCCTGGAGTTCCCAGGAGCCTGTAGATTACCTCAGCTAGCCTCTCTGTGCACTGCAGCCTCGCGCACGACCGAGCCCGTATTCCGGCCGCCGCGCAACTGGATGCCCCCGTCGTTTCAGGCCTTCTCCAGCGATGCTGTTTGCTCCGTCGGATGCGCGAGAACCACAGCAACTCATAGCCGCAAACCACGCGTGGAATGTTGCCTTGTAGCGAGAGCATGGTGATCCGCCGCCGTCGGATGTCGTCATCGCCGGTTAATCTCCGGCGATGATTACGTGGCGGAGCTGGTTAACTGCTAATCGCCTATTAATTAACATCCACACCCGCTGACATTTGGGCCCCATGCCCTAATTAACCTTGGTTTTATTTCTGTTTAGTTTAGTTATAATCCGACGGGACCCACACGTCAGAGTTGACTTTGCTGACGTGGCTGTTGACTGGTCCCACCTGTCTGTGACTCGAGCCAGCATTAAGAGACTGACCAGTGGGGTCCACTGGTCAGGTTTGACCTGGACCAGCCCCTGTTGACCTGCTGACATCAGCATGAAGTCATGCTGATGCAGTAAGTATTTTCTGGGATTTAAAATAAATCAGAAATGATTTATTTATTTTCAGAAAATGCCCAAAACTTCTAAAAATCATATAAAATCAACCGTAGCTCAGATGAAAATAATTTATATATGAAAAATGATCAGAACAATAAGAAGGATATGTTTATGGCATTATCATGCATGTTTGAGCATCTTATGCCTGCTGATCGGGTCAAACCAATTAAATGTCATTTGAATATTAACATATGGAGTTTGAATTTGAACCCTTGGTTCAAATCAACTTCATTTAAATCACTGCTAGTTGCATTAGCTCAAATCACAGCATGTTGCCATGTCGTGATCATGCATCATATTGTCGCATTGCATTGATTGTGTTCTTTCTCTTGTTTGCCGGTGTTTGTCCCCTCTCAGTAGACGTGGTTCCGGCGATGAAATCGATGACACCGATGAAGAGCTATACTATATTCAGAAGTGTCAGGCAAGCAAAACCCCATTGAGCATTCCGATACAATCACACTCTCTCGCTCTTGCTCTCTTTTACTGTATTAGGACAACAATGTTTCAACTGCTATTTGCTGCGGTAGCTGAACCCCTTTTCCTCTGCATGACCTGTCATTGCCACAGTAAATAGTTGAAACCCACTAGCATGACTAGGAGTTGTTTGAGCCATGTTGTGCCTACTCATTCATGCTTTCTGGTTATGCCTGCTATGCTTAGATTTGAGTCAGGTCCGATTCATCGGGGATGAATTGGAGGTGTGTGAACATGCCCTACTGTTGAGAGCTAAGTGTCTAAACATGATTTGGTAAAGGTAGCGATGAGAGGCCATGTAGGAGTACATGGTGGGTTATCTCATTGAAACTGTCCTCAGGAACTGAGTTTTGTGTTTGTGATCCATGAACAGCTACTACAACACATTGGGATCCGGGCACTCCAAGCTCTCTCGACTTATTAATCAATCTGATCTCTGTCCAGGAGTTGCAATTAGTTTCTAGTGTTTGTAGTATACTGGAGGTCGTGCACAGCGCTAACCCTCGGGGTGGGCTGTGATGCGGCAGGTACGTGGCACGGTGTACCGGGTCGCCCATTTGGTGGCTCGGGAACCCTGTACACATCGTTTGGGGCCGTGAGCGACACCCCGGCCGGATCTCCCCACGGATGGAACCCAAATAGGCGATAAACCTGGACTAGAGACTTGTGTGGTTAGTCAGGTCGTGACCGACACCCTCGCCGGGCTTCCGCTTGAAGGTTGCCGAGTAGATGTCGTGTAAACGGCGGTAAGTGGTGAGAGCGTGTGTGAAGAAGTACACCCCTGCAGGGTTAACATCATCTATTCGAATAGCCGTGTCCGCGGTGAAGGACTTCTGGGTTACTTGTACAGTTCATAGACAAGTGAAAGTGGATACTCTAAAACGCGCAAGATAAGCGTGAGTGCTATGGATGGCGTTCTCGTAGGGAGACGGGAGCGGATTCATAGTGGTGTATTGATTGGTGAATATGTGGACTCGTGTGCGCCACCTCAAAGAGTTACTTCCAGTCGTAGTTCAGGATAGCCACCGAGTCAAAGTTGGCTTGCTGCATGTCAAACTCCACCACCCCTTGTTGATACTGATGCATATGTAGCTAGTTCTGATGTAAGTCTTGCTGAGTACATTTGTACTCACATTTGCTTAATTTATGTTTTGCAGAGAGACTTCAGTCTCACTAGTGGTTCCGCGTGGACTTCGATGTTTAGCTTGTTACCTCAGCTACGATCTTGTACCCTCGAGAGGGGCTTGTAGATTTTTTTTTGAACTATAAACAGTAGGGTAAAAACCCCACTGCAGCTTTTATTGATAATAAAATAACATAGGTCTGTTGGGCTTGAACTAAGCCCAACTAAAAGAAGAAACTACCAAAAACTAAGCAAAATCTAGAAAAAACTAACACTAAAACCTAAAAAAGAAGAAGAACAGGGAAACAAGGAGCATCAGACATATTACAACATAGAATCCAGCCAAGCAGAGAATTGCACTTCATATTTCTTCTTGATCCTGAGTTTCAGCAGCTTGAGTTCCTCAGTAAAAATGTGTTTCCAGCCTTGAAAGGAAGGAGTTATACCATCAAATATTTTGTTGTTTCTGGATATCCAGATGGCCCATGATCCCAAGATGATAATCTCTATAAAGAAAGGGTATCTGAGTTTGTCTTTTAGGTCTTCTTGAAGGACAAATAAAGTTCCAACACCTTATGGCAAAAGGACAACCCCAAAAGAGATGATGAAGAGTTTCCTCTTGAGGACAGTCCCTCACTTCACAATTGTAAAATTCCAATTCAAAGTTTTTCCTCCTTAGTAAATTCCTTGTGTTTACTCTGTCATGCAGGAGCATCCAGAAAAAAACTTTATGCTTGGGTTGACAGGAGCTTTTCCAGATCCATGAAAAATGTGGTGGGGTTTGTTTGTGCCCAATTAGCACATTGTAAGCTTCAATTGAAGAGTAGGCTTCATTGCCCCATATGTAAGGGGCTTGTAGATAGTCAGGCTTCTCAGCCTTTTTCATTTGTAGTTATCTGTTCTCAGACATGTTATGCTTCAGTTGCCTGTATGCTCTGTATGTTGGGTCATGAGACCCACTGCTTGTAATAAATGTTATGATGGCTCTTCTGGGCCTTTATTTATATGAGTTGTTGAGTTATGTTGTGATGCCATGTTGTACAGCACATACTTGCATGTTATGCGTACGTGTAATGTGTATTGCTATGTGTGGGATCTGACACCTAGTTGTTTACCCTTGGTTGCCTATCTTAAAGGGAAATGCCTCCTAGTGCTTCCACTGAGCCTTGGTAGCTTGCTACTGCTCCGGCACACTTAGGCTGGCCAGCATGTGTCCTTCTCCGTTCCTGTGTCTGTCCCTTAGGGGAAATGTCACGTGTTGTTCCTTTAAGTCCTTGTAGCTTGCTATGACTTGGGTTCATACGTTGATGACCGACACGTTCGTTGTTGGGTCATGTATGCCTGTCTCTGTAATTTAGCGCCACTTTTGGTTTATAACTAGTCGTGTCGGCCCAGGTTCTCTGTCATATGGATACTAGCGACACTATCATATACGTGTGCCAAAATGCGCAAACGGTCCCGGGCCAGGTAAGGTGGCACCTGTGGGGATACCGTGCGTGAGGCTGCAAAGTGATATGATGTCGGGACCCTGATCCTAAGTCACACCGGTCTAGCATGTAACACACCATATCACTTTGCGGCCTCACGCACGGTATTCCCACGGGTGCCACCTTACCTGGCCTGGGACCGTTTGCACATTTTGGCTCACGTATATGATAGTGTCGCTAGCATCCATATGACAGTGAACCCGGGCCGACATGACCAGTTATAAACCAAAAGTGGCACTACATTACAGAGACATGCATACATGACCCAGCAACGAACGTGTCGGTCATCAACGTATGAACCCAAGTCGTAGCAAGCTACAAGGACTTAAAGGAACAACGTGTGACATTTCCCCTAAGGGACAGACACGGGAACGAAGAAGGACACATGCCGGTCAGCCTAAGTGTTCAGAAGCAGTAGCAAGCTACCAAGGCTCAGTGGAAGCACTAGGAGACATTTCCCTATAAGATAGGCTACCAAGGGTAAACAACTAGGTGTCGGATCCCACACATACCGAGCATTTCAATAACATACACACAATATGCTCGATATGTGCAAATACAACATGGCATCACAACAAGACTCTAAGAAACAAAGTATTTATTCATTAGGCTCCGAGGAGCCAGATATTACAAACATGGGTCTCATGACGCAACATTCAGAGAATACAAGCAACAAGCGGAAGCACAACATGTCTAAGTACAGGCATCTACAAATGAAAAAGGCGGAAGAGCCTGACTATCTACAACACTCGTCCAAGATCGTAGCTGAGGCAACAAGCTACTTGTCGAAGTCCAAGCGGAACTACTAGTGGGACAGAAGTCTCATCTGCAAAACATAAATTAAGCAAACATGAGTACAAAGGTACTCAGCAAGACTTACATCAGATCCTATCATACATGCATTTGTATCGTGGGGTTTAGTTGCAGCAAGCCAACTTTGACTCAGTGGCTATCCTGTACTACGATTGCTGGTAACTTTTTGAGGTGGCGCACACGAGTCCACTAATCACCACCAAATACACCACTATGGATTCATCCCCGTCTCCCTACGAGAAGGCCATCCATAGCACTCACACTTGTCTTGAGTATTTTAGAGTATCCACTTTCAGTTGTCTAAGTACCACGTAAGCATCCAAGAAGTCCATAACCGTGGACCCGGCTATTCGAATAGATCATGATAAACCCTGCAGGGGTGTACTTCTTCACACACGCTCTCGCCACTTACCCCCCATGTAAACGACGTGTATCTCGGCAACCTTCAAGCGGAAGCCTGGCGAGGGTGTCGGCCACGACCTGACTAACCACACAAGACTCTAGTCCAGGTTTATCGCCTATTCGGGTTCCATCCGCAAGGGAGTCCGGCCGAGGTTTCCATCACGGCCCCAAACGATGTGTACAGGGTTCCCGAGCCCACCATCTGGGTGCCATTCGGTACACCGGGCCACGTGTGCCTAGTCTGTCCCAAGCCCACCCTGTCGGGTGCCACTTGGTAGAGAAATAACACTACCTACAAACACCAGAAACTAGTTGCGACTCCTGGATAGAGACCAAGTTGATTAATAAGTCGAGAGGGGCACTTAAGCATTCCAATGTGTGGTAGTAGCTAGTCATTGGACAACATACACAGAACTCAGTGCTTAAGGACGGTTCCAGTGAGACAACCCACCATGTACTCCTACATGGCCTCTCACCGCTACCTTTACCAAATCGTGTTCACACACTTAACGCTCAGCATCAGAACATATCACTGCACTCCAATTCATTCCCAATGAATCAGACCTGACACACTCTAAGCAATACCATGCAAGGCATGGTAAGATCACACCATGGCTTCAATCAACTCCTACACATGCTAGTGGGTTTCAACTATTTACTGTGGCAATGACAGGTCATGCAGAGGAATGGGTTCAACTACCGCAGCATCAAGTAGTAGTTGAATCATTGTTGTCCTAATGCAATAACAGAGAGCGGTAGCGAGAGAGTAGGATTTTATCGGAATGAACAAATGGGTTTTGCTTGCCTGGTATAACAACGTGTAGAGCACTGCTCCTCTGACAGGTACTCTGTAACGGTCTCCGAAGGAGGACCTATCGAGAAGAACGGTGCCGACAATCAAACACAAGCATATGCAACAATATGATGCATGAATATGGCATTAAGATATGATGTTGTTTGAGCTAATGCAACTAGTATTTTATTTGGTTGAATTCTATTTGAACCAAGGGTTCAAATGCAACTCTAAAATAAGCATTTTTAAATGCCATTTATGTGTTTTCAGATATTCAGTAGGTATAACTTCATTTGTCATGCATGAAAATGGTACAGATGGATAGATTGAATTTTTCTGATAATTTTTCATATATAAATTATTTCAATCTGAGCTACGGTTGAATTTCTGTGTTTTTTGAAGTTTAAACAATTTTTTGGATTTTTCTAAACAAAAACAATTCCAAAAAATTGTTTATTGCGTCAGCACTGCGTCATGCTTGCGTCAGCAAGTCAGCAGCGCTGACTCAGGTCAAACCTGACATGTGGGGTCCACACGTCAGTGGCTCAGCAAACTAACTAAGTTAGTTAGCCCTAACTAACTGGGCAGGGCCCACATGTCAGTGACTGTAGTGACTAACCTAACTAAGTTAATTAGCACTAACACTAATCCTAACAACTAATTAGCTGGGCAGGGCCCACATGTCAGTGAGAGAGAGGGGAAGGTCAACTGGACCATGGGGTCAACCCACGCCGGTCAGCGGGTCAAACCCGCCAGCGTTTAGCCGCCGGCGAGGCCGAACGCGGCGGAGGGCTGCGGGTTTTGCCTACAGGGCGCCGTTTGGCGCGCGTAGCACAGCTATGGGATGCGGACGCTCGTCCACATCCAACCGTGGTGGGGGCGCGGCTGGGGAGTGGCCGGAGTGGCGCCGGCGACGAGCTCGGCGGCGGCCGAAGCTCGGTGAGCTCGAGCAGGTGGCCGTAGGGCACGTGGGGAGGAGCTGGTGCTGGCTACGGGCTCGTGGAGACGTGTTGAGCGCGGTGGTGTGCTCAGCTTGGACGGAGGCGAGCTAAAGCGACGGCGGTGACATGGCCAGCGCCGGCGAGGTCTCGGCAACAGCGGAGATATGGGCTAGAGGTCGAACGCGACCAGGGAAGAAGGGGGAAACGACACGGGGGCTCACTGCAAGTATGTTGGGAGGGTTAGTGGGCTCGGGGACGCGTCGGAGGCGGCGAATTCGTCGATGGCGACCGGCGGCCGTGCGGAGAAGATGAGCTCGAGGACGAGGCCTCAGGGCGTCCGGGGTCCTGCAGTTCGGCGTAGAGGTGCACGGCAGCGAGGCGGAGCTCGAGGGGTCGTCGGAGAGGTGAGGGGGAGGCGGTGGCTATGCCAATGGAAGACGGCGGCGACGACGCGCTCGGGTCCGAGCGGAGGAGAGAGCAGAGGAGGGGGATGAGGACGGGGGAGAGTGCGAGTGTGTCCGGGGGGGTGCGTGGCTCGTCCAGACGCAACGGAGAAGGAAACAGGCAGGCAGAGAGGGAGGAGGTGGCGCGCTCGCCGTGCGCGCGCGTCGGGCACGCGCCTCGCCTACTGGCGCGAGGAAGACGACAGGGGAGGGCAGGTGGGCTGGCCAACTGGGCCGGCCAGGCCGCACAGTGCTGGGCCAGCACATGTAAGGTTTTCTTTCCCTTTTTGTTTTCTTTTCTATTTCTGGCATTTGTTTTGATTTTAAAGAAAATCATTTAAATTATTCCGACAATTTTGCAGGGACTAGAAGGAGTGTTCCAAAGCCCCACACAAAATCCAGAATTATTGTACATATATAAAATATATAATAAATATATATATCCAATGCAAATATTTATTGCATTAATTCCAAAAGCCCAAAATAAATATTTATGAGCTCCTAATAATATTGGTTTGATTTTTATCTCTAACCAATATTTTCAGAGAGCAACATGAACATTTTCTTGGACTTTTTTGGAGAAATTTATATCTAGGTCATTTTCAAAAATATTTGTGAGGCTTTCACATGTCCTCAATTCAATTTCAGTTTAATTTTAAACATGATGCAAACATCAAGACTAGCCTAGTGCATACCAGAACTAGGGTTGTGACATATGATGTGTTACATGCTAGACCTGTGTGACTTTGGATCGGGGTCTTGACAGATAGCAAAGTGAACAAAGGTACATTTGATATACATGTTATTGATGTTACCTTACAAGTATTCATAGTAGCCCCTGGGTATTTGATACTAGTTCAATTGCTAAGATTAGTAACTCGAAATAGGAGTTGCAGAATAAACAAAGATTAGTTCAGGGTGAGGTGTTGATGTGTGTTGTTAGTGGTTCCAAAATTGATATGATCATCATCGCACACTCCCTATATTTTAGGGATTAGTGTTAAACCTAAATAAATGTTATTTGGTGTTTGCGTTGAGCATGAACAAGATTGGATTGTGTTTATTGCAATATAGTTATTCATTTAAGTAAGAGAATAATTGTTATTATGTTTACATGAATAAAACTTTCTATGGTTATACACCCAAGGTGAATGGTTTATTGAATCTCGATCATAGTAATACACATATTCATAATATTGAAGCCAGAAGATGCAGAGTTGATAATGATAGTGTAACATACTTGTGGCACTGCCGTTTAGGTCATATTGGTGTAAAGCGCATGAAGAAACTCCATGTTGATTGACTTTTGGAATCACTTGATTATGAATCATTTGATGCTTGGGAGCCATGCCTCATGGGCAAGATGGCTAAAACTCCGTTCTCCGGAACAATGGAGCGAGCAAGTGACTTATTGGGAATAATACATACCGATGTATGCGGACCAATGAGTGTTGATGCTCGCGGCGGATATTGTTATTTTCTGACCTTCACTGATGATTTGGGCAGATATGGGTATATCTACTTGATGAAGCACAAGTCTGAAACATTTGAAAAGTTCAAAGAATTTCAGAGTGGAGTGGAAAATCATCGTAACAAGAAAATAAAGTTTCTACGATCTGATCGCGGAGGCGAATATTTGAGTTACGAGTTTGGTCTTCATTTGAAACAATGTGGAATAGTTTCACAGCTTACGGCACCTGGAACACCACAGCATAATGGTGTGTCCGAACGTCATAACCGTACTTTATTAGATTTGGTGCGATCTATGATGTCTCTTACCGATTTACCGCTATCGTTTTGGGGTTATGCATTAGAGACAGCTGCATTCACGTTAAATAGGGCACCATCTAAATCTGTTGAAACAACACTGTATGAACTGTGGTTTGGAAAGAAACCAAATTTGTCGTTTCTTAAAGTTTGGGGTTGCGATGCTTATGTGAAAAAGTTTCAACCTGATAAGCTCGAACCCATATCGGAGAAGTGCGTCTTCATAGGATACCCCAAAGAAACTGTTGGGTACACCTTCTATCACAGATCCGAAGGCAAGACTTTTTGTTGCTAAGAATGGATCCTTTCTAGAGAAGGAGTTTCTCTCGAAAGAAGTGAGTGGGAGGAAGGTAGAACTTGATGAGGTAATTGTACCTTCACTAGAATTGGGGAATGACTCATCACGGAAAATTGTTCCTGTGATGCCTACACCAATTAGTGAGGAAGCTAATGATGATGATCATGAAACTTCGGATCAAGTGACTACCGAGCTTCATAGGTCAAACAGAGTACGTTCCGCGCCAAAGTGGTACGGTAACCTGGTTCTAGAAGTCATGTTACTAGACCATGACGTACCTATGAACTATGAGGAAGCGATGATGAGCCTAGATTCCGCAAAATGACTTGAGGCCAAGAAATCTGAGATGGGATCCATGTATGAAAACAAAGTGTGGACTTTGGTTGACTTGCCCGATGATCGACAAGCCATAGAAAATAAATGGATCTTTAAGAAGACTGACGCTAACGGTAATGTGACCATCTACAAAGCTCGACTTGTTGCAAAAGGTTTTTGATAAGTTCAAGGAGTTGACTATGATGAGACCTTCCCGCCCATAGCGATGCTTAAGTCTGTCCGAATCATATTAGCAATTGCTGCATTTTATGATTATGAAATCTGGCAAATGGATGTCAAAACTGCATTCCTTAATGGATTTCTCAAAGAAGAGTTGTATATGATACAATCAGAATGTTTTGTCAATCCTAAAGGTGCTAACAAAGTGTGCAAGCACCAGCGATCCATGTATGGACTGGTGCAAGTATCTCGGAGTTGGAATATACGCTTTGACAAGCTGATCAAAGCATATGGTTTTATACAGACTTACGGTAAAGCCAGTATTTACAAGAAAGTGAGTGGGAGCACTACAACATTTTTATAAGTATATGTGAATGGCATATTGTTGATTGGAAATGATGTAGAATTTTCTGGAAAGCATAAAAGATTGTTTAAAAGGAGTTTTTCAATACAAGACCTCGGTGAAGATGCTTACATAATGGGCATCAAGATCTATAGAGATAGATCAAGAAGCTTGATAAGAATTTCAATGAGTACATATCTTATTAAGATATTGAAGGAGTTCGAAAATGGATCAGTCAAAGAAGGAATTCTTGCCTGAGTTGTAAGGTATGAAGTTGAGTAAGACTCAAAACCCGACCACGGCAGAAGATAGAGAGAGAATGAAAGTCATTCTCTATGCCTCAGCCATAGGTTCTATAAAGTATTGTTGGAGAACATAGCAGAATTCAAAAAAAATCCTACGCTTCACCAAGATCAATCTAAGGAGTCATCTAGCAACGAGCATAATGGAGTGCATCTACATACCCTTTGTAGATCGCGAGCGGAAGCGTTCGAAGGAACGTGGATGAAGTAGTCGTACTCTTCGTGATCCTCGTCACCGATGATCCCAGCGCCGAACAGACGGCACCTCCGCGTTCAACACACGTACGGTACAGCAACGTCTCCTCCTTCTTGATCCATCAAGGGGGGAGGAGAGGTTGACGGAGATCCAGCAGCACGACGGCGTGGTGGTGGATGCAACAGGAAAACCTGCAGGGCTTCGCCGGCGCCCTACGAGAGGAGAAGCAAGTGTGACAGGAGGGGGGAGAGGCGCCAGAGGCTTGGGGTGCGGCTGCCCTCTCCCCCCCCCCACTATATATAGGGGCTAGAGGGACGCCGGCCCTAGGGAGATCAGATCTCCTGGGGGGCGGCGGCCAGAGGGGGGAGACTTGCCCCCCAAGGCATAGGGGACGCCCCCTCCCCCTAGGGTTTCAACCCTAGGCGCATGGAGGGGGGCCCATGTGGTGCGCCAGTCCACCAGGGGCTGGCCCCTTCCCTCTTGCGGCCTACGGGACCCACCGGGATGGGTGGCCCCACCCGGTGGTCCCGGGACACTCCCGGTGACCCCCGGAATTCACCCGATGGCCGAAACTAGACTTCCTATATATCATTCTTTACCTCCGGACCATTCCGGAACTCCTCGTGACGTTCGGAATCTCATCCGGGACTCCAAACAACATTCGGGTTTCCATGTGCATGTATCTCTACAACCCTAGTGTCACCGAACCTTAAGTGTGTAGACCCTACGGGTTCGGGAGACACGCAGACATGACCGAGACGACTCTCCGGTCAATAACCAACAGCGGGATCTGGATACCCATGTTGGTTCCCACATGTTCCTCGATGATCTCATCGAATGAACCACTGTGTCTAGGATTCACTCAATCCCGTATGTTATTCCCTTTGTCCATCGGTACGGTACTTTCCCGAGATTCGATCGTCGGTATGCCCGATACCTTGTTCAATCTCGTCATGGCAAGTCTCTTTACTCGTTCCGTAATCCATCATCCCATGACTAACTCCTTAGTCACTTTGAGCTCATTATGATGACATGTTATCGAGAGGGCCCAGAGGTACCTCTCCGTCATACGGAGTGACAATATCCCGGTCTCGGTTCGTACCAACTCAACAGACACTTTCAGAGATACCCGTTGCGTACCTTTATAGCCACCCAGTTATGTTGTGACATTTGGCATACCCGTTGCACAACCTCATGGTCTAAGGAATAAATACTTGACACCGGAAAAGCTTAAGCATTACGAACTATACGATCTCGTGCTAGGCTCAGGATTGGGTCTTGTCCATCACATCATTCTCCTAATTATGTGATCCCGTTATCAATGACATCCAATGTCCATGGTCAGGAAACCGTGATCATCTGTTGATCAACGAGCTAGTAACTAGAGGCTTACCAGGGACATGTTGTGGTCTATGTATTCACACATGTATCGCTGTTTCCGTACAATACAATTCAAGCATGAATAACAAACAATTATCATGAACAAGGAAATATAATAATAATACTTTTATTGTTGCCTCTAGGGCATATTTCCAACAGTCTCCCACTTGCACTAGAGTCAATAATCTAGTTACATTGTGATGAATCGAACACCCATAGAGTTCTGGTGTTGATCATGTTTTGCCCGTGGAAGAGGTTTAGTCAACAGGTCTGCAACATTCAGATCCGTATGCACTTTACAAATATCTATGTCTCCATCTTGAACATAATTCCGGATGGAGTTGAAACGGCGCTTGATGTGTTTGGTCTTCTTGTGAAACTTGGGCTCCTTGGTAATGGCAATAGCTCCGGTGTTGTCACAGAAGAGAGTCATCGGGCTTGACGCGCTTGGAATGACTCCTAGGTCGGTGATGAACTACTTCATCCAGACTCCTTCTTGTGCTGCTTCGCAAGAAGATATGTACTCCGCTTCACATGTAGAATGCGCCACGACGCTCTGCTTGCAACTGCACCAGCTGACTGCTCCACCATTCAAAATATACACGTATCCGGTTTGTGACTTTGAGTCATCCAGATCTGTGTCGAAGCTAGCATCGACGTAACCCTTTACGACGAGCTCTTCGTCACCTCCATAAATGAGAAACATATCCTTAGTCCTTTTCAGGTACTTCGGGATGTTCTTGACCGCTGTCCAGTGTTCCATACCGGGTTCACTTTGGTACCTCCCTACCAAACTGATGGCAAGGTTCACATCAGGTCTGGTACACAGCATGGCATACATGATAGAACCTATGGCTGAGGCATAGGGAATGACACTCATCTTTTCTCAATCTTCTGCCGTGGTCGGGGACTGAGCCTTGCTCAATCTCATACCTTGCAAAACAGGCAAGAACCCCTTCTTGGACTGATCCATATTGAACTTCTTCAATATCTTGTCAAGGTATGTGCTTTGTGAAAGACCAATGAGGCGTCTTGATCTATCTCTATAGATTTTGATGCCTAATATGTAAGCAGCTTCTCCAAGGTCCTTCATTGAAAAACTCTTATTCAAGTAGGCCTTTATACGTTCCAAGAATTCTATATCATTTCCCATCAGCAATATGTCATCCACATATAATATGAGAAATGCTACAGAGCTCCCACTCACTTTCTTGTAGATACAGGCTTCTCCCCAAGTCTGTATAAAGCCAAACGCTTTGATCACATCATTAAAGCGAATATTCCAACTCCGAGATGCTTGCACCAGCCCGTAAATCGAGCGCTGGAGCTTGCATACCTTGTTAGCATTTTCTGGATCGACAAAACCTTCCGGCTGCATCATATACAGCTCTTCCTTGAGGAAGCCATTAAGGAATGCCGTTTTGACGTCCATTTGCCATATCTCATAATCATAGAATGCGGCAATTGCTAACATGATTCGGATGGACTTTAGCATCGCTACGGGAGAGAAAGTCTCGTCGTAGTCAATCCCTTGAACTTGTCGATAACACTTAGCGACAAGCCGAGCCTTATAGATGGTCACATTACCATCCGCGTCTGTCTTCTTCTTAAATATCCATTTATTTTCTATGGCATGCCTATCATCGGGCAAGTCCACCAAAGTCCATACTTTGTTTTCATACATGGATTCTATCTCGGATTTCATGGCTCCAAGACATTTATTGGAATCCGAGCCTGCCATTGCTTCTTCATAGTTCGAAGGTTCACCGTTGTCTAACAACATGATTTCCATGACAGGGTTGCCGTACCACTCTGGTGCGGAACGTGTCCTTGTGGACCTTCGAAGTTCAGTAGTAACTTGATCTGTATCTTCATGATCATCATCATTAACTTCCTCCCTTGTCGGTGCAGGCACCTCAGGAACAATTTCCTGCGCTGCGCTACTTTCCGGTTCGGGAGGGGTGACTGTCACCTCATCAAGTTCTACTTTTCTCCCACTCACTTCTTTCGAGAGAAACTCTTTCTCCAGAAAGGATCCATTCTTGGCAACAAAGACCTTGCCTTCGGATCTGTGGTAGAAGGTGTACCCAATCGTTTCCTTTGGGTATCCTATGAAGACGCATTTTTCCGATTTGGGTACGAGCTTTTCAGGTTGAAGTTTCTTGACATAAGCATCGCAACCCCAAACTTTTAGAAACGAGAGCCTAGGTTTCTTGCCAAACCAAAGTTCATACGGTGTCGTCTCAACGGATTTCTACGGAGCCCTATTTAAAGTGAATGCGGCAGTCTCTAAAGCATAACCCCAAAAAGATAGCGGTAAGTCGGTGAGAGACATCATAGATCGCACCATGTCCAACAGAGTACGATTTCGACGTTCGGACACACCGTTACGCTGAGGTGTTCCGGGCGGTGTCAATTGTGAAACAATTCCACAGTTCCTAAGGTGCGTGCCAAATTCATGACTTAAATATTCACCCCCACGATCCGATCGCAAGAACTTTATTTTTCTGTCACGTTGATTCTCAATCTCATTCTGAAATTCCTTGAACTTTTCAAAGGTCTCAGACTTGTGCTTCATCAAGTAGATATTCCCATATCTACTCAAGTCATCTGTGAGGGTGAGAACATAACGATAGCCTCCGCGAGCCTCAACACTCATTGGACCGCACACATCGGTATGTATGATTTCCAATAAGTTGGTTGCTCGCTCCATTGTTCCGGAGAACGGAGTCTTGGTCATCTTGCCCAAGAGGCATGGTTTGCACGTATCAAATGATTCATAATCAAGAGACTCCAGAAGTCCACCTGCATGAAGCTTCTTCATATGTTTGACACCAATATGACCAAGGCGGCAATGCCACGAGTATGTGGGACTATCAATGTCAACTTTACATCTTTTGGCATTCACACTATGAATATGTGTATCATCACGATCGAGATTCATCAAAAATAAACCATTGACCAGCGGGGCATGACCATAAGACATATCTCTCAAATAAATAGAACAACCATTATTCTCGTATTTAAATGAGTAGCCATCTCGCATCAAACGAGATCCAGATACAATGTTCATGCTCAAAGCTGGTACTAAATAACAATTATTAAGGTTTAAAACTAATCCCGAGGGTAGATGCAGAGGCAGCGTGCCGACGGCGATCACATCAACCTTGGAACCATTCCCGACGTGCATCGTCACCTCGTCCTTCGCCAGTCTCCGCTTATTCTGCAGCTCCTGCTTTGAGTTACAAATATGAGCAACTACACCGATATCAAATATCCAGGAGCTACTACGAGCGCTGGTAAGGTACACATCAATAACATGTATATCACATATACCTTTGACGTTGCCGGCCTTCTTGTCTGCTAAGTATTTGGGGCAGTTCCGCTTCCAGTGACCCGTTCCCTTGCAATAAAAGCACTTAGTCTCGGGCTTGGGTCCATACTTTGGCTTCTTCCCGGCAACTGGCTTACCGGGCGCGGCAACTCCCTTGCCGTCCTTCTTGAAGTTCTTCTTACCCTTGCCCTTCTTGAACTTAGTGGTTTTATTGACCATCAACACTTGATGCTCTTTCTTGATCTCCACCTCCGCTGATTTCAGCATTGAATACACCTCGGGAATGGACTTCTCCATCCCCTGCATATTGATGTTCAACACGAAGCTCTTGTAGCTAGGTGGGAGCGACTGGAGGATTCTGTCAACGACCGCTTCGTCTGGGAGATTCATTCCCAACTGAGACAAGCGGTTGTGCAACCCAGAAATCTTGAGTATGTGCTCACTGACAGAACTGTTTTCCTCCATCTTACAGCTGTAGAATGCGTTGGAGACATCATATCTCTCAACTCGGGCATGAGCCTGGAAAACCATTTTCAGCTCTTGGAACATCTCATATGCCCCGTGGTGCTCAAAACGCTTTTGGAGCCCCGATTCTAAGTTGTAGAGCATGCCGCACTGAACCAGGGAGTAATCATCACAAGCGACTACCAAGCGTTCATAACATCTTGGTTTGCCGGGGCGGGAGCGTCACCTAGCGGTGCTTCTAGGACATAAGTTTTCTTGGCAGCTATGAGGATGATCCTCAGGTTACGGACCCAGTCCGTATAGTTGCTAACATCGTCTTTCAGCTTGGATTTCTCTAGGAACGCGTTGAAGTTGAGGGTGACATGAGCGTGGGCCATTTGATCTACAAGACATATTGTAAAGAATTTAGACTAAGTTCATGATAATTAAGTTCATCCAATCAAAATTTTAATGAACTCCCACTCAGATTGACATCTCTCTAGTCTTCTAAGTGATACATGATCCGAATCGACTAGCCCGTGTCCGATCATCATGTGAGACGGACTAGTCATCAACGGTGAACATCTTCATGTTGATCGTATCTTCTATACGACTCATGTTCGACCTTTCGGTCTTCCATGTTCCGAGGCCATGTCTGTACATGCTAGGCTCGTCAAGTGAACCCTAAGTGTATTGCGTGTGTAAATCTGGCTTACACCCATTGTATGCGAACGTTAGAGCCTATCACACCCGATCATCACGTGGTGCTTCGGAACAACGATCCTTAGCAACGGTGCATAGTTAGGCGAAACACAATTCTTGAAATTTTAGTGAGAGATCATCTTATTTACTGTCGTCGTTCTAAGTAAACAAGATGCATAAACATGATAAACATCACATGCAATCAAATAAAGTGACATGATATGGCCAATATCATCTTGCTCCTTCGATCTCCATCTTCGGGGCACCATGATCATCTTTGTCACCGGCTCGACACCATGATCTCCATCATCATGATATCCATCATCGTGTCTTCATGAAGTCGTCACGCCAACTATTACTTCTACTACTATGGCTAACGTTTAGCAATAAAGTAAAGTAATTACATGGCATTATTCAGTGACACGCAGGTCATACAATATTTAAGATAACTCCTATGGCTCCTGTCGGTTGTCATTTTCATCGACATGCAAGTCGTGATTCCCTATTACAAGAACATGATCAATCTCATACATCACATATATCATTCATCACATCTTCTTGGCCATACCACATCACATAGCACATGCTGCAAGAACAAGTTAGACGACCTCTAACTGTTGTTGTAAGTTTTACGTGGCTTATACAGGTTTTCTAGCAAGAACTTTCTTACCTATGCCAAAACCACAACGTGATTTGTCAATTTTTATTTACCCTTCATAAGGACCCTGTTCATCGAATCCGATCCGACTAAAGTGGGAGAGACAGACACCCGCCAGCCACCTTATGCATCTAGTGCATGTCTGTCGGTGGAACCAGTCTCACGTAAGCGTACGTGTAAGGTCGGTCCGGGCCGCTTCATCCCACGATGCCGCCGAATCAAGATTAGACTAGTAATGGTAAGAAAATTGAGCAAACTCAACGCCCACAACTTGTTTGTGTTCTACTCGTGCAAGATGCTACGCAAAGACCTAGCTCAGATGCCACTGTTGGAGAACGTAGCAGAATTCAAAAAAATTCCTATGCTTCACCAAGATCAATCTAAGGAGTCATCTAGCAACGAGCATAATGGAGTGCATCTACATACCCTTTGTAGATTGCGAGCGGAAGCGTTCAAATGAACGTGGATGAAGTAGTCATACTCTTCGTGATCCTCGTCACCGATGATCCCAGCGCCGAACGGACGGCACCTCCGCGTTCAACACACGTACGGTACAGCGACGTCTCCTCCTTCTTGATCCAGCAAGGGGGGAGGAGAGGTTGACGGAGATCCAGCGGCACGACGGCGTGGTGGTGGATGCAACAGAAAAACCTGCAGGGCTTCACCGGCGCCCTGCGAGAGGAGAAGGAAGTGTGACGGGAGGGGGGAGAGGCGCCAGAGGCTTGGGGTGCGGCTGCCCTCTCCCCCCCCCCACTATATATAGGGGCCAGGGGGGCGCCGGCCCTAGGGAGATCAGATCTCCTAGGGGGCGGCGGCCAGAGGGGGGAGACTTGCCCCCCAAGGCATATGGAGCGCCCCCTCCCCCTAGGGTTTCAACCCTAGGCGGATGGAGGGGGGCCCATGTGGTGCGCCAGCCCACCAGGGGCTGGCCCCTTCCCCCTTGCGGCCTACGGGACCCACCGGGATGGGTGGCCCCACCCGGCGGACCCCCGGGACCCCTCCGGTGGTCCCGGGACACTCCCGGTGACCCCCGGAATTCACCCGATGGCCGAAACTAGACTTCCTATATATCATTCTTTACCTCCGGACCAATCCGGAACTCCTCGTGACGTCCGGAATCTCATCCGGGACTCCGAAAAACATTCGGGTTTCCATGTGCATGTATCTCTACAACCCAAACGTCACCGAACCTTAAGTGTGTAGACCCTACGGGTTCGGGAGACACGCAGACATGACCGAGACGACTCTCCGATCAATAACCAACAGCGAAATCTGGATACCCATGTTGGTTCCCACGTGTTCCTCGATGATATCATCAGATGAACCATTGTGTCTAGGATTCACTCAATCCCGTATGTTATTCCCTTTGTCCATCGGTACGGTACTTGCCCGAGATTCGATCGTCGGTATGCCCGATACCTTGTTCAATCTCGTCATGGCAAGTCTCTTTACTCATTCCGTAATCAATCATCCCGTGACTAACTCCTTAGTCACTTTGAGCTCATTATGATGATGTCTTACCGAGAGGGCCCAGATGTACCTCTCCGTCATACGGAGTGACAATATCCCAGTCTCGGTTCGTACCAACTCAACAGACACTTTCGGAGATACCCGTTGCGTACATTTATAGCCACCCAGTTACGTTGTGACGTTTGGCACACCCAAAGTATTCCTACGGTATCCGGGAGTTGCGCAACCTCATGGTCTAAGGAATAAATACTTGACACCGGAAAAGCTTAAGCATTACGAACTATACGATCTCGTGCTAGGCTCAGGATTGGGTCTTGTCCATCACATCATTCTCCTAATGATGTGATCCCGTTATCAATGACATCCAATGTCCATGGTCAGGAAACCGTGACCATCTGTTGATCAACGAGCTAGTAACTAGAGGCTTACCAGGGACATGTTGTGGTCTATGTATTCACACATGTATCACTGTTTCCGTACAATACAATTCAAGCATGAATAACAGACAATTATCATGAACAAGGAAATATAATAATAATACTTTTATTATTGCCTCTAGGGCATATTTCCAACAAGTATGCCATGGTGTGTACCAAACCTATTGTGTACCTTGCCATGAGTTTGGCAAGGAGGTAAAATACTGATCTAGGAGTAGATCACCGGATAGTGGTCAAAATTATCCTTAGTGACTGGAGGACTAAGGAAATGTTTCTCGATTGTGGAGGTGATAAAGAGTTCGTCATAAAGAGTTACGCTGATGCAAGCTTTGACACTAATCCAGATGACTCTAAGTATCAATTTGGATGCATATAGAAAGTGGGAGCAATTAGCTAGAGTAGCTCCATGCAGGGCATTGTAGACATATAAATTTGCGAAATACATACAGATCTGAATGTGACAGACCCGTTGACCAAATTTTTCTCACAAAGCAAAACATGATCACACTTTAGTACTCTTTGGGTGTTGATCACATGGCGATGTGAACTAGATTATTGACTCTAGTAAACCCTTTGGATGTTGGTCACATGGAAATGTGAACTATGAGTGTTAATCACATGATGATGTGAACTATCGATGTTATATCACATGGCGTTGTGAACTAAATATTGACTCTAGTGCAAGTGGGAGACAGAAGGAAATATGCCCTAGCGGCAATAATAAAGTTGTTATTAATATTTACTTATATCATGATAAATGTTTATTATTCATGCTAGAATTGTATTAACCGGAAACTTAATACATGTGCGAATACATAGACAAAACAGAGTGTCCCTAGTATGCCTCTACTAGACTAGCTCATTAATCAAAGATGGTTATGTCTCCTGACCATAGACATGTCTTGTCATTTGATGAACGAGATCACATCATTAGAGAATGATGTGATGGACAAGACCCATCCGTTAGCTTAGCATAATGATCGTATATTTTTATTGTTGTTGCTTCCTTCATGACTTATACATATTCCTCTAACTATGAGATTATGCAACTCTCGAATACCGGAGGAACAATTTGTGTGCTATCAAACGTCACAACGTAATTGGGTGATTATAAATATGCTCTACAGGTGTCACCGAAGATGTTTGTTGGGTTAGCATGGATCGAGATTAGGATTTGTCACTCTGAGTGTCGGAGAGGTATCTGTGGGCCCTCTCGGTAATGCACATCACTGATAAGCCTTGCCAGCAAATGACTAATGAGTTAGTCATGAGATGATGTATTACAGAACGAGTAAAGAGACTTGCCGGCAACGAGATTGAACTAGGTATGATGATACCGACGATCGAATCTCAGGAAAGTAACATACCAATGACAAAGGGAATAACGTATGTTCTTGTGCGGTTTGACCGATAGAGATCTTCGTAGAATACGTAGGAGCCAATATGAGCATCCAGGTTCCGCTATTGGTTATTGGCCGGAGATGTGTCTCAGTCATGTCTACGTAGTTCTCAAACCCGTAGGGTCCGCACGCTTAACATTCGATGACGATTTGTATTATGAGTTATGTGATTTGATGACCGAACTTTGTCCGGAGTCTCGGATGAGATCACAGACATGACGAGGAGTCTCGAAATGGTCGAGAGGTAAATATTCATATATTGGAAGGCTATATTCGGACATCGGAAACGTTCCGAGTGATTTGGGTATTTTTCGGAGTACCTGGGAGTTACGGAATTCACCGGGAGAAGTAATGGGCATTATTGGGCCATACAGGAATATAGGAGGCAGGACAAAGGAGAGGTGGTGCCCCCCCATTGGTACGAATTGAACTAGGGGAAGGGGGCGGCGCCCCCTTGCCTTTTCCTTCTCCCTCTCTCTTTCCCTCTTTCCTTCCCTCTTACTCCGAATAGGAAAGGGTTTCCTACTAGGACTTGGAAGTCCTAGTAGGACTCCCTACACTTGGTGCACCCTAGGAGGCCGGCCTCTCTCCCTCCCGCCTTTATATACGTGGGCAGGGGGTACCCCATAGACACACAAGTTGATCTTTTAGCCGTGTGCGGTGCCCCCCTCCATAGTTACACACCTCAGTCATATAGTCGTAGTGCTTAGGCGAAGCCCTGCGCCGGTAAGTTCATCATCACCGTCACCACTCCGTCGTGCTGATGAAACTCTCCCTCGTCATCAACTGGATCAAGAGATCAAGGGACGTCATCGATTTGAACGTGTGCTAAACGTGGAGGTGTCGTACGTTCGGTACTTGGATCGATCGGTTGGATTGCGAAGACTTTCGACTACATCAACCGCATTGCTAAACGCTTGCGCTTCAGTCTACGAGGGTACATGGACACACTCTCCCCGCAGGTTGCTATGCTTCTCCTAGATAGATCTAGCGTGATCGTAGGATTTTTTTGAAATACTACATTCCCCAACAAATGTAATGGTGTGTCCGAACGTCGTTACCGTACTTTATTAGATATGGTGCGATCTATGATGTTTCTTACCGATTTACCACTATTGTTTTGGGGTTATGCATTAGAGACAGCTGCATTCACGTTAAATATAGCTGCATTCACGCTAAATAGGGCACCATCTAAATCCATTGAGATGACACCGTATGAACTATGGTTTGGGAAGAAACCTTAGTTGTTGATAACCTACAAGTGTAGGGGATCGCAACAGTTTTCGAGGGTAAAGTATTCAACCCAAATTTATTGATTTGACACAAGGGGAGCCAAATAATACTCTCAAGTATTAGCAACTGAGTTGTCAATTCAACCGCACCTGGAAAACTTAGTATCTGCAGCAAGGTAATTTAGTAGCAAGGTAATATGGAAGTAACGGTAACGATAGCAAAAATAACGATGGTAGCTTTGTAGTGATTGTAACAGTAGCAGCGGAAAAGTAAATAAGCAACAAGCAATATGTGAAAAGCTCGTAGGCATTGGATCAGTGATGGATAATTATGTTGGATGCGATTCCTCATGTAATAGTTATAACATAGGGTGACACAGAACTAGCTCCAGTTCATCAATGTAATGTAGGCATGTATTCCGAATATAGTCATACGTGCTTATGGGAAAGAACTTGCATGACATCTTTTGTCCTACCCTCCCGTGGCAGCAGGGTCCTATTGGAAACGAAGGGATACTAAGGCCTCCTTTTAATAGAGTACCGGACCAAAGCATTAACACATGGTGAATACATGAACTCCTCAAACTACGGTCATCACCGGGAGTGGTCCCGATTATTGTGACTCCAGGGTTGCCGGATCATAACACATAGTAGGTGACTATTGACTTGCAAGATAGGATCGAGAAAACACATATATTCACGAAAACATAATAGGTTCAGATCTGAAATCATGGCACTCGGGCCCTAGTGACAAGCATTAAGCATAGCAAAGTCATAGCAACATCAATCTTAGAACATAGTGGATACTAGGGATCAAACCCTAACAAAATAAACTCAATTACATGGTAAATCTCATCCAACCCATCACCGTCCAGCAAGCCTACAATGGGATTACTCATGCACGGCGGTGAGCATCATGGAATTGGTGATGGAGGAAGGTTGATGATGACGACGACGACGATCTCCACTCTCCGGAGCCCGGAACGGACTCCAGGTCAGCCCTCCCGAGAGAGATTAGGGCTTGGCGGCGGCTTCGTATCGTAAAACGCAATAATTGCTTCTCTCTGATTTTTTTCTCTCCCCGAAAGTGAATATATGGAGTCGGGGTGATGTCGATGGAGCATCAGGGGGCCCAAGAGGCAGGGGGCGCGCCCAGGGGGCGCCCCCACCCTCACGGACAGGGTGTGGGCCCCCTGGTCTGGTTCTTTCCGTAGATATTTATTATATATTCCAAAATAAATCTCCGTTGATTTTCAGGTCATTTCGAGAACTTTTATTTCTGCACAAAAATGACAACATGGTAGTTCTGCTGAAAACAGCGTCAGTCCGGGTTAGTTCCATTCAAATCATGCAAGTTAGAGTCCAAAACAAGGGCAAAAGTGTCTGGAAAAGTAGATACGTTGGAGACGTATCAACTCCCCCAAGCTTAAACCTTTGCTTGTCCTCAAGCAATTCAGTTGATAAACTGAAAGTGATAAAGAAAAACTTTGACAAACTCTGTTTGCTCTTGTTGTTGTAAATATGTAAGGCCAACATTCAAGTTTTCAGCAAAGATTATGAACTAACCACATTCACAATAACTTTCAGGTCGCGTGTCTACTCATATCAATGGCATAATCTACTAGCGAGCAATAATAATAAACCTCGGATGACAACACTTTCTCAAAACAATCATAATATGATATGGCAAGATGGTATCTCCCTAGCCCTTTCTGAGACCTCAAAACATAAATGCAGAGCACCTTTGATGATCAAGGACTGACTAGACATTGTAATTCATGGTAAAAGAGATCCAGTCACAATCATACTCAATGCAAATTAATAGCAATACATGCAAATGACAGCGGTGCTCTCCAACTGGTGCTCTTTAATAAGAGGATGATGACTCAACGTAAAAGTAAATAGATAGACCCTACGCAGAGGGAAGCAGGGATTTGTAGAGGTGCCAGAGCTCAATTTTGAAATAGAGATGAATAATAATTCGAGCAGTATACTTTCATTGTCAACATAACAACCAAGAGATCTCGATATCTTCCATGCTACGCACATTATAGGCGGTTCCCAAACAAAATGGTAAAGTTTATACTTCCCCAACCACCAACAAGCACACTCCATGGCTGACCTGAAACAACGGGTACCGTCCAAACCAGCAACAGCCCTGGGGGAGTTTTGTTTAATTATTATGATTTGAGCATGGGACTGGGCATCCCGGTTACCAGCCATTTTCTCATGAATGATGAGCAGAGTCCACTTATCGTGAGAATAGCCCATCTAGCATGGAAGATATAGACATCCCTAGTTGATACATGAGCTGTTCGAGCATACAAAATAGAATTTCATTTGAAGGTTTGGAGTTTGGCACATACAAATTTCCTTGGAACGGCAGGTAGATACCGCATAAAGGAAGCTATAGTGGACTCATATGGAGTAACTTTGGGGTTTATGGAAGTGGATGCACAAGCAGTATTCCCGCTTAGTACAAGTGAAGGCTAGAAAGAGACTGGGAAGCGACCAGACAGAGAGCGACAACAGTCAGGAACATGCATTGAAATTAATCAACAATGAATGCAAGCATGAGTAGGATATAAATCACCATGAACATAAATATCGTGGAGCCTATGTTGATTTTGTTTCAACTACATGCGTGAACATGTGCCAAGTCAAACCACTTGAATCGTTCAAAGGGGGATACCACCCTATCATACCACATCACAACCATTTTAATATCATGTTGGCACGCAAGGTAAACCATTGTGAACTCCTAGCTAATTAAGCATGGCATGAGCAGCTATGATCTCTAATTGTCATTGCAAGCATGTTTCATTCATAATAGGCTAAATCAGGGATGATGAAATATCATATTTACAAAAACAAGAGAGTTCGAGTTCATACCAACTTTTCTCATCTCAATCAATTCATCACATATCGTCATTATTGCCTTTCACTCGCATGACCGAACGGTGTGAATAATAATAATAGTGCACGTGCAGTGGACTAAGCTGGAATCTGCAAGCATTTAATACAAGGGAGAAGACAAGGTAATATGGCTCAGGATTAAATCAACAGTAATGCTTATAAGAGCCACTAAACATTTTCATCATGGTCTTCTCCTCTTGACCCCCAAAGAAAAGAAAAGAAACTATTTACACGGGAAAGCTCCCAACAAGCAAAAGAAGAACGAGGAATTTTTTTTGGGTTTTCTTTTAATTACTACTACTACGGGCATGGAAAGTAAACTAGCTAAAAAGCTACAACCATTTTTTTCTTTTTTTTCTTAAGGTTTTCTAACACACAAGAAAAGACTAAGAAAAGAAATGAAATTAGCATGGATAGTACAATGAAAAAGTATGAGCACCGACCACTGGAATAAGTGTGTGAACATGAATGTAATGTCGGTGAGAAATACGTACTCGCCCAAGCTTAGGCTTTTGGCCTAAGTTGGTCTATGGCCAGTATTGGCCTGACGGATATCCAAAGTCGTAGTTGGGGTTGTACTGAGATGCAGCGGCTACTGCCTGGCGAGTTGCATCCTTAAGATGAGCTGCCCTCATCGTCTCCTCATACTCATTCGCCTCCTCCCTGGTTATAGTATATCTCCCTTTTGCCTAAAAGTCAAAGAGAGTAGGAGCAGGGAGAGCAATATGGACAGTGCGACGCCTGTCAAAGATTAGTTGATACTGGAGGGACGGTTCATCCCTCTCAACGAGCTGATGGCGAATCATGGCATTATAATCTAGAAAAGCAGGAGGCAACTTCACATCATTCTCATGTATGGGTATATGAAGATAATTGGCTAAGCGAGTTGCATAAATTCCACCAAACAAATCGCCATTTAAACCGTTAAGATGTAACCTACGTGCAACAATGGCCCCTAAATTATATTGTCTATCACCTAATACCGCACTTTTGTGGACACTAAGATCTGGTACGCACATGTGGCAAGCCTCATCCTTACCGTTAATGCATCTACCAATGAAGAGAGCAAAATAATGTATAGCAGGGAAATGAATGCTCCCTATGGTAGCTTGGGTGACTTCTCTAGATTCCCCCACAGTGATACTAGCTAGAAAGTCCTTATACTCATATTTGTGAGGTTCACCAACATTACCCCACTGTGGGAGTTTACAAGCATAATTAAAATCTTCTAAGTCCATAGTATAAGATTTATCATAGAGATCAAACAAGACAGTGGGAGAATTACGTGAAGATATAAATTTAAACCTTCTCACAAAGGTATCAGTTAGGTACTGGCATCGAGGGCACTTATCAGACTCGAAGTCCTCAATATCCACATTACGCACATATGTGTACAATTCTTTCTTGATACCTGTCCGGATCATAAATTCTTCTGACGACCATTCACAGGGCCGCACTTGAGCTTCCCTTAGTAGTTCATCGTCCGGCTCACGTATCGCAAGCCTTGGTCCTTGCTTCCTTGAGGAACCACCTTGGTAGATTTTCCTATGCATTTTTTTCTGGAACATTTCTGAAATTTTTAGTGACTCAAAATAAAATTGAACCAAACTCAACAAGATCGATAGCAACTACTCCCACAAGTGCCTAGAGACTATATCATGCATTAGAACTACTTGGGACCACATAAATTTGACATGCAAGCTGAAGAACAGGGCCACCTAGGCAGCATTTGCAATAAATAAAGCACTAAAACAAAAACTAATTGGACCATTGGAGGAGTCACATACCGAAAAATAATCTCCCCAAACAGTTTTGTGAATGGAGCTTTGAGCAAGGAGATCGGAAATGGCAGCAAGATGAGCTAGAACTCGGGCTTGAGCTGGTTGGTGATTTTTTGGGAGGAAGAAGGAGTGTGTGGGTGCAGCAGTAAGTGAAGGGGGGCCACATGGGGCACATGAGGCAGGGGGCACGCCCTGTACCCTCGTGGCCAGGTGCTGGCTCCCCCTGATGTGTTCTCAATGCCAAATATTCTCAAATATTCTAGAAAAAATCTTATTTCATTTTTGGGGCATTTGGAGAACTTTTATTTTCGGGGTATTTTTTATTGCACGGATAACTCTGAAAACAGACAGAAAATACTATTTTTGCTTTATTTTATCTAATTAACAGAAAGTAAAAGGAGGGTACAGAAGGTTGTGCTTTCTAGATTCACCCATCTCATGCTCATCAAAAGGAATCCATTAACAAGGTTGATCAAGTCTTGTTAACAAACTCTTTTCGAATAACATGAAACCGGAGAATTTTTTAGTAACACTAGGTTACCTCAATGGGGATATGCATGTCCCCAACAACAAGAATATCATATTTCTTCTTGACAGTAGGAAGAGGAAATTCAAAACCTCCAATAGCAATTGTTGAAAATTTTCCAATAGATATGATACTGTGGACCTGAGGTTGTTTCCTCGGAAAGTGTATCGTATGCTCATTACCATTGACATGAAAAGTGGCATTGCCTTTGTTGCAATCAATAACAGCCCCTGCAGTATTCAAAAAGGGTCTACCAAGGATAATAGACATACTATCGTCCTCGGGAATATCAAGGATAACAAAGTCCGTTAAAATAGTAACATTTGCAACCACAACAGGCACATCCTCACAAATACCGACATGTATAGCAGTTGATTTATCGACCATTTGCAAAGATATTTCAGTAGGTGTCAACTTATTCAAATCAAGTCTACGATATAAAGAGAGAGGCATAACACTAACACCGGCTCCAAGATCACATAAAGCAGCTTTAACATGGTTACTTTTAATGGAGCAAGGTATAGTAGGTACTCTTGGATCTCCTAGTTTCTTTGGTATTCCACCCTTAAAAGTGTAATCGGCAAGCATGGTGGAAATTTCAACTTCAGGTATTTTTCTTTTATTTGTGATAATATCTTTCATATAAATAGCATAAGGATTTGTTTTAAGCATATCAGTCAAACACATGCGCAAAAAGATAGGTCTAATCATTTCAGCAAAGCGCTCAAAATCCTCATCATCCTTTTTCTTGGATGGTTTAGGAGGAAAAGGCATGGGTTTATGAACCCATGGTTCTCTTTCCTTACCGTGCTTCCTAGCAATAAAGTCTCTCTTATCATAACGCTGATTCTTTGATTGTGGGTTATCAAGATCAACAGCAGGTTCAATCTCTACATCATTGTCATTGCTAGGTTGAACATCATCATTAACATTATCACTAGGTTCATCTTCATTACCGAGTTGTGTTTTAGCATCCGAGATAGAGATATCATTGGGATTCTCAGGTGTGTCAGTTACAGGTTCACTAGAAGCATGCAAAGTCCTATCATTTTTCTTTTTCTTCTTCTTAGAAGAACTAGGTGCATCTACATTAGCTCTCTGAGAATCTTTCTCAATTCTCTTAGGGTGGCCCTCAGGATACAAAGGTTCCTGAGTCATGTTATCACCTCTAGTCACAACTCTAGTAGCATTATCATTTTTCTTACTATTTAATTCATTGAGCAAATCATTTTGTGCTTTAAGTACTTGTTCTACTTGAGTCGTAACCATAGAAGCATGTTTACTAATGAGTTTCAATTCACCTTTAACTCTAGACATATAATCACTCAAGAGTTCAATCATATAAGCATTATGTTGCAATTGTCTACCAACATAAGCATTGAAGTTTTCTTGTTTAACAATGAAGTTGTCAAACTCATCTAAACATTGGCTAGCATACTTATAATGAGGAATATCACCTTCATCAAATCTATAAAGAGAATTTACCTTTACTACCTGTGTTGGGTTATCAAGACCATGTATTTCTTCAATAGCTGGTAAATTATTGACATCTTCAGCTTTAATACCTTTTTCTTTCATAGATTTCTTTGCCTCTTGCATATCTTCAGGACTGAGAAATAGAACACCCCTTTTCTTCGGAGTTGGCTTAGGGGCTGGTTCAGGAAGTGTCCAATTGTTTTCATTGGTCAACATATTATTTAATAACAATTCAGCTTGATCAACAGTTCTTTCCCTGAAAACACAACCAACACAACTATCCAGGTGGTCTCTGGAAGCATCGGTTAGTCCATTATAAAAGATATTAAGTATTTCATTTTCTTAAGAGGATGATCAGGCAAAGCATTAAGTAGTCGGAGAAGCCTCCCCCAAGCTTATGGGAGACTCTCTTCTTCAATTTGCACAAAATTGTATATTTCCTGTAAGGCAGCTTGTTTCTGTTGGGGAACGTAGTATTTCAAAATTTTCCTACGATCACGCAAGATCTATCTACCAGATGCATAGCAACGAGAGGGGAGAGTGTGTCTACGTACCCTCGTAGACCAAAAGCAGAAGCGTCTAGTGACGCGGTTGATGTAGTCGAACTTCTTCGCGATCCAACCGATCAAGCACCGAACATATGGCACCTCCGCGTTCAGCACACGTTCAGCTTGATGATGTCCCACAAGCTCTTGATCCAGTAGAACTTCACGGGAGAGTTTCATCAGCACGACGGCGTGGTGACGGAGATGATGAAGCTACCGGCGCAGAGCTTCGTCTAAGCACTGCAACGGTATGACCGAGGTGTGTTTCTGTGGAGGGGGGCACCGCACACAGCTAGAACAATATTTCTTGTGTGTCTTTGGGTGCCCCCTGCCCCCTCATATAAAGGAGCAAGGGGGGAGGTGCGGCTAGCCTTCTAAGGCGTGCCAGGAGTAGGATTCCTACTCCTAGTAGGAATAGGAATCCCCTTTCCTATTCTTACTAGGAGTAGGAAAGGAAGGGGAGAGAACAAGGAAAAAGAGGGGGCCCTCCCCCCCTTTCCTAGTCCAACTAGGATTCCTAGGGGGGGGTGCGGCCAGCCCTATGGGCTGCCTCTCTCTATTCCCTCAATGGCCCACTATGGCCCATACTCCCACGGGGGGTTTCCGGTAACCCCCTCCGGCACTCCGGTTAAATCCAAAACTTTTCCGGAACACTTCCGGTGTCCGAATATAGTCGTCCAATATATCAATCTTTATGTCTCGGACATTCCGAGACTCCTCGTCATGTCCGTGATCTCATCCGGGACTCCGAACTACCTTCGGTACATCAAAACTCATAAACTCATAATACCGATCGTCATCAAACGTTAAGCGTGTGGACCCTACGGGTTTGAGAACTATGTAGACATGCCCGAGACTCATCTCCGGCCAATAACCAATAGCGGAACCTGGATGCTCATATATGCTCCTACATATTCTATGAAGATCTTTATCGGTCAAACCGCATAACAACATACTTTGTTCCTTTTGTCATCGGTATGTTACTTGCCTGAGATTCAATCGTCGGTATCTCAATACCTAGTTCAATCTCATTACCGGCAAGTCTCTTTACTCGCTATGTAATACATCATCTCGTGACTAACTCATTAGTCATTTGCTTGCAAGGCTTATTATGATGTGTATTACCGAGAGGGCCCAGAGATACCTCTCGACATTTGGAGTGACAAATACTATTCTTGATCTATGCCAACACCACAAACACTTTCGGAGACACCTGTAGAGCATCTTTATAATCACCCAGTTACGTTGTGACGTTTGATAGGACACAAGGTGTTCCTCCGGTATTCGGGAGTTGCATAATCTCATAGTCATAGGAACATGTATAAGTCATGAAGAAAGCAATAGCAGTAAAATTAAACGATCATAGTGCTAAGCTAACGGATGGGTCTTGTCCATCACATCATTCTCCTAATGATGTGATCCCAAATAACAACTCATGTCTATGGCTAGGAAACATAACCATCTTTGATCAATGAGCTAGTCTAGTAGAGGCATACTAGGGACACTCTGTTTTGTCTATGTATTCACACATGTACTAAGTTTACGTTTAATACAATTTTAGCGTGAATAATAAACATTTATCATGATATAAGGAAATAAATAATAACTTTATTATTGCCTCTAGGGCATATTTCCTTCATTTCTTATGAGCGGGAAAATATTTAGCAGAGAAGTAATAAATCATATCCTGGGGACTACGCACACAACCAAGATCAAGAGAATTAAACCATGTCTTAGCATCACCCTTCAACGAGAACGGAAATAACTTTAGGATATAGTAGTAACAAAAAAAATTCTCGTTGGTGAATAGGGTCGCTATATCATTCAACTTAGTAAGATGTGCCACAATAGTTTCTGATTCATAGCCATGGAAAGGATCAGATTCAACCAAAGTGATTAACTCAGGATCGATAGAGAAATCAGAATCCTTATCAGGAACACAGATACGTGAAGTAGCAAAAGCAGGGTCATATTTCATTCTAGCATTCAAAGACTTTTCTTCCAGCTTAGCTAATAATTTCTTAAGATCATATCTATTATTGCAAGCAATGAAGTCTCTAGCAGTTTCTTCATCCATAACATAACCCTCGGGAACAACAGGCAATTCATATCTAGGAGGAGAATCCTCATCATCACTTTCATCAATATTATCGGTTTTAATAATTTCATTCTCTCTAACTTTAGCAATTTGCTCATCAAGAAATTCACCTAGTGGCACAATATTATCAAGCATAGAAGTAGTTTCATCATACATAGCAGAAGTGGCATCATCAAGAACATGCGACATATCAAATTCAATAGCAGGAGTAGGTGTCACAAATTTACTCATAACAGAGGGTGAATCAAGGGCAGAGCTAGATGGCAGTTCCTTCCCTCCCCTCGTAGTTGAGGGAAAGATCTTGGTTTTTGAGTCTTTCAGGTTCTTCATAGTGATCAACAGATATAAATCCCAAGTGTAGGGGATCGCAACAGTTTTCGAGGGTAAAGTATTCAACCCAAATTTATTGATTCGACACAAGGGGAGCCAAAGAATACTCTCAAGTATTAGCAGCTGAGTTGTCAATTCAACCGCACCTGGAAAACTTAGTATCTGCAGCAAGGTAATTTAGTAGCAAGGTAATATGGAAGTAACGGTAATGGTAGCAAAAATAGCGATGGTAGTTTTGTAGTGATTGTAACAGTAGCAGTGGAAAAGTAAATAAGCAACAAGCAATATGTGAAAAGCTTGTAGGCATTGGATCAGTGATGGATAATTATGTCGGGTGCGATTCCTCATGTAATAGTTATAACATAGGGTGACACAGAACTAGCTCCAGTTCATCAATGTAATGTAGGCATGTATTCCGAATATAGTCATACGTGCTTATGGTAAAGAAATTGCATGACATCTTTTGTCCTACCCTCCCGGGGCAGCGGGGTCCTATTGGAAACTAAGGGATATTAATGTCTCCTTTTAATAGAGTATCGGACTAAAGCATCAACACATAGTGAATACATGAACTCCTCAAACTACGGTCATCACCGGGAGTGATCCCGATTATTGTCACTTCGGGGTTGCTGGATCATAACACATAGTAGGTGACTATTGACTTGCAAGATAGGATCAAGAGCACACATATATTCATGAAAACATAATGGGTTCAGATCTGAAATCATGGCACTCGGGCCCTAGTGTGACGCCCCCGATTTGTCCGTACACTAATCATGCACGCAAATGTGTACGGCCAAGATCAGGGACTCACTGGAAGATATCACAACACAACTCTAAAAGTAAAATAAGTCATACAAGCTTCATATTACAAGCCAGGGGCCTCGAGGGCTCGAATACAAGTGCTCGATCATAGACGAGTCAGCGGAAGCAACAAATATCTGAGTACAGACATAAAGTTAAACAAGGTGCCATAAGATGGCTAGCACAAACTGGGATACAGATCGAAAGAGGAGCAGGCCTCCTGCCTGGGATCCTCCTAACTACTCCTGGTCGTCGTCGGCAGACTGAACGTAGTAGTAGGCACCTCCGGTGTAGTAGGAGTCGTCGTAGGTGGCGTCTGGCTCCTGGGCTCCACCATCTGGTTGCATCATCCGAGAAGAAGGTACAGAAGGGGAAAAGGGGGAGCAAAGCAACCGTGAGTACTCATCCAAAGTACTCGCAAGCAAAGATCTATACTACATATGCAATGGTAACAATGATATGGGTAATATCGGTGGACTGAACTGCAGCAAGCGGGAATAAGAGGGGGATAGCTAATCCGAACGAAGACTACGCTTCTGGCAGCCTCCATCTTGCAGCAGTAGGAGAGAATAGATGGTAAGTTCACCAAGTAACAACGTATAGCATAATCCTACTCGGCGATTCTCCCGCACATCACCCTATGAGAGAGCAACCACCGAGTTATATCTGGAACTCATCTGGGTGTGTTTTATCAAGTGTCCGGTTCTAGTTATCATGAGGTCGGAATACAACTCCGGGTCGTCCTTTTACCGAGGGACACGGCTATTCGAATAGATTAACTTCCCTGCAGGGGTGCACCACATAACCCAGCACGCTTGATCCCATTTGGCCGGACACACTTTCCAGGGTCATGCCCGGCCTCGGAAGATCAACACGTCGCAGCCCTACCTAAGCACAGCAGAGAGGTCAGCACGTCGGTCTAAGTCCTAAGCACACAGGGGTCTGGGCCCATCGCCCAATGCACACCTGCACGTTGCGAGGGCGGCCGGTAAGCAGACCTAGCCTCTCCTAATACCAGAGTAGGCTTCCAGTCCAATCCGGCGCGCGCCGCTAAACCGCTGACGTCAAGAAGGCTTCGGCTGATACCACGACGTCGAGTACCCATAACTATTCCCACGTAGCTGGTTAGTGCGTATAGACCAAATGGCCAGACTCAGATCAAATATCCAAACTCGTTAAGCGTGTTATTATGAAACAACCGCGGACGACGTCCAGGGCCAGGCCACCTGTCTCCTAGGTGTCTCAACCTGCCCTGTCGCTCCGCCACAAAGATCCACACAGAGGGCCGTCGGGAAAGTATGTCCTTTCAGCCCCCAATCCGTGAATCAACCGCGGGTACTCAACGAGCCGACCCGACTTTAGTCACATCAAGTATCATGTATATGTGTATGTAATATATATACCCGTGATCACCCCCAAGTGATCACGGCCCGATAGAATAGCAGGGCAGACGGACAAGGGTGAAGGGCCACTGATGGAACACTAGCATCCTATACTAAGCATTTAGGACTGCAGGTAAAGTATCAACAGTGATAGCAACAAAGACAGGCTATGCAGCAGAATAGGATTATCGAAAGCAGTAACATGCTACACTACTCTAATGCAAGCAGTAGAGAGAAGAGTAGGCGATATCTGGTGATCAAAGGGGGGGGGCTTGCCTGGAAGCTCGGCAGCCAAAGTGGGGTCGTCAACACCGTAGTCGATCGGGGCAGCAGCAGCGTCGGTCTCGTAGTCTACCGGAGAGAAGAGGGGGAAGAAACAGTGAATACAATGCAAACAGATGCATGACGATGCATGACATGACATGTAACGGTGCTAAGTGTGCCCTAACGCAGTATCGGGTGATACTGACGAAGGGGGGGAAACATCCGGGAAAGTATTCCCGGCGTTTTGCGTTTTCGGGCGGATGAAACGGAGGGGGAAAGTTGCGGGTTCGGTATGCTAGGGATGTGTGGTGGACGAACGGTCTGCGTATTCGGATGCGTCTCGAAATTCTGAGCAACTTTCATATATAAATTATTTTCATCCGAGTTACGGTTTAAAAGATATGATTTTCTAAAGGTTTTATTAATTTCTGGAATTTAATATTAATTAAATTAATTCGAAAAATGATTTATGACATCAGCATGATGTCATGCTGACGGCAGCAGGGGTTGACTAGTCAACCTGACAGGTGGGTCCCACCTGTCAGTGACACAGTATTAATTAGGGTTAATTAATTAATTAAACCTAATTAATATAATTAATTAAAGTTAATTAAGTTAATCACAATTAATTAGTTTAACTTAACAGTATATCATTAAGTTAAAAGTCATTAGGTTAATCAAAACATTAGTTAATTAACTAATTAGATTAATTAGGATTTAATTAATCCAGATTAATTAAGTTAATTATTTAGTTAACTAATTAATTAATTAATTAACTAATTATTATTATTTATATTTCTTTATTTATTAATCTTTTTTTTTAAAACGTTCTGAGGGCTGGGCCCCATGCGTCATTGGCCCAGAGGGCCCCTAGTGGTTTTGGGTCCTGGGCGACGGGTGTAACGGGGAGGAGCCCCGTGCGGCGTCGGCGGCCAGGGCGTGCAGTCACCGGCGGCGAGGGCGCGACGGCCACCGGCCGGAGGCGGGGTGGCCGCGGGCTGGAGGGGCGACGTCAGGGCAGGGGCGCAGAGGCGGGGGAGGGGCTCCGGCCCGGCGGAGCTTAGCAGCGGGGCGGGGAGGGGTGGAGGCGGCCGGAGGGGAGGGTGGCCGCGGCGTGGCGAGGCCGGCCA
>LR738714.1:63128658-63162181 GCA_902687465.1 Secale cereale | reverse complement strand
GCCCCCCCCCCCCCCCGGCGCGGCCCTTCGGACGCAGTGTTGTTTCCGTATCGCTGATTTTTTATATAATTTTTCTGGATTTTTCTGGGCAGTTCTCGAAACGTGAAAACCTGAAATACAAAAACAGCCGAAAACAGAAACTGGCACTGGGGTGCACTGGATTAGTAAGTTAGTCCAAATATGATCAAAAGTATATGGAAGTGTATGAATATCATAGCAATATCACCCAAAAGTGGCATGGAGCAAGCAGAAATTATAGATATGTTTTGGACGTATCACCCCCTCCACAGTTTGCTCCTCGGCTCATATTGTCGTAGTGCTTAGGCGAAGCCCTGTGCGGATCACTTCACCATCACCGTCACCACGCCACCGTGTTGACGAAACTCTCCCTCGACACTTTGCTAGATCAAGAGTTCAAGGGATGTTATCGAGCTGAACGTCTGCAGATCTCGGAGGTGTCGTACGTTCGGTGCTTGATCAGTTGAATCGAGTAGACGTTCGACTACATCAACCGCGTTAACTAAATGCTTCCGCTTTTGGTCTACGAGGGTACGTAGACACACTCTCCCCACCTCGTTGCTATGCATATCCTAGATAGATCTTGCGTGAGCGTAGGATTTTTTTTAAATTGCATGCTACGTTCCCCAACATTTTTCCCTCCGGGGCAGCGATTTGCTTTGCAGATCATGGCTGTTGCGTCTCCTAGTCTGCATCGGCGACTTCCGGGTCATTGCTTCTACAAGCTCCTGGGTTTTAAAAAGTTTGCTTCACCGAGGTGGAGGTCCAGAGGCGGGGTTGGGCTATGCTCACAACGCGCCGCAGGTGGACACATGAGGAAGAAGACTTTGGCACCCCAAGATTCCGAATTTAACTCAATGTTACTGTAAGGGTCTGTTTGTAAGGACCTATGCTACTTAATATATGCCCCTTGACCTTTTTTTGCAAAAAATAGATTATATCCACAGAATAAACAAAGTTTCTTTTATCTGCCTAATGTAAAAGAAGTTTCGATAAACCGAAATCCTGGTTAGAATGGGAAAAATCAAGATGCACACCTTTTTTGAGCCCTAACACCATGGGTTATCATTTACTCTCTTCATCCCATAATGTAAGAAGTTTTTTATACTAGTGTGGTGTAAAAAAAGTCTTACATTATGGGACAAAGGGAGTTTTGTTTTTGAGAAACTGACACCCTGGAATATGATGGTTCCTATTTTGCGCTTATAGCGTTGTTTACAACATTATCCGTAGAAGGTGCATAACCCCCCTCCCTCGATCGATTCTTTTATTGGTTGGCCTATGTAAGGCACTCGCAACAAGCTCCATTTCCCGGTTTTGAGAAGCTTCTAGAAGCTGTCCGTTGGTTTTTATTTTGTCTTTTTGGTTTTTCTTGACCATTTTTGTTCTTATTTTTTTTCATCTTCCCTTATTCTCCTTTTTTCAAATGCATGAACTTTTTCTAGATTCATTTTTTCAAATTCAAAATATTTTTTCAAATATGTGAACTGAGTTCAAATTCGTGATATATTTTTAATGTGAATCTTTTTTTAAAACACGTGAACTCTTTTTGAATCAATGAGTTTTCAAAATTGTGATTTTTGTTTTCCAAAATCAACGTTTTCTAAAAAAATCATTAATTTTATCAGAATTTTAAACATTTTCATATTCATGATTTTTTTGCAAATATATGAGTTTGATTTAAATCCATGATTTTTTTTCCTAATTTTATTTTTTTATGAATTTTCTAGATTCTTTTTTTGAAGTCAAACGGTCAAGCCGTTGACAGGTCAACCATCGACTAACCGAAGTGAACAAAGAAGATCTGCTCATCAAGCGATCATGTCTTGTCGTTGTTGTCGCGCCAGCCCTAGATGGATTCCTGAATAGAAGGTTTTGAAATATGCTACTTGATGCACTTTGTCTACATCTAAAAGGGTGGCCTTGAATGCCCGCATCAACATCTGAATTTAGTGAACAATTTCTCTTTGAGAAATATATGTTCCTACCCTAGATGGATCAAAGTTCTTTTTTGGGGGGTGGGGGGATTACAAATTTAGGGCAATGACATTGTGGTAGTAGGCCACATTGCTAGATAGGGGTACGATAGGACATGTATGAGAGACGGGATACGAAGAACATGTTGCCTTGGGAGTTGCATATTCAGCAAAACGAACTGAAGAGATGAGAGGGCCTGGCATTCGACTTGTTGCGTACATTTTACTCCCTCCGTTCATAAATATAATATGTTTTGAATATTTTAATATAAACTAAATACATATTGACTCCCGGCAAAAAAAAACTAAATACATATTGAAATAAATGAACAAACACACTAAAACATGCATATATACATCTGGTTTAGGAAAAAAATCAGAACATCCTATATTTGTGCACATAGTTACTAGAACGTGTATGTTTTTGTAAGAAACAATCGTACATGAGATGGAGTTGGCATCTCTTTTACTTTGGGCCTTTGATTGGGATATTCACGGTACAAACTTTTAATGATCTAAGGGCATCTACAGTGGGGGCGCTAAGGACGGGCGCCAGGTTAGATTTCCAGGCCGTTACGTCTAAATCCTGGCCGAACTAGGGAATTTGCCTAGCGTCGATGCTAGTCGTCGCGTCCGGCGCTTGGAGTAATTGCTTCAGCATGCCAAGCCGCTAGCAATTGCTTTTAGTACTTTTTTAGGCGCTTCGCGTTGCCGGGTAGGGCGCTTAGCTCTTGGTTAGATTTTATAGTAATTATTTTATTTTGCATAAGCGTCTATCTAAGCGTTCAGCATTGTACATGCCCTAAAAGCCCAAAAGTAACCGAAAGTTGGTCCAACTCTGAACCTCCGTTCAGAGCCATGGTACAAACCCATCTTAGGGCATGGCCAATGGTTAGCTTCAGAGGTGCTGCCCCGCAGGCCACCTAGGTTCGGATGCCATCGTGGCAATAAATTGGTAGCCTCAAGGTGGCAGGTGCTGCTTGCAGAGGAGGCTGGTGCTTCGATGAAAAGTAGCATAGGAAATGGATGGAGAGAGAAAGAAAGAGAGAGAAAAGTGCAGCGAGTCGAGAACAAGACACCAAAGTATGATGCATGCGAGGACCTCTGAGGCAGCATGTGGGTTGGATGATGATTAGTTTGAGCGATGTCCCTAGCCCTCCTAGCCGACGTGCATGTACGGGAGCAGCACCTACCTGCTGCCTCCACTGTACATGCCCTTAGCGTTAAACATGCTTGCTCGCTGAGGGCATGGCCAATGCTCCACGCTGGAGCGCTGCCCCGCTGTTCCACATCGGATGCATGACAAGAGAGAGCAAAAGAGTGATGCTTGCAGAGGTTAGCGGTCTCTTGCAGAGGAGCCTGGTGCTTCAGCCAAAAAGAAGAGGAAAGGCATAGGGAAGAAGCAAAAGCAAGGAGTAAAGAACCAGGACATGTGCAACCATTGGTTTAAAGGAAGAAGATGCTGGTAAAGAGAAAATAGTATAAGAGGAACCACGCTGGTTAATGGAACTGGTGCTTCATATATTTACTCCTACGTGGATACTGGGGCAGGAGCATGGTGTTGCCCTCATTTTACATGCCCTGATGGTAACTGAAAGTTGGTCTGACTCTGAAGCTCCATTCCTGCTCAATGGCTTTTTGGCTGACTGTGTCGGGAGTTCTTTTGTTGAATAAACCTCTCCAAGTTTGATGGTAAAAAGTTAGAATGACCACTTGTGGCATCAAATAAAGAAAAAAAAGTACTACTCCCTCCATCTTATAATGCAAGACTTTTTGCAAGCTAGTTTAGGTTGTTGATGGCTTTGCTTATCTCCCGGCAGAGGGCACGAGAGAGGGCATTTTTATTGTTGGGGACTCCAGCAAAGTGGTTGTTTCCAACCTTGTCAACGACACCAACTTTATCATGGGATATGTCTCGCCTAGAGAAGGCACTCCGTGGTGGATGTTGGTGCTATATGGTCCTCAGGAAGACGCTGACAAGGTCACATTCCTGGAGGAGTTGACGGAGAGATGGGCCCTCTGCCCGGGGCCTTGGATGGCTATCGAAGACTTTAATTTGATCCTTAACGCGGCAGACAAGAGCAACTCCAGGATTGATCGCCGGATGATGGCTAGGTTCAAGAGGTTCGTGGATGATCATGCTCTCAAGGAGTTGTTTCTACATGGGAGACGTTTCACCTGGTGCAACGAACGAGAGGTTCCAACGGTGACAAAAATTGATCGGGCTCTAGTATCGGTGGATTGGGAGCTTGACCATCCGGACTGCCTTCTACAAGCTCTCTCCACAGCAACCTCTGATCATTGCCCTATGTTCCTAGCTTTAGAGGAGCAGCTCCAGCCGAGGAGAAGATTTAGGTTTGAGGCCTTCTGGGTGAAGCTGGATGGCTTCCTTGAGGCGGTGCAAGAGGCATGGCAATGCGAGGATGAGATCACGGACACGTTTCACCGGTTGGACACGCTCCTCAGGAACACGGCGAGATTCCTCACGGCTTGGGGGCAAAGGAAAGTGGGGAACATCAAGCTCCAAATCGCAGTGGCCAGGCTGGTCATATTGCGTTTGACTGTGCTATGGAGACGAGGCCGTTGTCGACAGAGGAAAGATGGTTGAGAGGAACGCTTAAGCAGTTGATGTTAGGGCTGCTTCGCTCGAAAGAACCATTGCCCGGCAAAGATCGACGATCCGATGGCTGCAAGAAGGGGATGCCAACACAATGCTATTCCACTTGGTTGCCAATGGTCGGAGAGCCAAGAACTTTATTCCGGCAATCCACGTGGAGGGACATGTGATCACTGACCAACAAGGGAAAGAGGATGTGTTTTATCAGGCATATAAGGAACTGCTGGGCAAGGACACTGTTAGGGAACATACTTTGGACCTGGACTACTTGGGAATTACACCAATCGATCTCTCGGAGCAAGATCTCATCTTTCAGGAGGAGGAGATATGGAATGTGATTAAGGACATGCCTATGGATAGAGCATCGGGGCCGGATGGCTTTATAGGTCTTTTCTATAAATCAGCCTAGAGTATTATCAAAAGGGATGTGACCGTGGCTCTTCACAAGCTGTTCATAGGGAATGGACATGGTTTTGGGAGACTAAATCAAGCTCTCATTACGCTAATTCCAAAATCTCCGGATGCATGTCATGTGAGGGACTTCCGGCCCATCAGCTTGGTGCATAGCATTCCTAAACTCGCTGTCAAGCTTTTGGCTAATCGACTCAGTCCGAGGATGGGAGAACTTGTAGATGTCAACCAATCAGCATTCATTAATTAAGGGAAGAAATATCCATGACAATTTCCTTCTAGTCCGGCAGATGGCAAGGAGATTGCATAGGAGGAAAGCCAAAGGTGTGCTCCTTAAACTCGATATCTCACGGGCTTTTGATTCCAGCTGGCCTTTTATCTTTGAGGTTTTTCGAGCTAAAGGCTTCGCTGAAAGATGGCTTCAGTTGATCGCCACGCTCCTCACCTCGGCGAGCTCTCGAGTGGTGGTAAATGGATGTGCCGGGGCTAAGTTCATGCTCGCACAAGGATTAAGGCAAGGGGATTCCATATCTCCCCTCCTATTTGTCGTTGCTATGGACATTCTGACTAGGATGATTTGCAAGGCACATGACGAGAAAGTTCTAAGCAACATGAATGGGTGCAGCCCGCTGCAACGGTTATCGCTATATGCTGACGATGTGGTGATGTTTATCAAACCAAACCGGAATGATCTAAGGATGGTGAGGGATATGCTTCGGCTGTTTGGCACTGCATCTAAAGATTCTGGACTCAAAGTTAACTTCTCCAAATCAGCATCAATTTTGATCAGATCGGACGAGGTGGATGAAACTCTTGTCAGGGATGCTCTCCCTCTCCCATGGAAGATTGAGAAGTTTCCCTGCAAATACTTAGGGATGCAACTGAGCATTAAGCAGCTAAAGTGGTCCGAGTGGCAGCCTATTGTGGACGCAACGCTGAAGATCTTGCCTGGTTGGCAGCGAGGGATGGTCACCCGCCCTGGGAGGCTCATCCTAGTGAACCAGGTCATGCGGGCGAGGTCGACACACCACCTGATCATCGCAGAAGCGCCCAACTGGGCATTGGAACGAGTTGACAAGGGTTGTCGGGATTTTTGTGGGCCGGATCCGATGAGATTAATGGTGGCAAATGCTTGGTGTCATGGAGGAGAGTCTGTCGACCCAAGCGTCTAGGAGGGTTGGGCATCATCGATCATCATAAGCAGGGGCTTGCTCTGAGGCTCAGGTGGGAATGGCTCAAGCGCACAGATGCTGCTCGGCCTTGGCAAGGCCTAAACCTCACGCCAGATAAGGATGTGGCTACTGCCTTCGGAAGCCTGGTTAAGTGGCAAATGGGAGACGGAACGAACATCAAGTTTTGGATGGATAGATGGATCTTTGGGTGCTGGCCATTGGACATTGCTCCCAATATTGTGGTGATGGTCAGGACCCAAGTGGCCAACAGAAGATCTGCCAAAGATGGACTCTGAATCCACATTTGGACAAATGATGTCATGGGAGAGCTCAACACCGAGTGTCTGTCTCAGTTCATACGCCTCTGGGACGCGCTGATCGAAATCAACCCAACCCCCGGCGAGGAGGACAAGCCAATATGGCCTTGGAATGCTGAGGGAACGTATACTGCAGCTTCAGCGTACAAAATGTTCTGTGAGGGAGGAGTGAGACTGGACTCTTCGGCTGGAATATGGAAGTGATGGACCCCTCTTGCTTGCAAGCTATTTATTTGGCTGGTAGTTCAACAGCATCTTTGGACATCGGATAGAAGGAGGAGACATGGACTGCAAGACCACACCTCGTTGTGCTTCTTGTGCGATCAGGAGGAGGATATGATTGGTCACATGTTGATTCAATGCCCATTCGCAAAACAGGTGTGGCTCAGATGCTTCCTCGGACTGAGGATTGATCAATCACTGTTGTCGTCTCAGGAGGGATCTGTATAAGACTAGTGGTGCCCTACTAGGAAGCGGGTCCCGAAACAGCAGTGAAAAGGTTCCGACACCATCATCATGCTCATCTGCTGGTGCATTTGGAAGCAGCGCAATGCAAGAGTTTTTGCGAGTGGGATCATCCGGAACGAGCGGGATACATCTGACTGGATCTTACAAGAACTAAGCCCCTGGAAGTAGGTAGGAGAAACCGGAGTATCAAACTTCAGTGAGTAGTCGCGTGCGTGGGTAGGAGTGGAGGTGGTGTTGCGGTTCGAGTTGTGGACCGCAACTAACATATACTCTTTTGTACATATTTTCTGACTTCTATAAAGCTAAGGTACGCTATTGGCGTTCTCTCAAAAAAAAACGTCTTTATTATGGTACTGGATAGTAAGAGAGAAAGATCCGGATTAAATGCTTGTTGACGGGCGATGGTTGTATGTTGTTTCATTCCCTCAAATCAGTAAACCTCGCCATACGCCTTTTTACCATCATGTTGATCTGGTGGACTTTTTGATGGACGCATCGATTTCTTTTCTGTTGCAACACAGGGGAATTTGTGATAGTGTGAGATAAATGTATATAAATGTCAATGGATGTTCACATTTCTGAAAAAGAACACTCACACGTTGAAAAAGAGTGTTCATGCATGTCATAAAAATACTCCTGTATTTTACCCAAAAGAACAAAGGAAAAACAAAAGTAAAAAAATGGGGGGAAAGAGGAAAAATCTAGAGGAAACAAAAAAGGAAAATAAAACAAACAGCGTTATTGGACCCGACCCATGTGGCAGTCTCAAGCACAACTCATCGATCAGGGCACCGGGCCATCGCGCACGCCGCGACTACCGCTGCCCTCTCTTTCCCGGCTCCCCCTGCATCGCCGGCACGGCCGGGCGGGCTGGCCGGCGTGGCATCGCCCTGCGAGCTCCGATCACTTTTCTCAAGAATCTCGTCGTCTCTTTCTTATTTCATTCATCCGATGGAAAACGAATACGTATACAATACACAGAGGTCAATCGATAGTCGATGCACACACAGATCACTCGTCTTAGTTAGTACAGTAGTTAGTTACTGTAGTTGTAGTAGTTGCCCTTCTCCGGTCACGCTTCACAGAGCGAGCATGGCGTAGCCGACGATGCAGGCCGCGGCCGAGCCGGCGAGACCCGCGGCACCGGTAACCGTGACCGTGGCGCCGTTCCGCTCGTTGGAGCCGGCGGGAGGCGTGGATGACGACGTGCCTGTTGAGTTCGTACTTCCTCCGTCTGCACCGGCTGGAGCGTCCGCTGAGGGCGCCATCGGCGGGGCGCCGGTCGGGGCCGACGGAGTGGGCAGCGGCGGGGACGCCGGAGCAGTCGGCGACGAGGTCGGAGGAGCAGATGCAGGGGAAGAGGCCGGTGGCGGGGCGGAAGCGGAGGCCGGAGGAGGAGCCGAGGTGGGACTGGGCGCGCTAGGAGCGGGCGCCGCGGGGAGTGGTGAGGGGGGCGTCGCCGGTGGCGGGCTGGAAGCGGCCGGAGGTGGGGATGAAGTTGCCGGTGCCGGAGCGGCGCCGGTGCCTGTGCCGTTGCGGCCAGCGAGGACCATGACGATGAGCTTCTCGTTGGCGCGGCAGTTGGCCTCGACGCCGCTGACGAAGAAGAAGGCGCCGGCGTGGTCCAGGGTGAAGACGGTGTTGCCGTCGGCGAACTTCTTGTCGTACGACGAGGTGTTGCAGGCGTTGTAGTCCGCCGGCTGCACCACCAGCACCGAGTCCTTGTCCTTGGGGTACACGAACACTGCACAAGCACAAAACCACCATGAATAACACATCACGAAGAAGAGATCCAATGTCTCATCATGGCCAGCCATGGCAGACGAAATCTTGATCCGTGACGAAGGTGTTCGACCGTGTCTCGATTACCTAGAGTGTCTCCGACCTGGAACCTGTTCTTCATCGCCCAAGTGTTGTACGACTCCTTGCTGGCGCCGGCCACGCTCCACCCGCTGTCGCCGCCGACCTTGAACTGCGTCGCGCCGGCCATCGCCGCCACAAGAGCGAAGCACGCGAACCCAAGCCCGTAACGCGCAACCTTCGCCATGGCCTGCTGCAAAACCAAATTAACTCCCTAGCTAGACAGTCACACGACCGATCAAGATTGCACAGGTGCTTCTTCCTCTACTCGATGAGATGTTAGAGCGTGAGGCAGCCGGCTATTTATAGTCCTCGATCGACGCCCGGCCCTCACGAACTCTAGTGCCCACGGGGTGCCTTGCTTTCCATGGACACCTTGAGCTAGCCGAACTATCTCTCGCCCAAGTTTTCGAGCTGTCTTTGTGCTTGCCCTGGCTGTAATGGCGTCCTCTCTGCTGTGCTCTGCACTGCTCTGCTGCAGCTGAGCTGACGGAGCCTTTGCGGAGTGCCACAGGCATATATTCATGGCTTGTGACGTCGTTCTCCATGGGGTTTTGTGCTTTGGCACGAGGGGCGCGACACGTTATGGTGGCCGGTCAGTCACCGTGCAACGACGACGAGGAGGCGGAATAGGATGCATGCGCTTTGCATTGCCGTTAGCTAAAGTTTTTAATGTGCTTAGCATCTTATGTTAGCACTAATGCATTGGAAATAGCTTAGGGCCCTGTTAAGTTGGTCGACGCGATTTTTTTTTCGGGTGACGCGATGCCTAATGCTGATTAGCTGAGGGCGCCCCTGTTTGAACTTTGATTTTCCTTACCTGACTTGATAAAATGCAGCTTTTATGGAGTTTCGAACGCTTATTCTGTTATTTCTACTATTTTTTATAAGTTTTGTATGTAATGGTGAGGACAAAAACTTACTGAAACTTTCCAAAATTTTCGGCCCCTACTCTCTGCATAGTCCATTTTCTTAACTAGATGATTCCTCGCGCGTTGCTGCGGGAACATCCACATACAAATTACTTTAAACATTCACTTACCTTGAATATATTTCAATTTGAATTTTACTTATTTCATGAGTTCATTCTTAGCATTTTTAGGAGATGAACTTAATTATTTCCGCAAAGACCAACATAGCATTAATGAGGACAATACAATGACGGGTGCAACACAAAAAGAAGTTGCCCAACAGTGGGGAAAATATATCAAAGTTGTGTTCATATTTTATCTTCCCGAGTGAAACAAATCTGTTCACTCACTATCAACTTTACATCTGTATAATGGAACACATGCCACGTATACATCCTCGATAGATGATTATGATGTTAGCTCATCAATTCATACTTCAAGAGAACGTGTCATAGAAAGGAACAATGAGAGGCACGATACCTACTTCAACTCAGCCGGCGACCCAAACGGGTAGATCTAAAGCCAATGCATTCTACAATTATTATTTCATCAGAGTTGGGTTTTAACTCGAAGCTGAAAGTCACTTGCTACATGGTTCTAGCACCAGGCCCGTAAAACTGGACTAATGCAACCAGAGGCATAAGACGATCCAATTAATAGTGTACCGCATCGCATCATAGGAGAATGACACTAATCTACACCAGAAAAAGAGTATAGGCCAATGTTGTATAAAACCTGCTCGTTATAAGGTAAAGTCGAATTAGTTATTATTCCTAGAATAAAGTCAAGTTAGTTTCTGATGACAAACATTCAAATAATAATTGTGGGTGTAAACAGCAGATTATGTCATCATTGTAATATTGGCTCTTGATTGCACTTTTCACTGTGTAATCAGACCAAATCAAAGGAACACACGTATCCAAGATGTGAGAAATATAAACTCTTGGCAAACTATTGATAAGAGAATCATGTTGCGCGTACCATCGACAATGGTTAAAATAGAAGCTTAGACATTTTGTGAATTTGTTCTTGATCTGGGTCTAATTAGGATAGTTCATAGGTTTTGCAAAAAGAAAGCACACCAAGAAAAATATATGTTGTGCTAAACGTTCCTATACTATTCAAACTGTAGTAGTAAAATGAATAGGATGAGAAAAAAATAGTACGGCATTCTTCCATTTCCTTTGGACTTTAAAAAGTTTCTTTTGGATGAGAAAGGGTGCAATGCATCTCTTGATCTGGACCGGCACATTCAGCTAATGTATGTACACTTTTCTTAATGAGATTAATAACACAATGCTTGGGTACTTATCCATAGAAGAGCTATTATCACATCATTAATCATCATATGGGTTGAGTAATATATGTTGGTTTGTCACCGGCTGGAACCTTTTACTTGTGACCGGAAACATCAGTGACTCATGAATTCTTCACATCCATCATCAGATACAATATGCGTCAGCTAAGCCAACTGGCCGGAGGGACGATCTGGTTCGGCAATGGATAGCTGAAGGCCTTGTCAGTAATTTGCATGGGCATGACCTAGAGGATGTCGAGACCCCAGAGCCACGCCCGCCCCTGCGATGGTCGGCGACGTTCTCGTCGGCTCCTCTCGACGGCAGGAGGGACTGGCACCCGGGAACCCTCTTCCTCGACCAGCCGCACAACTTTTTCTTCCTACGGGATGATGGAGGCAAGATCGTAGAGGGAAGACTGCTGCGAGAGAAGGAATGGATCTCGCCTGGAACTGAGATGGTGCTATTGGATTGCCTCATTCGAGTTGGCCACCGGGTGTTCCCGGCGCGGCGCAGGCTCACCTTGGCGCCGGGGGCCATTGATCCCAGCTCTGGTTCGGCGGCTATGTCGCCTGCTGCGGGATCGCGTTTTGAGCCCCTGGCCATGGACGAAGTCGCCGATCTGCCTGAAGCGGAGGAGGTGGCGGTCCAGGCGGCAAACATGGTCCTTTCCCAAGCAGATCATGATGAAGAGGGCGGTCCATGGACATCCGTGTCTCGCCGGAAGAAATCAAAAGAGGAGCTAGTGCAGGAATTTTGGAACGACGTTGGTTTTCCGACGCCGGCGTCGCGAGTATGGGAACGTCGGGGTTCCGGGTCCCCCGAGACATCGGCCAGCCAGGAGTGCCTTGGGTCGTCTCAGGAGCCGTCCGCTCGACCAGATGGAGCGCAGAAATCGCCAAGACCGTCGCCGGCGACACCGAGGCAGCGCCGAGGGGTATGCATCAAGCCTTGGAGAGGGCCACTCCCCCGTCCGCGGATTACGCCGCCGGTGGCGCTGGCCGCATTCATGCCTGATGTGCTGGCCGCATTCATGCCGGATGCGCTGGCCGATCCGTCATCTTCGGCGGAGCAAACTCAAGGGGCCGTAACGCTCGCGGCATCGCACGCAGGCAACGATCCTGCACCCGGTCAAACAACTCTTTGCCCCATGGGCCTTTTGCATGCTGAAGGGCCCAACGAAGGCCAGGTTGCTCGTTTGGGATGTACTATCAAAAGGGCCGAAGTATTTCTTCGCCAAACGCATCTACGCCCTAATACAGCCTCCGTCTGCGCATACTCTCGGACTGCGCCGCCGCCGTCGTATGCTGCTGCCCTGCGTCGTCCATTGCCGCAGTTCATGGCTGGCCGGAATGACAACGCGCCTAAGGGGCTTCCTCCGGCCGGAGTTGCGACGCCGAACCATGGGCCACTCGCCAGCTTTGGTGCTACAGCCGGACCCTTCCGTTTCGGTGCGTCATCATCATCTGCCCATCCTTCCGGCCAGCGGGCTGCTCCAACAGCGCCGGCGCCGGTTGTCTTCGGAGCCGGCAACACGACTGCGCCGGACACTACTACTCGCCGCAATAAGACCAAGCGCAAGGGGGGGCGTCGTGATGCCGCTGCTGCCGGTGCCGTACCCCCGGCAGCGCGTCCTCCGCCGATATTCCCGCCGCATGCTACGGTGCCCGCCCCCACCAATCATGCTCCTGAGGCTCGAGAGACTGCTCCGGTGGTTGTGGCCTCCGCTGAAGCCACTGGACGTGGGCCGAAAGGAAAACGAACTGGTCTTTGGTGTTTCAAATGTCGTTCAGATGATCATCTTTCCAAGGATTGCATGGCGATTCATTTCTGTCACATCTGCGACAACTACAAGCACCCTTTGCATCGGTGCCCTGTGCTCAAGCAACCGAGGCCTACCGCGTCGCTCGGTGGATGTGGTTTAGTTAACGCTATGTTCGTGCAGTTACCGGACTTGCTATTCAAGGAGCACCTTGCACCTCCAACCCTGCCGACTGCTTTGGTTACGATCTCCGGTGGGTCTTTGTCCGCTCCTGTGGTGGAGGTAGAGGTCGCCAAGATCGCGTCGGTTCAAACATCCTGGAAGTGGGAAGCTGTGCCCCATGGAGACAATGCTTTCTTAGTTTGTTTCCCGTCCGTGGAGGTTTTGAAGCGTGTGGCAGCTTTTGAGTATAATGTCAAATCACAAGACGTGAAGATTGCTTTTAGTGAATGGAAAGTTGAGGAGGTTTCATCGATTCTCCCATTGCAACCTGTTTGGGTACATGTCACAGGCGTCCCACCACCTCTCCGCCATTTTCTTGGTTTGTGGGCGGTAGGATCAGTCATTGGCGCCACGCAAGACGTTGACTTGGTTTGCTTGCGCCGTCATGGTATTGTGCGCATCCAGGTGGCGGTCCACTCTTTGGATATTTTCTCCAAAAAAGATGGTTCTGATGAAGCCTCGGTCTCTTCGGATGTCTACATAAAGTTTAATGGGTATGCATTTCGGTTTGTACTGGAGAAGGAAGATTTCGTCCCCGACGTTGATTTTATTCCACGGATTTGGGAAAACCATGATGATGGACATGATGACGGTGCTAACCGAGATGTGGATATGCCTGATAGGGATGCTAACAAGAGGTCAAAAAGCGTCCAAGCTACTGATCAAAATTCGGCGTCGGGGTCTCAAGTAAGTGTTGCCATCCCCATGCAGTCGCATACTGCTACTCTTGAGTCATCTGTTGTGAGTAAGCCAGAGGGTATGGGTACACACATGCACGTACCGATGGTGCAAGAGTCCATGGATGCATGCATGCCCATGCAAGACAAGATAGAGAAGGGCAGGTACACAGGGTGCAACAATACGCATGCAACGGAAAATGCAAACGTCTCGGCTGCCCACGGGAAGGCAGCAGTAGTTGTGCATGGGCCACCGGCGCAGCCAACCGCGGAGATGCCTGTATGTATCGCTGGGCATGCTGCCCCGGCTTCGGCACTACTCCAGTCAGCCGTGCGTCCGGCCGCGACATCAACCACACACAGTACTGTGCATGCTGCTACCCCAGCTTCGACGCCGCCGCAGCTGGCCCTGGCTCCGGCCGCGCATGCGACACTTCCATCTTCAGTTGGCGTGCGGGAATCCTGGACGTCGCCAACGATGGAGTCTCCAGTTCGTACGGCCATCGCCGTGGCACCACTTGGCCCAGTGGCGGCTTGTGCTAGAGGATCTTCTTCGACATCTGATGCGGGCGCTCCGATGGGACCTGCGACACATCCCTCTTCACCAACCCTTGGTACGCTTCGGACGCCACCCGCTCTGCAGAGGACTACATCAACTACTCCACCGAAGACTTTGAAGGGGACTATATCCGGAGGGGTGGCTACACCACCGCGACGTAGTAACCGTCACTCCCTCGCTGCTGATGGTTCTTCCTCGACCGATGAGCACTCTCTTGCGAAGGCAATGCGCCGCCAGGCTTCGAGGAATTTGGACCCCATGACAGGTACCTCGTCCGTTCAGTCATTTATTTCTTTATCCGACAACCATATTGCCACCAATTTAAATAAAGTCGGTGTATCTATAGGAAATAATGATAATGAAATTAATTTGTCAGTACGGGTGCTTAAACATATGGAGATCGACCGCTTAAAGGTTTCTCCAAAGTGTAAAACCACCATATGTGACCCCGAAACCGAGGAGGATGATGAAGCGGATGCCAAATATGATGGTCCGCTTATATCCCACTTGGTTGGTGAGGTTACTGAGGTTGGATTGGATGATGCAAGACCTGGGTCCATGTTTTGTGACTTCACGGCGTCTTCGCGGAAATCTAAATCGCACTCCTCTAAAAAGAAACAAAAACCGCCCAAGAAGGCGAAGCGTTCAACACAAACCCGAGTTTCCACATGAGAGGCATGTTTTGGAATAGCAGAGGTCTCTCAGACTTGGCTAAACATAAACACGTCAGTGATTGTGTTCGGGAACACGGTTTGGATTTTGTGGCAGTTTCCGAGGCTGGCAAGTGTGACTTTCGCCCGCATGTCCTCGATCACCTATCAGGTGGTTTCGACTACACATGGCATAGTCTACCAGCTCGTGGAAGATCCGGAGGCATACTTCTTGGGATAATGACAACAACCATGGACTTGTTGGCTTTTTCGATCGGTGAATTTCATATAAAATTTCACTTACGGAATAGAGCCGATAATTTTACGTGGACTCTCGTCGCGGTCTATGGGGCTGCCCAAGATGAACATAAATCCGCTTTCCTTCGGGAATTGGTTAACCTGGCTAAGAATAACCCGTACCCAATGCTTATTGGAGGGGATTTTAACATTCTGAGGTACCAGGAAGAGAAAAATAATGACCGCTTCGACACTCATTGGCCTTTCCTATTCAATGCTGTGATAGACAGTTTGGATCTTCGAGAGGCATGTATGTCGGGGCGTCAGTTTACTTGGGCGAACAACCGATCTGTGCCGACATACGAGAAGCTCGATAGGGTACTAATGGATACCGAATGGGAATTAAAATTTCCTCTGGTAACCGTGCGAGCCTTAGAGCGTATCGAGGCCTTATCGGATCATGCACCCATCATTCTGGATTCTAACTCTACGAACCCACCCACCCGACGCCCTTTCAAATTTGAATTGGGATGGCTGCATAGGGACGGATTCGTAGACATAATCAAGAATGTTTGGGAGAGGCCCGCTGTTGGTCGTACACCTATTCAGCGATGGATCTTTAAAATAAGAGCCATTAGGCGACACCTCTCTGGATGGGCAAAGCACACCAACGGAATTTATAAAAAAGAAAAGCAAAGGCTCTGTACCATCATTGATGACCTCGACAAAATTGCAGAGACGCGCATATTATCTCAGCAAGAGATTGAATTGAAAAATAAATCTAATGAGATGGTTGCCCGTCTACTGCGAGAAGAGGAGATCAAATACTACCAGAGATCCAAAGTTGATTTCATTTTGATGGGTGATAGTAATACAAGATACTTCCAATTGGTCGCCAATGGGCGGCATAGGAAGAAATGTATTTACAGTCTCCAACAAGATGAGGGGAGGATCGAAGGTCAGGAGGAACTCAAAAAGTATATCACCAAATACTACAAATCTCTTTTCGGAGCACCGACTGAAGGGAATTTCACCCTTGATGAGACCCGAACAGATGATATTCCACATGTCACGGCAGAAGAAAACGATATCCTAACGGCACAATTCTCAGAAGAAGAGGTGCGAGCTGCGGTGTTCCAAATGGAACATAACAAAGCTCCAGGCCCTGATGGTTTTCCCGCAGAATTCTATCAGAATTTCTGGGATATCATCAAGTCTGACCTTTTGGAGTTGTTCAATTGTTTTCATGCCGACCGACTTGACCTATTCAGGCTTAATTTTGGCGAGATTGTATTGTTGCCGAAGATTAAGGAGGCCGAACGGATTCAACAGTTCAGACCCATATGCCTCCTTAATGTCAGCTTCAAGATTTTCACCAAAGTGGCGACGAATAGATTAAACTCGGTAGCTGACCATGTTGTCCGTCCATCTCAAACAGCTTTCATGCAAGGAAGGAACATACTCGATGGTGTAGTAATCCTACATGAGACCGTCCATGAGATGCATCGGAAAAACATGAGTGGAGTAGTTTTCAAAATAGACTTTGAAAAAGCTTATGACAAGGTCAAATGGTCTTTCCTCCAACAGGCCCTAAGGATGAAAGGCTTCTCCGATAAATGGCGCAAGTGGATCCAAAATTTTGTAACTGGAGGTAGTGTGGCCATCAAAGTCAATGATGATGTCGGCCATTACTTTCAGACAAAAAAAGGTCTACGACAGGGTGACTCCATATCACCAATGTTATTTAACATTGTGGCTGACATGTTGGCTATTCTGATTGAGCGCGCCAAGCAGGACGGACAGATTACAGGAGTAGTACCACATCTAGTGGATGGCGGTCTCTCTATTCTGCAATATGCCGATGACACAATTCTCTTTATGGAACATGACCTAGACAAGGCTAGAAACCTGAAACTTCTGTTGTCAGCGTTTGAGCAAATGTCGGGTCTTAAGATTAACTTCCATAAAAGTGAATTGTTCTGCTTTGGAGAAGCCGTTGAGGCAGCGGCCGATTATGCTGACCTTTTTGGTTGTGCACATGGACAATTCCCAATTAAATATCTGGGAATACCAATTCATTTTCGGCATCTCACCATTGCGGAGTGGAAGCATGTAGAGGAGCGGCTAGAGAAACGCTTGAGCAGTTGGAAAGGCAAGTTGCTCTCAGTTGGAGGACGATTGGTTTTAATAAACTCTGTCCTCACAAATATGGTTCTCTATATGCTTTCTTTCTTCCAGCTCCCAAAAGGGGTCTTGCAAAGATTGGACTATTTTAGGTCCAGGTTCTTTTGGCAAGGAGATGGTGAAAAGAAAAAATATAGGCTGGCCAAATGGAGCGTGGTTTGTAGGCCGAAAGACCAGGGTGGCCTCGGTATTCATGACCTTCAGATTAAGAATGAGGCCCTACTTAGTAAATGGTTGTTCAAACTTCTTACTGAGGATGGTGTTTGGCAAACTATGTTGCGTAATAAGTATATAGGCCAAAAGGCAGTGTCTCAGATATTTTGGAAACCTGGAGACTCACATTTTTGGGCCGGCCTAATGGCGGCAAAGAAACATCTCTTTCGCTTTGGGTCTTTCGCTATAAAGGACGGGTCGGAGATTCGTTTTTGGGAAGACATCTGGCTAGGCACTGCTAGTCTCCGAGAACAATACCCAGCCTTATATAACATTGCACGCGATAAGAATACTACTATTGCGCAAGTGCTCAGCTCATCCCCGCCAAATATTTCTTTCAGGCGGGATTTGATTGGCACCAGACTTATGTCATGGAATAATCTCTTGTCCCGTCTGGATTCGATTAACCTGACACATGGTCGTGATGTGTTTCGCTGGAACCTTACTACATCGGGGTCTTTCACTGTAGACTCTATGTATCGTGCACTCACGCATTCTGAGGTACCGGTGAGTAATAACAAAAAAATTTGGAAAGCGAAGATACCACTTAAAATCAAAATATTCATGTGGTATCTCCGTAGGGGAGTTGTGCTAACAAAAGACAACCTCGCACGACGCAACTGGTCGGGAAGTAAGAAGTGTTGTTTTTGTATTCATGACGAGACAATTAAACACCTCTTTTTTCATTGTAAGTTTGCGCATTCTACGTGGTCAGTCATCCAAATAGCGTCAAATTTGAAACCACCCACAAGTGTTGCCAATATTTTTGGTCATTGGCTTGACGGTATTTCAAATAGGTACAAAACGCTAATTAGGGTGGGAGCGTATGCCTTACTATGGTCGCTTTGGCTCTGTAGAAATGATGTTGTTTTTAATGACAAAAATGCTTCTCCTTTGCAGGTTATTTTCCGCTGTACGCACTCGCTTCGTATGTGGTGTACGCTACAACGAGCGGAGTATCAACCGCTGTTCAAGGCGGTGTGTACGCTGTTGGAGCAGGTGGCTACGGAGGTTTTTACCCAACATGGGTGGCAGCATAATCTCCGGATCGGTCCACCATCTGTTTCGACATAGGCATAGTGTCGGTCTATGGACTCTACTGTTGCTGAATTGTCGGCCGTTTATCTTTCAGTTTATCAGACTACTGGTGTTTGGCTGTGTGCATCCTAGTTATGCAGAGGCTGGGTGACACTCTTAATGTTTTGTATCACTTTGATGCTACATTTTGAGATAATAAAAGCGCCCTTTATCGAAAAAAAAACCACACAGGCGAAGATTGTAAATTCGGTAACATCGGCAAACATGGGGCTGCTGAACCATTCCTGTACGCCGACGGGGTCAGCGAGCATGGTTAAGTTGGTCGGAAACGACGTTGAGCATCCCGGCGAGCCCCACCATCTACTTTGCCTCCCATCGGTTCACCTTTGTACCTACACAAACGCTGTGATAGAGAGCTCAAATCCAAGCGGCGGCAGATGTCGAGGTAGGGCATGCGAGGCGCGAGCGTACCATGTGATGAAGACCGTGATGGATTGGGTGATGGGGAACGCATGACGGCGAGGAACAGGGAGTTGCCAAACATGGCCGAGAAGATGGTGACGCCGTAGGCTGTGGCTGTGCGGCATCTTCTTCCACGGACAGCCCGCTAATTCTAGAAGTTTCTAGCCTCCATCACCTCATCAAGACCTGTAAGGCTGTAACAGTAGGGTACGGGCATCAAACATGTGGGCTTCAAGTTCGTTCATCTTCCGCTAATCTTCAAGGGAAAAACCTGAATACTCTCGGGCAGAAGCGCTACTGGTTTGGCTTGGCCTTGTGGAGTAGAACATACTCCCTCCGGTCCTTTTTACTCTGCATATTAGGTTTGTCTGAAGTCAATCTCATTCAACTTTGACCAAGTTTATATAAAAAATTATTGGCATTCACCAAACAACACCAATATCATTAGATTCATCTCGAAATATATTTTCATATTATATTTATTAGATATTATAGATGCTAATAATTTCTAACATAAACTTGGTCAAACTTAGCAAAGTTTGACTTTCGGCAAATCAAATGTGCAGAGTAAAAAGGACCGGAGGGAGTATGTGTATTATATTACTCCTCTATTTAATTCGGTGGAGAAGGAGAGAAGGCGCCCGTTTTAGAAGACGGAGAGATTGATGGGAAATCAATTGGAGTTGGAGTTAATTAGGATGATAAACAATGTGGGTGCCAACTATTAGGCCGCGAAGCTAGCATGCAAAACGCAGCGACCAGGCTTTAACTATGCACATGCAGTAGGAAACGTGCGGACATAGTGGAGTAAACATGCGCGCCGCAGCGGCATGATCTATCGATGACATGGCTGTTGTTCCGTCGGTGGGCCCCTCATGTAAGCCATAAGTGGAACAATGACGTGGCTGGCTGCTGATGTGGACATGCTGCATGTCAAGAGAAATAGGTTAGTGGGGATGAACTATTTAGGTATTATAGATTCTTCTTTGCAAATAAGGTTTTCATGTGATTTTTTTAACAGAGTTCCGGTGAAACTCCCGAGGCGAACAGAGAAACAGAAAGTTTTCTTCCAAACCACGGAGCAGTGTCTAGTAGGCTGGTCACAATGGGGAGTAACATAGAGCAAGAACATACACGTTATTCTATGCTATATTACCACCATCACAATGGGTAGGAACATCATGCAAAATTCTATTTATTAGTTTATAGACTCACAATGTCTTGAAATATGTGATGTTCCGGTAACTAGCTATGTTACCACTACCCTCTCTTTCCTCATTAAATGTTTGCCATATCAGCTTTTTGTCCTACATGGCAACGATGTTACTACTAAGTTCCTCCCCATTGGGACTAGCCGTACAACTGTGGGTGAGCAATGCAGAGTGTTCGGTCCAACCAGTACAGCGTTTCTGTAAATAGAAAAAATAAATACAGCGTCGGATTAGGCTGGTCACAATGGGGTGGAACTTAGGAGTAACATCACATATTTTAATACAACGTTGCTTATGTGGCACATATTTAATGAAGAGTGAGGTGCTTGTGATAACTAGCTAAGGCTGGTCACAATGGGCAGGAACATAAGGTAGTAACATACACATTTATCTAGACTATGTTACTACCTCCACAGTGGGTAGGAACATGTAGGTAGTGTCATGCAACGATGCATTTATTAGCTTATAGACTCATTGTTTCTTGAAGTGTGTGATGTTCCGGTAACTTAGCTAGTTACCACAAGCACCTCACTCTTCATTAAATATATGCCACATAAGCAACGTTGTATTGAAATATGTGATGTTACTCCTAAGTTCCACCCCATTGGGACCAGCCTAAGGCTAGTCCCAATGGGGAGGAACTTAGTAGTAACATCGTTGCCATGTAGGACAAAAAGCTGACATGGCAAACATTTAATGAGGAAAGAGAGGGTAGTGATAACATAGCTAGTTACCGGAACATCACATATTTCAAGACATTGTGAGTCTATAAATTAATAAAGAGTTTTGCATGATGTTCCTACCCATTGTGATGGTGGTAACATAGCATAGAATAGCGTGTATGTTCTTGCTCTATGTTACTCCCCATTGTGACCAGCCTAAGTTACCGAAACATCACACACTTCAAGAAACAATGAGTCTATAAGCTAATAAATGCATCGTTGCATGACACTACCTACATGTTCCTACCCACTGTGGAGGTAGTAACATAGTCTAGATAAGTGTGTATGTTACTACCTTATGTTCCTGTCCATTGTGACCAGCCTTAGCGCTAGCATAGTGGATTGCCGTTAGTACTAAACATTATTATATCCAGGTAATAAAGCCTCCTAGCTAAACGTGACAGAGCATGGTTATAAAGACTAGAAGGCTCAAATCGCGATGCGAGCTCCAACGGTAATAATGGAGCGTGAAGCCAGCTTCAGCCTGAAACCCCATGCTTCTCCCAGATATGACTGAAAAAAGAATCCTTCAAAAAGTCTTCTTTTGATCTCCTTGTAAGGCTCTTCTTTTCGGTAAGTGCCGCATAGCACAGGATTCTTGCTGTCTACTCCTACTTGATAGTTGATGCTGATGTTATTATTCATATAATATGTTCCTTGCCCTCACTTTACCTTATGGTCACACTCATAGGTCCAAATCCATCGAGGCCGATGATAACATTCTCTCAATGTTCAAGGAAGACAGGCTGCGGCTGCAAAATCACAACAGGCAGATTATTACTGACCTATTTGCAAAATGCTGATAAAAGTTAGCTGACCAATGTGGCAGCCCATAATGTTAGCCATGTTCTCTGAAGAAAATACGTGGCTCTTGAACAAGGTGATGGGCATGATGAACCATCTATGCATCTCATCATGCCGGTCAGCAGCACGTTTGTCCTGGTGGCGTGGAAAACGAACAGTTCACAGGGCCTGGGTCTGATGCTTAGTCCACAACATGTCATGATCATTGACATTACTCTGGCAGGCATGCCTTTGATTAGCACTTTTTTACAGTTACGTGTCTTGAAAAAACAATGTGAAACAAGATCCGTGATTGCGCGATACCAAAGCTTTATGGACAAAACATGGATCAACCTCCAACTTGTACTTTTTGCATTTCCAACCATGGCTCCAACTGTTAAACTGGACAAAGAATAAAGCAATTCACAAATCAACCCCCTCCCTAAGCCCGAAACATGTATTATATGCAAGGTGGTCACACATGATGGTTTCTACACGACCCGAAGCCCCCTTTGCGACTCGTTGAAATCGTCGAACGCCGTCGCGAAGGAGGCCCTCGACCTCGAGGAAGATGATCTTGCAGAGGAGGTGGGGGACGATGTCCTCGTCTTCTTCCTCCTTGCCTTCCTGGGGCCTCTTGGGGGGCAGGAGGAGGACTCCTGCGCCGGTCTGTCTGGGAAATTGATCTCAGTTGGCAGCATGGATCTCGCTGGCTCAAAGTCTGCAGACATAAAATACCACCGGTCAGCACCTAGTAAACAGTTGTAGTGCTGTAGTGCTACGCCACTACTACTGATCATTAGAAAAGTGCTCAAGAAGATTCTCATGCTTATGCACATTAATTATTAGTCATGCAGATTTTGCAATCACAGAGGCATGGTCTTATATAGAGAACGTCTAGATATGTTTTAATTTACATACAAATCCGTCGTTGTGACACTGACAAGGTGGGTCCGGTCCAGGCCCACATGTGAGTGACATATAAGGGATGTGAAACTTCTATAGTGGAAAACCAGGGATCACCCCTGAATGAAACTTTATCCCTTTCTGGATATATTTATGTCTTTTTCTAAATGTTGAATATATTTAACTCTTGACAGAGATAAAATGAGAGGATGCTAATCACCTGTAGAGGTCCAAGAAGTCTGTCTTGACTGCTCAGCTGTGCCTGCAGATAAATCTTCTGATGACTTGAACTCATTCATCTGAAATGAACAATGCATATTACCCATCAGCGGCAATACTAGAAGACAATAGATAGACTCAAAATATGATGGCACGATAACGTCTGATGATCTACAATAAGATAATTTGAAAAAGCCTTCAAGTTATTTGTATGTTTACCCAGCTTGGAGATGTGTCACTGGTGCCCAACCCTATGTGAGCCACATGCTTTACATCTGTAGGGAACCCAATTTCCATCTCATGCTCCTTTTGAGCTGCAGCAGAACAACAGTTCATGTGTAAGTAGAAATTACAGTCATTAATTTCTGTGATGTCTCGTAGCCATAGGCACAATATTATGAGTAGAGTTATGTATCCAAAGTTTCGTGTAATGGGTCCATAGCTCAGTGGTAGAGCAATTGACTGCAGATCAATAGGTCACCGGTTCGAACCCGGTTGGGCCCTGTTCCTTTTCTTTTTTGACATTTTTGTTTTAAAAAAAACTTTATTTGTGAAACAAGAAAGAAAGATGGGATTATTACCAAACATGTGCGAGAATATCCTCAGCCCTTTGAAGATCCCCTTCATCTTTACCGCCATTTGTGAGGGCCTACACAAAGAAAAGCTCCTACAAGAATGGAAATTTCCAATTAGATCACAGATGCATCGAACAAATGCATGCTAGGGTTTAAGCTGTTTTTTGCCTTCTCATGCCATGTTAAACAAAAGCTTCTCAGAAGCCCGGAAAATTTTATACAACACACGATGTGTACAGAAGAACAGAAGATAGCTTACCTCAAGAGCAAGTACTTCTAAGCTGCCCCGAAAACTCCGAAAAGCCGACTTTATTTCTGAATCTTCAGAACCAGTTTCACTCTGTAGAGGAATCAAGAAAGCAAAGCTAGAGCCTGATGATGGTGATGATGAACAAGGAGTTTGGTTTGGAGGGAGGAGGGAGGAAGAGGGAGCTAAATCTTCTGAGAGGGTAGCATGACGACTGCTTAAATATGGTGGCAAGTTAGTTGGCTGCACTTCTTCCTCTTCTTCTTTTCCTTTTTTATTCTCTAGGGGCCGATTCATGCCTGCTGACAAACACCAACTTGTTGCTGTTTTAGCTGTACTTGGATCGTGTTCCTCTGCTAATCATTTCCTTGTACTTTGATGTTCTACCATAAAAAATAGGAAACTCAGACTGTTAGTATCAGAATATCCTTAACAAGAAGTTGAATTTTATTTTCCTGCATTAGTTTCCCAGAGCTTGTTCTGGAAAAAGGCTGGCCGTTTACTACACACAACTTGGATGCTCTATGATAAAAAAAAAATAGGGAACTCAAACTGTTAGTATCAAAATATTCTTAACTAGGAGTTGAATTTTATGTTTCCGCATTACTTTCTTAGTAAACTGAATGTTTTGCAGAGCTTGTTCTGGAAAAAGGCTGGCTGTTTTAGTACACACAGCACAACTTGAACTGTCCACTGTTAAATTCCTCAAAGTTTCAGGCCCAATTAATGGTTGCCCATGTCTGTCAGATTAAGATCAGGCATGTGGCTCATGGTCCTTAATCCTAGTGCCTTGAAAGGGCATTATGTAGTCTTGCTGGTATTAGGTAGCATTGAGGTATGCTGTTAAGAGCACAACAGCAACTTTGGACCAGCTGAAATGCCATTGCCACCCACAGCTAGTTTTGTACTACTCCCTCCGTTCCTAAATATTTGTCTTTCTAGACATTCAAATGGACTGCAACATACGGATGTATGTAGACATATTTTAGAGTGTAGATTCACTCATCTTGCTTCGTATGTAGTCACTTGTTGAAATCTCTAGAAAGACAAATATTTAGGAACGGAGGGAGTACTTGGTATTTCATATTGCTGAACTAGAGGTTCTATCCAAGAGAAAGAGGACAGTAGACCTTCAGCTATGAAGTGACCTCCTTTCTTGCGAAGCAAACATCCGACCTGTTTCTTTTGCGCATGGTGATGTGTCCCATTCCAACCATCCAAGATATGTGTCTGAAGATGATTTTCTACAAATATTTGTTCTTGATAGCTTACTTTTATGCCAATAAAACTTATATTATCTTCTTTGCTTATGTGAGTGTGCCATGAAATTTTCTAACCATGCAGCAAGTTCACTAGTTCAGCATCAGAAGCCAATCTCCAGAGGTTGCTTGTCTTACCAGTTCTGTAACAGATAATACCATCATTTCCAGGCTCAGCCGGAAAAAGACATCACCACTACTCTGCAAACCAGAAGCTGATGTCAATGTCAATATACAATATTTCAGAACTCTCACCATTTTCTTAACTCCACGGAAGACATTTCATCAACGCATAAATACCAGGTGTCCCTTTAGCCTAAAAGAAATAAAATTCGAAATACCAGGTGTCCACCACCAACTGTCATTCTGGATTGAACCTAGTGACGAAGAGCCACCGTATTTTCCCCGAGTTCTTGCGGCACACAAACCCTCAATTATGACGCATATAGAATACCGGAATGGGCTACGAACTCATCGGTGCAAGCTAAACTGTTTCTATAAGGACAGGAATGGGCACAGCTAAGCACTTCCTTTTCTTGTCTAATAAACATATTTCGGGAGTGTTGCAGACATGTCGTGTGGATAAGCTGTTGCCTGTTGGATCGGGAGATCGGCGCAGAAACATATGTCTGTGTGCATTGGTTGGCCCAGATCGGACAGGATCTGGTCATGCCTCGCACCTACCCGGATCGGCACCGGTGCGGGTCCGGGAGCTGTTGAGATCGTGGCATGATCGTCATGTGATCGGCGAGGAGCTATTGCAGTCTTTGGAGCCGGCCTGTCGAGTCAAAAACAAAGATCCTCAATTCCTCCTGGAGGTTGGAGGGTTCTATGGCTGTTAGAGATCCTCTCGTCGTCGGGTTTGAATGTTCAGAATCCCTTTTGGAGCAGAATTTTGATCTGAAATTGAATTTTTTTTACGGAACAGTTTGATGTGGATCTCGGGAGAAATGTAAAGTGCAGGCTCGCCGATCACGATGAGATCCGGTGGAGGACATGCGCTCCAGGCGATGCTTCCTTTTTTTTCATATGGCGAAGGCCGAAGGACCTGTTTTTTTGAAGTAAAAATGAGAAGGACTGTCGTGATTTGTTTTTTCTGAGGCCACCTCGCCAAACCACACTTCTTGGTCAACCCATCTCATTTCTGATTTCCCCCTCGTTTTTTTTAGCATCAGTATAGACGCAAGCGTTCATATACACGCGCATACACTCACTCTTATGAACGCACACACGCACATCCTAACCCTATGAGCATCTCCGAGAGACTGAGCCGACATATCATCTTGAGATTTACGAAGTTACCGTAGGCGCCTCGTCGTCGACGGGAACGTCTCCTCCCACTGAAAGTGCATCGCCGAAAATCCTGAAATAAATCCAGGAATAATGCGAGCATCAGGATTTGAATCCTGGTGGGTTGGGGATACCACTGTCCATCTAACCATCTCAACCACAGGTTGATTCGCTGATTTTCCCCTCGTTATCTGCTGGTTTTGAAAGAAAGAAAATTCGGAAAAAATGCCACTTCCAGCTTCCAACTAGTATCGTCTAAGCATTGTGTTAAAAAAAGAGGTACCGCTCCACCCTAAACTTTAAAACACCACCTAAATTGCTCCCTCCACCGTCAAAATTATGTTACTCCTTCCGATCTATGTTAATTGACACTGCTTTAGTACAATTTGCAAGAAGTATTCAATGTCCATTCATCAGAATGACATATTTAGGTGGATTTCAAACCACACCACCTCCAGGTATCTTTTTCTGCCAGAAACACTTCAATCTATCCATCAATTATCAAGGCAGTGCAAAGAACATCAAAAGTAACAAAAATTACATCCATGTCCATAGACCACCTAGCGGTGACTGCAAACACCGGAGCGAGCATTATCGCCTCTCCTTCACCGGAGCAGGGAAAAACTTGACTCTCGAAAGCACAAGGAGGACACCATAAGAGTCATGATATGTACTTTAGTTCCGAAGCCACGTGCAGGATAGAACGCTTGTGTGTATAGAGTTCGCTGTCGTTCCGTTAGCCGGCGACAATGCGGAGGAGGGGGGGGGGGGTTTCTGGAGGTTGTTGGCGGCACGTCAACATCGTGGCTTTCTTTGTGTCCCATGCATATATAAGGTAGGGTTTAGGGATAATAAAAGTCCACATAAATCTGGAAATTGCTTGAACTTAAATAATTGAATTCCGCACTTTTAGAGGAACACAAAAGAAAGGTTCCCCAGCGTCTGAAAAGGCTAGTATAGATTGCTCAAAAGGTTCAAACTCTCTATGCATCTTCCGATACATGTGTGACACCCAAGGCGCCAGGGAGCATGGATTTTCTATTTGCAATGTATATATACTAGCTAAATAACAAAGAGCGAGTGTGATGGGCCGACCCAACTCCGGCGTTGAGCGGTAATTGGCTCGCGGCGATTTTCCTCCGATGTTTTTCATTTTTTTGTACCGATTTTCTTCTTAGATTTTTATTTTCTGTATTTCCTTTAAATATTAATTTTCTGCTTTCCTCCTTTCTTTTTTTCATATACACGATCATTTTTTATATTACATGTTTTCTAAAATATATGGATATATTTTTAAATAAATAAATAAATATGGTTTTGCAGCAACACATCTATGAATCTTTCGAAAATCTGAGCCAACAACTTTTTTACGGATATATCTGAGTCAACAGCTGCTGGTTTTGTTTTTCTTGAGTAGCCGCTATCTGGACTGTGCCATGAACATGTTCCCCCGTGGAGGAGGAGGAGGAGTCTAATGGGCCCACTTTGCCCTTTGAATGGGTCGCATCTCACATCTAGTACTATTTAGGCCCATAAGCCATGCTGCTCTCGTCCTCTCTTCTCCTGTCTCTCTTCCTTCCCTCAGTTTCTACTCTACCACTCCATTCTCAAACCGTCGCAAGATCGTCCTCCTCCTCCTCCTTGCCAAGGTGCGTGCTTTCCTCCTCCTCTACCATGTTCTCGATCGTCAGAATGGGAACGGGTCGACCCGGACCTGGCCTTGGACCCGGCCCCAGTGGCCCCAAGGCCAATTTGAAAAGCCATGGGTTGACCCATATAAAAATAGTCAATGGCCTCGTTGGCCCGATGGGTATTTTGGGTCGACCCAATTTTTTGTTTTACATTGCTTTGTGGATATATGAGATGTTAAAATTAGGGATGATTTATAATGAAATCCGAGTGTAATAACTAATAAGATAACTAATACGTGGTTAACAGAAATGATAGAATGTAAGCAGAGGTAAAAATGCATCGCACAGTGTATTCCTTCGCTTGGGTTATAAATAAGCAGCAGTACAAGTGAGAGCGAGGTGCCCGCAAAAAAAAGTGAGAGATAGGTGAGGGGATACACAGCGAGTACCAATGATCCTACATCTAAGGAGGACGAGGCGGTGCACCTGGTACACGTCCTGCATGCTAGCTAGTAGGGAGGTGGCAAACAGATTTGAACGAGAAAAAAACGAACCTCGTACGCAGCTTGCTACAATTTTGTTGTTGACATACGCGAGGGTTTACAGAAAATTATAGGACAAACTACGTCGTAAAATTGGGTACCAATGCGACAAAGATTGCAGTTGGTGTGAGATTATAAGCTATAAGATGGGTCGACCCGGCTGGCCCAGCGGGTCACCTGGTGCCGGCCCTGTTGACCCAAATCTTGTTTGAGACCGACCCACATGACCCATTGGCCTCAATATTTTGGGTCGGGTCAGCGACCCGGCGGGCCGACCCAGCCCATTCCCATCATGACTCGGTCGGATGTTTGACGATTTGCTCGTGCTCCTCGAAACAGCGATGTGATGCGATGCGCATGCACATGTCGTCGGCGCGCGCGGTTTGTACCTTGTTGGTTCATGGTCGACGTGTACGTGGATCGCAGCGTGCGTCTGGGATCTAATCGAAATTGGTTCAGCAATCCCCGGCGCCGGCCTGTAGGAGCTTAGCTTGGGGTCAATCCATCTCCCCCCTCTCATTATCTCCCCATTTTTTAAAAAAATAGAAAAAATGCCACTTCCATCTCCCAACTAGTGTCGTCCAAGCATAACTTCGATCCCTAAACTCTAAAACACCACCTAAATTGCTCCCTCGACCGTCAAAATTATGTTATTCCATTTTCCACCCCCTCAGAATGGCATTGCATATTTTCAGGTGGATTTCAAACCACACCACCACTAGATACTTTTCTGCAGGAAAAATTTCTAAACTGTTCATCAACTATTAAAACACAAGAAGTAACAAAATTTTGATATGGATCTCATAAAAAGGGTAAAGTGAAGGCTCAAGAATCACAAAAAGATTCCGATGGAGACCATGGGCTCCATGCGATGCTTCCTTTTTCATATGGCGAAGGACCGGATCTTTGAAGTAAAAATGAGAAGGATTGTGGTGATTTGTTTTCTGTGAGGGCACCTCGCCAAACCACACTTCTGGGTCAACCCACTCATTCTCTCCTCTTTACCTGCCTATTTTTAAAAACGAAAAAATGCCACTTCCATCTTCCATCTCGTATCGTCTAAGCATAACTTCCACCCTAAACTCTAAAACACAACCTAAACTCCTCCCATGACTGACAAAATTATGTTACTCCTTTCAATCGATATTAATTGACGTTGTTTTGGTACAACTTTGTAGGTAGTATACAATTTCCATTCCTCAAAATGGCATTGCATATTTCAGGTGGATTTCAAACCACACCACCTCCAGATGTTTTTTTCGCGGCAAAAACTTTCGGTCTATTTATCAATTTTTAAGGCGGTACGAAGAACATCAAAAGTAACAAAAAATACATTCAGATCCATAGACCACCTAGCGGCGAGTGTAAACACCGGAGCGAGCGTTATCGCCCCCTCCCTCACTAGAGCCGGGAAAAACTTGACTCTCCAGAGAACAAGGAGGACACCATAAGAGTCATGATATGATACTTTAGTTCCGAAGCCACAAGGAGGACATAACGCACCCGGGCACCTTCCCTGGGTGTGTATAGACTTCACTGGCGTTGCCTTAGCCGGTGGTGATGCGGAGGACGAGGAGGTCTGGAGGTTGTTGGCGGCACGTCAACATTGGGGCTTTCTTTGTGTCCCATGCATATATCATGTAGGGTTTAGGGATAACTGAAGTCCACATAAATTTGGAAAGTTGATTGAAGTGAAATAATTGAATTCCCTCTCTTCTAGAGGAACACAAAAATAAGGTTCCCCATGGGCCTGAAAAGGCTAAATTGATTGCTTGACCTGTTCAAACTCTCCATGCCCCTTCCGATACACTCGCGACTTGCAAGGCGCGAGGGAGCATGGATTTCGATTTGCAATGTATAGTCTTTTTTTTTGGAGAAATCTCTGCAATGTATAGTCGCTAAATAACAAAGAGCGAGTGTGATGGGCCGACCCAACTTCGGTGTTGAGCAGTAGTTGGTTCTCGGCGATTTTCCTCCGATGTTTTTCTTTTCTGTTTTATACCAATTTTCTTCTGAAGTTTTTTTCTGCCTTTTCTTTTAATATTAATTTTCTTGTTTCCTATTCCTTTTTTTTACCTTTTTCGTAATATAATAAATGATTTTTTATATTGCATGGATTTTTAAATTCTATCTAAATAAATATGCTTTTTAAACCTAAATAAATATGGTTTTGGAACAACGCATCCGTGAATCTTTCAGAATTATGAGCCCACAGCTGCTGCTTTTTTTTCTTGAGGGGCCGCTACCTGGGCTAGCCCATGAATATGGCGCACAATTCCTCAAAAAAAAAAAAACTAATAGGCCCACTTCGCCCGTTGGGGTCGCATCTCACATGTACTACTAGCTCTATTTAGGCCCATATAAGCCGTGCTGCTCTCGTCCTCTTCTCCCGTCTCTCGTCATCTGCTCTCGTCCGCCATTCCATTCCCCAAACTGTCGCAGAAAAGGATCGTCGTCGCCCTCCTCCTCCTCCTCCTCCTCTCCAAGGTGCGAGCTATCCTCCTCCTCCACCCGCCTCGCCTCGCCACTCTATCGATCGGATGTTTGACGATCTGCTCGTGTTGCTCGAAACCGCGACGTGATGCGATCGATGCGCATGCATGCATGCCGTCCGCGCGCGCGGTTTGTAGACCTTGTTGGTTCATAGGCGACGTGTGACATCTCGCGTGATACGTGGATCGCAGCGTGCGTCTAGGATCCAATCGAAATTGGTTCGATGATCCCCGGCGCCGCCGGCCTGTAGGAGCGTAGCCGCCGGGCCGCTGGTGCTGTTGGTCCATGCGTGATTTCTGACCGTCTGGACACGCATGGGATTCTGGTGCGATCTCAGCGCCTTGGAGATTAGAACGGGCCGGCACATTTTGAATTGGAATGACATTGTTAGTCTGTTAATTGACGACACGCTGACAGAGCAAATGGTGGATGCGGGCCCGTAAATTGACGACACACATTTTGAGGCGGGGTATACAATTAGTAAATGTTTGTGTCCTAGTCGCCGAAGCGTAATCTTTGAATATATGCTATATGCTGCCATTTTGTTGGACTGAATTTCATTTTGTAGTGTGTGACTGGTTCATTTCATACTTAGCACTGTTTTTTTCTTTCTGATCTGAGGATACAAGGTTCAGTCATGACACCATGACACCAGCCCTTGGTATCATTGATAATACTCCCGTTATATGCTTAGTTCTATCTCAATATCTGCACAAGACATTATCGTTTAAAACATTTTGCTACAAGATCGTGATGCACTAATGCAGATGACGGAATCACCATTTTTGCCACGTGAGAGGCTTTTTAAGCAGCAGCAGTATTTCCAGAGCTTGAGCAAGCACACTCACCTGAAAGGGCGTTACGACGCGATCACCTCCGTCGGCATCCCCCTTGCGCTCGCAGCCTCGAGCCTATTCATGATTGTAAGTTTGGAGTTTTGTCTGTTCTTGTTTCCGTTTAGCTGGTGACCTGTATCTTGTTGTGCGAACAGGGTCGTGGTGTCTACAACATGTCTCATGGAATCGGGAAAAAGCAGTGACCTTCGGTGGCTCTGCTGTTGGCTCAGTGCTTTGACATGGGAGCGGTTCTTTGAAAGGATTTTGCTGTCCGAAGGTTATGAGCCCGTGACGTCTTCTTTAGTTGCACACAAATAATGCTATCAAAGTTCCATCTGTGGGTATACTTTTCTAGTTCTCCTTTCGCTGGTTCTTGTGGGCACCTGGTGTCAGCGAACCGATGCTGAATTTACATTTTATGTTTGATCTGTATGCAAGCTAGTTCATGCACATTTCAAGCTGAAGTCCTGTTGGGCCCGGTTCAGTCTTGCATGAGCCAGTGGACACGTTGGGGCAACACGCGTAATAGCATAATAGCACGTATCAAAATATATTTTATAATCTTTTTGAAACAACTACAACAACAGAGTCCCCCATGAACAACTACAGCGGATAACGATAACATCAGTAACTAGTAGATCTAGAGGTCCTTGTCATCGTCTTCATCATCGTCGTCGTCGTCATACTCGACAAAGGCCTGTCCCGTGGCTTCATACTGCCGAAGGATGTCGTCCTCGCAGTCCCGCGCCGCCTGCAGGGACTTGAAGATGGCGACAGCGGAACGGCGATAAGCCTCGCGGATCTCAGGGTTGATGCTGGTCCAGCTGTCGATACGCTCGTGGTCGACCGGGCGGATCGGCTTGCGGGGCGGGAGCGCCATGAGCGAGTCGATGTACTCCTGTCTGACCAGCTCCATCTTCTTCCCGTTCTTGAAGACGATCACTCTCCCCTCATCGCTGGCTCCAACCTCCGGCGCCTTCTCGACTCCCGTCACCGCAGCGTTCGATTCCGCGAGATCCGACTTGTTGAACTCCATCGCCTACCTGATGTACCTTCCTTCACCCCTCTCCAAGCTATCTATGGATCTGGGTGTGGATGTGTGGCGCCGGCTGTTGGATTGTGGTGAACTTAGAGCGGGGGCGGAGTTATTTATAGCCTCTCATCCTGTTACCGAGTCGGCCGGGATCGCGGGTCTTTGAGTTCAGGTGTTTTTTGTTTTTTGAGGGGACTTTGACTTCAGGTACGTTCTCTGTCTCCCATCCGGCTCGGACCTCGGCCGTTGTAGATGGGCCAACTGGGCCTACCGCCATACCCCTCAAAAAATTGCAATATTTTTTTCTAAATGATAAGTGTCACGCGAAGGCACTTTGTTCTGACGTTGTTGTAACGAAATTGCTCCACAGACGAAAAAGCAGGACGATCTGTGGACGACCTTCTCATCCAGCGGCTGGTTGCTCGGCTGCGTATGAGATTCTCCGGCTGGATTTAAACGTCGTGCGCATATCGTCCAAACTGTGTCGTCCGTATAGCAAGGCTCTTGTTGTAACCACTTAAAGCAGGACCGGTCGACATGTCATCTAACTGGCTCGTTCGGGCGCTATGCCATCCGCCCGATCACATTTTTTTAGCTCACTGCCCTCACCCTCTTACCCATTCCTATCCACCCATCGTCACTTTCTCGTCATCCCCACAAGTGAAAGAGGGAGGGAGACAAGAAGGGATCCATGGTGGCGGCTGAGTGGCGTTGATGGGAAGGGGGG
>LR738714.1:63095627-63128593 GCA_902687465.1 Secale cereale | reverse complement strand
CGGGGGATCGGGCCAACGACGAGGGAAGGCGCGGAGGGCTGCTGGAGTTCGAGCTGTTGCGGTGGAGGGGGGAGAGCGTCGTGCTTTGGAGCTGCAACGTCGGCCCAAATCGGCGGGAGCAAGAGCACCACGGCCGTGGCGGCATGAGCAGGGGCAGCTCCGGCCCGAGCAAGGGACACGACAGCGAGAGCGGGGCAAGCTCCGACGCGAGCAGAGGGCAGCGACGTGAGCGGGGGTACCTTCGACGCGAGCAAGGGCCGCGATGATGCGAGCAGGGGCAGCTCCGACCCAAGAAGGGGCCGCGGCAGCGCGAGCGGGGAGAGCTCCGACGCGAGCAAGGGCACCAATGCCACGCTGCAGAAGCCCTTACCCTTAGCCCCGGAGGACGAGCTCTAGTGGCTCCGACAATGCGCCGAGGGAGGGCGACCTCCAATGGCTCAGGCAGTGCGCTGGGGGCCGCGACCAAGGGCTTCACCATTGGCGCGGGGCAAGCACTAGTAGAAAATATTACTTTATGTTCACCTCATTAGTTCCGATTTGGAATCGGACCGGTACTCATGGATCCATTAGTGTTGGTTTCAACGGCTAGGGAGGTGTGAATCATTAGTCACGGTTCGTGTTGAACCTCTAGTACTGGTTCGTGACACGAACCGGGACGAAAGGCGTGGTGGCAGGCTGGGGGCCCACGAGCACTTTTAGTACCAGTTCGTGTCAAGAACCGGTACTAGAGGCTAACCTTTAGTCCCGGTTTGTATAACCAACCGGGACTAAAGATGCTCCTATATAAACCCTTCGTCCATCCCGAGCTCTCTGTTCTTCCCCTTTCCTCTCCTCTCTGTTCTTCCCCTCTACCTCAAGCTCATCCTCCATTTTTGCCAAAATTTGTCAAGATTTAAAGGCACCCCATCCATCCAAGTGTTCACAAAGGTTAGTAACTTTGTCCTTTCATCTCTCATTGCTAAATTTGCTCTTGCAATGCTATATAAGTGATTTGTGGGTTTTAGTTTGGGAGTATTTATATATGGTAGTTTATTTGATTTATATGCAATTTGAGCTCATATTAACTTCTTAGTTTGCATACGTAGGTGTGGTTTACTTAGTGCCTTCACGTCCCCGTCCTAACCACCGTCGATCGCCCGCACCATCCCGGCACCGGCACCACCTTGGTAAGCCTCTTGTTTCTTATCCTTTTTATATAAAAATATCATGTTTGTGTGATTTAGATAGTTACTTGTATAATTTTCTTACCCGTACATTCTTTGTTATACATAGTGTTATGGTTTTGATATCCGTCCCAGTCGGCCCTCGTCCGGTTTATGATTCGGATGTAGTATATTCTCTTATATAATTATTTGTTGCATTTCGTGTTTATGGCAAATTATGCCCATCGATGATCATAGGGGAAAGTTGACATATTTTTTTTTATCTAGGAGGTATGTGAACGTGAAATTCTAACCGACCCTCTTGTCGAGAGGTTAAATTTAGTTTAAAAAGAAAACAATTACTTGAAGAAAAAACTGAAAAGAATTGAGGAGGAGAAGATGGAATTGGAGTTGCATGTTGCCGATGTCGTCGATGATCACAAGATCAAGATGGCTGCAATGCGCTTGAAGATGGATGGAATGCACTTGAAGATTCGTAAGATTAGAAAATATGCCATTGATAATGAGGCTTGGTATCATTATACCGTTGGATCAATTGTTACCGTAGTTGCGATCTTGATCACATTTATTGTTGCATTTAAATGCTTTAGCTAGAGAGTTTGTATGTTGTTTTATGAGAATAAGTGTGTATGAACTTGTATTAATTTGGTCTTTTTGGTGTCGTTTAATGAAGATGAGCCGGCAATGGATGTACGATGACTAATGCTCTTGTAATGCCCAGGATGGAGTTATACCTCCTACGTGTCGAGGCACGACTTAAAGGCATAAGTCCATCCTAGAATGATCTCAAGTTTGGTAATCTTTGCACATCTCATGTAAAAGAGGGGATTGTAAACATAAATAGTTGGCTTACACTCGCCACGTCACACAAATACAATACAAGTCTCAAACATCATACATTAAGAATATCACAACCCTCTAAGGGCAAAACCAAAAGTCAAGATACCAAACTTAAATAACATCCACAGGCGGATCGAATCCTAGTAGGAGTCTCCACTACTGATCATCCGGATATCGAACATAGTACCGACTACGCTCCTCGTCGTACTCCCAATCCAGCTCGGTGCCATCACCTGGATAGCTCACAGCTGGACCTGCATCTGGTGTGGTGAAGTAACTATGAGCCACAGAGGACTCAGCAATCCCGTTCCCGGGTAACAAGACTATTTAAGCCTTGGGAGAGGATAAGGCTGAAGGAATGAATAAGTGTCTGCAGCAGCAACTAGCAACTAGCTTACGTGAGTGAGAGCGAGAAGAGAAAGCCTCGGTCGAGAAGTGATCACGAAGTGATCCTAACTACAAGCTCAACAAACATAACCCCTCCGTGTTCAACTCCCGAATCCCTATTCGGAAATTGACGATCACGGAACACACGCTGGTAGTGTATTAGAAACATTGTGTCAAGTTATCTACAACCGGATATTAACAAGCTCCCGTCTGCCACATAACCGCGGGCACGGCTTTCGAAAGTTCATAACCCTGCAGGGGTGTTCCAACTTGACCCATTACAAGCCCACGATCCGCGGAGTCGCAACTCCAAAGTGGGAAAACCCGAGTATTCTCGGAATCCCGTGCTCAAGATATACCGAACTAAGGTAAGGCTAATCCAACAAATCCTCCCGGCGTGTCGACACCCTGATAGTAGCCGCGCGTATCTAAGTCTCAGGACACGACCGGATGGGCGAGGCTACGGGTTTATATCAATCATCGAGTTCCCTCGTGGTGACCCCGCAGGCTCCCCGTTTCGGACCAACACTCATGTGGAGCACTGGCCCGGGGTTGTTGATTAAGAACTCGGGTTAATTACTCCCTATGCAAGTTATTTAGTTATTAGGCAAATAGTACCAATGTTGGGACTTGCTGGAAAAGACTTAGCACTTAGCGGTTTATCGAGGGGGTCCCATACACCCCAACCGTGTTAGGAACACATAATCAAGGAACATAACACCGGTTTATACGGTTCCTAACGGCATGAGTGGAACAAATCACCAAGCAAAAGGCTTAGCCTTCCACCCTTGCCAATATATAGATGATTTCATTTTAAGCATTTATATAGTGTGATAAAACCCAACCAATCTTCAACATGAAGCAAGCATCTTCGATCTTCACCTGCAACTAGCAATGCTATAAGAAGGGCTGAGCGAAGCGTACTTAGCCAAGCAACGGTTTGCGTAGGTAGGGTGGTTAAACAAGGCAATGGTTACAAGTAGGAGGCCGACAAGAAAGAACATGGGCATCGAGGCAAAAACTAAAGAGCGGAACTACTAGCAATAGGCAAAGATAGTAATGTTATCGGGGTTCGGTCATCTTGCCTGAAGAGAAGTCGTTCGGATCGTAAGAAGGGTCCTCGTGCTCAACCTCGTTGGTAACCCCATGCTCGTACTCGTACTCGGTCTCAGCTTCCGGATCTAAACAATACAATCGCACCAAGCACAAATCAACAAGATGCAATGCGCACTCGAAAATGATGGATGCACTAAGGATGCACACGGAGCACGGAAAATAGCACTCAATAAAAACACCTCAAAACATGATAACAATATGATATTATGAATCTACACAGAAAATCAATCAAGTTTCACATAAGATTCGCTGAAATCGGAGTTACGGGCTAAAAGTTATGCCCGAAACAAGAAATGAGCGAAAGCTGAAAATTACAGCAACATGGCAACTTCGGAGCACAAAATAATTAAGCTACAGCACTCAAAAATAATGGCAAAGACCTAGAACACAAACTAGACATATACTACAGCAATTAAGTCCAAAGGTGCACCCCCAAAGGAGCCACGGTTCAATAGCAATGAGCTTGGACATATTGAACTTGACAATAAAATTCTGGCAGCAGAATTTTATTGAAACTTTGGAGCAAAAGATAAACATGCTACAGCCACTCAAATAATCATGTGAGAACATGGATGGAAAGACAACAATATATACTACAAGGAACAATCAAGATCCACTCCAAAACTATCATGCTTTGTCCTAGAACATCACACGAACATGGCATCGGAACGTTACAGATTTCAGACTTAGTGAAAATCCACTAAGTCCTAAAACAGCAATTTCATCATGGCATCTAAAAGAGCAAGTTTAAGTCACCTCGAAACTAAACATGGCAAGTGGTAAGCACCTCATCAAAGTACACATGATGGTGATTCTGAAACACACAAGCATGCATCATTGAGGTAAACACAACGATAGCAACGAGCTCAACAAGATGGCATTTCATAACAAGTGAAACAACATCACAGCCACATGGCACTTTGCAATGATGATAAACATGGCAAGAATAAATCTATCATGCTACCTAACACATACAACATGTAGAGCATGGCAAGACGAACACGCGGACATGTCATTTGCATCATTCGGACAAACGAGCTAAAAGATATCACATAGCAAAGATGACATAAAAACATCACATAGCAGCAGTTTATATCACGATGCACTCTTGCAACGGGAAAACAAGCATCTAGATGACTTCTATCATGCATGACACCAAAAGATAAAACATAGTGCTATTCACCACGAACGTCTGGACATGCTATTTGCGCGAAACGGAGCTACACACAAAAAGTTAGAGCAGTTTGAAATATGCATCACAGATCAAAACATTAGGGACTTAGCAGAAAAAGAAAAGGGGGGAGTTCAACCTCAGTTCACCAGAAAAAAAAACAACGCGGCCCGGATCTGGCGCGGCGGCTGGGCTCGGCGGTGACTGGGCCTGGCGGCGCGGGAGGCGAGCGCGCGGCCCAGCGGAGCGGGAGGCTGAGCGCCCAGGCGGGAGTGGGCCGCCCCGTCTGCTTGCGGCGAAGGAGGCGGCGGCCCGCTGCGGTCGCGATCCGGCACTGGAGCGGAGGTAGCGCGGTGCGGTGGCGATGGGGTGGCTTGCCCGCGGATGGGCCGAGCGGAAGGGGCGAAGGCCCAGGCGGCGATGTGGTCCACGCCTCGGAGGCTGGCGACGATGGGCCTCTGCGAGCGGAGCTGGAGGCCGGATCGGGGAGGCGATGTGGTCCTGGAGGGGATCGCGGTTGGCTCGGTTGGGCTGAGTGGCCGAGGGCCTGGCGACGCGGGAAGCGGCTGGGGCTCGAGGGCGATGCGTCGAAGGAGGCGCCCAGCGATGCGGCGTTGACCGCCTCGATCGGGCGAGGGGATCGACGCCCTCGTCCCGGTCGGCGGCTGCTGCTGCTCGATGGGGGCTCGAGGTTCGAGGAGGAACAGGGAAATCCGTTTGGATCTGGCTTAGCCCCAAAATTGAGGGGAGAAGGGGAAAGGAAAAAAAATAGGGATGCCAAAAATAGACTAGGGTCTATTATATAGCAGAATTTAGGGTTTGGGGATTTGGGGGTGTTAGGAGCCCTCCGATCGCGATCCGACGGATCCGATCGCGGTGGGAGTTTAGATGGGCCTAGGAGAGGGTAGTGGACTGCCGTAGGGGTGTTTCTGGGCCACAAGTGGAGGCACTTTGGACCCACACGAATAACTGAAGGGATAGCAAACGGAGTCCAAACGCGACGAGATTTGAGAGACGGGTTGCACACAACAAAACAACAACACACACAACAACCTCGCGGCACACCGGTAACGTTACACGCCCAAACAACAAAGTAGGCCTACGGGACGTCACAGACACGTGAGGGAGCTCCGGAACGCGAAACGGGCAACGGGAAGGAACACGTGGAACCGGATGCAACCGACAACACAAATGCAATGCGATGCACATGTCTACATGATATGAATGAATGCCACACACTCACACAACAAAACGACGAAAACCCAAAAGACAAAGAACCCGGAATGGAAATAGATGAAGTCGGAGATATATTATATGCCCAAAAGGGAAAGTATTACATCCAGGTCATTACAAATTCTCCTCTACTACAAAAAGATCTCGTCCCGAGATCTAGGACTGGAAAAAGGACGGGTACTCGGAACGAAGATGATCTTCTCGTTCCCAGGTAGCTTCTCGGTCGGTGTGATGTGACCACTTGACTTTCAGAAATTTGATGGACTTGTTGCGGGTCTTGCGTTCGGTTTCTTCGAGAATAGCAACTGGATGCTCTCGGTAGGACATGTCTTGTTGAAGATCAATCTCTTCAAACGGAATCATGCGCTCAGGTGCCTTGAAGCATTTGCGAAGTTGAGACACATGGAAGACATCATGAACATTGGCGAAGTTGGGAGGGAGCTCAAGTTGATAGGCTAGATCGCCTCTCTTGCCAAGAATCTTGAAAGGCCCGACGTATCTAGGAGCAAGCTTTCCTTTGATACCGAATCTTTGGGTTCCTTTCATCGGAGAAACACGGAGATAAACGTGATCATCAATGTTGAAAGCCAAATCACGATGCTTGCCGTCATAGTAGCTCTTCTGACGCGACTGAGCGGCCTTGAGATTCTCACGTATGACTTTGCACATGTCTTCGGCTTCGGAGATCAAGTCATTGCCAAGAAGTTGACGTTCGCCTGTTTCAGACCAGTTGAGAGGGGTACGGCACTTTCTGCCATAGAGGATTTTAAACGGAGCTTTGCCTGCACTTGCTTGAAAGTTGTTGTTGTAAGAGAACTCGGCAAATGGAAGGCAGTCTTCCCATTTCATGCCAAAGGAGATGACACAGGCTCTGAGCATGTCTTCTAGAATCTGATTCACGCGCTCGACTTGACCACTAGTCTGAGGGTGAAAAGCAGTGCTGAACCTGATCTTAGTGCCCATGGCGGACTGAAAGGAGTCCCAGAACCTTGATGTGAACAAACTTCCACGGTCTGAGGAAATAACTTGATGAATGCCATGTAGGGACACAATTCTGGAAGTGTACAGCTCTGCCAATTGAGCTGCATTGATGGATTCTTTGACTGGCAGGAAGTGAGCGACTTTGGTAAGCTTGTCAATCACCACAAAGATAGCATCATTTCCTCACTTGGATTTAGGAAAACCAGTGACGAAGTCCATTTCAATGTGGTCGAACTTCCACTCTGGAATAGGAAGAGGTTGGAGAAGACCGGCTGGACGTTGATGTTCTTCTTTCACTCTTCTGCAAACATCACATTCGTTCACGAATTGGGCAATCTCCCTTTTCATGCGTGTCCACCAGTAAGACTGCTTGAGGTCTTGATACATCTTGGAACTGCCAGGATGAATGGAAAGGAGAGAATCATGAGCTTCTTCCATTATGAGCTTCCTGAGATCACCTTTGGGAACAACGAGTCTGTCCTCGAAGAACAAGGTATCTCTCTCATCAACACGGAAGCACTTGTATTTCGGAATGCCCTTTGCAATACCATGTTTCACTTTCTTCACCATGGTATCCCTGAGTTGGGCCTCACGGACCTGATCTTCCAAGGTAGGAGCAACTTGAAGATTTGCAAGAAAACCCTGCGGAACAACTTGGAGGTTGAGTTTCCTGAATGCTTCACAAAGCTCAGGCTGGCACGGCTTGATAAGAAGGCTGTTGCAATATGCCTTTCTTCTCAAAGCATCTGCAATCACATTCGCCTTGCCAGGAGTGTATTCAATGCTGGGATTATACTCTTGGATCATTTCAACCCAACGAGTCTGGCGGAGGTTCAGATGCGGCTGTGTGAAGATGTACTTCAAGCTCTTGTGATCAGTGAAGATATCGACCTTTCTGCCCAACAACAGATGTCTCCACGTAATCAGAGCATGTACCACAGCTGCTAGCTCTAGATCATGTGTGGGATAGTTCTTCTCACTTGGCTTGAGCTGACGAGAAGTGTATGCCACAATTCTCTTATCTTGCATAAGCACACCACCAAGACCTTGAAGAGAAGCATCACAGAATACTTCATAGGGCTTGGACTCATCTGGAGGAGTCAGAACTGGAGCAGAAACTAGCTTTTCTTTGAGGGTTTTGAATGCCACTTCACACTCTGGAGACCAAAATTATTTGACATTCTTCTGAAGCAGGTTGGAAAGAGGCTTGGCAATCTTGGAGAAGTTCTCAACGAACCTTCTGCAATAGCTGGCAAGACCCAGAAAACTGCGGAGCTGCTTGACGTTCTGAGGAGCTTCCCAGTTGACAATTGCTTCAACTTTCTCGGGATTAACCGCAATACCGTCGGCTGAGATGATATGGCCCAGGTACAAAACCTTATCGAGCCAAAACTCGCACTTGGAGAACTTGGCATAGAATTTATGCTCTCGGAGTCGATCAAGAACCAAACGTAAGTGCTTTTCGTGATCTTCTTCATTCTTGGAAAACACCAGAATATCATCCAGATACACAAGCACAAACTCGCCAGTATAGGGGTTGAAGATGTAATGCATCATCCTCAAAAAGGTAGGAGGAGCATTGGCGAGACCAAAGGACATGACGGTATACTCGTATGAACCGTAGCTCGTTCTGAAAGCCGTCTTGGGAATGTCTTCCTCGCGAATGCGAATTTGATGATAGCCCATTCGGAGGTCAAGCTTAGAGAACACTTTAGCTCCTTTGAGCTGCTCGAAGAGTTCGTTGATGTTGGGGAGCGGATACTTGTTCTTTATTGTCTTCTTGTTCAATGGCCGGTAATCAACACATAGACGCTCCGTGCCATCTTTCTTCTTGACAAATAAGACACCACAGCCCCAAGGAGACGTACTAGGCCTGATGAGACCCATACTCTCCTGTTTATCAAGCTGCTTCTTCAATTCCTTCAATTCATCCGGAGAGAGCTTGTACGGACGCCGGCATGCTGGCTCAGTACCCGGCTCGAGTTCAATAACGAATTCCACCTGACGGTGTGGAGGCATGCCTGGAAGTTCTTCAGGAAAGACGTCTTGATATTCGTTCACCACCGGAATTTGAGATATGGCATTAATTTCGCCCTTATCATTGAGAGAGAAAAGCCTGATAGTGTTATCCCTGGAGGCAAAGATAATCACATCTTCATCCGGATGAGTCATCTTGACTTCCTTCTGTGCACAATCAATGTGAGCATCATGCTGAGAAAGCCAATCCATTCCGAGGATGAGGTCGATGTCAGAATTACCAAGAATCACCGGTTTAGCCAGAAATCGATAATCACCCATGCGAATAGAAACATCCGGAGCATAGACACCAGAACTCATACGTCTCCCCGGAGAAATAACTTGCAACCTCTGAGGCAAATTTGAAGTGACAATATTGTGCTTGGATGCAAATGGTTGAGACATGAAAGAACATGAAGCACCCGAATCAAACAAAACTTTAGCAGGGATAGAGTTCACTGGAAGGTTACCCAAAATGACATCAGAAGAATTCTCCGCTTGTGCTGCATTCATCAGATTGACCCTTGCTGCCTTTGGATCATGCTTGACCATAGAGGTACCGACAGGAGGAGGAGGCGGAAGGCGCCTTGGGTTGTTGCACTTGTTGGAATAATGACCCTTCTGGCCACACTTGTAGCAAGTCACCTCAGAAAGCGGACGGGCAGGAGGAACACTCGGTCTTGGAGCTTGGAACTGTTGCTTGGACTGCTTGTTGGAGTTGGGTGGGTGGGAGAAACCACGTCCACTAGAGTTCTTGTTGTTGGAGTTGTTGAAGTTGTTGGAGTTGTTGTAAGGAGCTCGAATCACTGGAGGAGGAGGAAGCCAGAATTTCTGATGCTTCGAGACCATCTGAGACGATGAGGAAGAGTGAACGGCATCTCGAATTCTCTTTTTAGAAGCCTCCATCTTGAGCTGAGCTGCTTCTTGTTTCAAAGCCATGTTATAGAACTTGTCGAATTCATCGGGCTCGAACAAAGTGAGAGCAAGCTGAAGTTCATCTTTGAGACCTCCACGGAACTGGTAGATTTTGCTCTTGGCATCAGGAATGTCTTGCTTAGCATAGCGGGCGAGGTTTTGGAACTTGACATTATACTGATAGACTGTCATGGAGCCCTGCTTCAGGTTGCGGAATTGCTCACGCATACCCTCGATGACACTTGTAGGAATATGGTGAGAGCGAAAGTCCTTGCAGAAATTCTCCCAAGAGATCACTTGACCTGGCCTGGAGTCTTTGTACTGCTGCCACCAGTCAGCTGCTTGATCTTTTAGTTGGAAGGCTGCAAACTTCACATAATCTTCTTCCTTCACGTTACTGCACTCAAAATGCTTCTTTATGTCGGTTAACCAATCTTCAGCATCAAGAGGGTCGACACAGTAACTGAAAGCTTTAGGATTGTTGGCCAAGAACTGGTTGAGAGTAGCATGGTGCTGCTGGTTGAAGAAATTGCCTTGATTCCCTGGAACACCCTGATTAGCTTGATTAGCTTGCATCTGCTGCATCATCTGCATCAACATCTGAGTGTTCTGAGCTGTAGTCTGCATAATCGCTCTCCAAGCCTCAGACGGAGGAGGAGGGGAAGGAGGACGTTCTGGGACCTCTTCCGCCTCTGGGTTAGCGTTGGGAACCTTTTTCGGAGCCATCCTGTAAGAGATGACCACGAATCAGCAATTGATTGACAAAAGGTATAAGCTGAATCAATGGAATGAATTGCAACAAGTCTTCACAATAATCATTCGAACAATAAGAACGAATGAAATCATTCGAACTAGAGGAACGAATGAAATTCTCAGTTAAATGATAACATCAATCTTCACGAGAAGCCACATAGGGGACAAAATGAAAATAAGAAAACAACAAGGTACAGACGGGAACAAACACAAGATAGGAGCTTCGTTCTAACATCTTTGTGCTGAAAGCATATGAATGCGTTACGAAAAGGTTTTGCAATCCCCGGATCAGCATAGCCAAGGATCCTTTAAGATGCAACTCCTGATAGTAACATCGGTCATTAACCACTTCACTCAATGTAGAACCCCGAACTCACTAACCTGCATTCGTTGGAAGAATGCCTACGATCTACTGGATAAACCCACCTATAAATTTCCGAAAGATTCCAGTTATGCAATCAGGTGTTGGGGATACACGGGAAGCACCGCGCAATCAACTCTAAACCTACATCCAGGTGTATCCATCCTTCAACACATAACCAGTCTTTCTCGGAAACTGTGTACCTCGGACCTTCGAAAAGCATCCACTATAACAAGCTATGGCAATACTCCCGAACTACCTCCCCAGTACTGGGTGATGTCGGGGTTATCTTGCCACCGGCCGTATATTAGAGATTTTCGATGTCGGCCGTCTTAAGTATTTAGTACTGCCGCGATATGCTTGTGACGACAATACCCTGAAGCTCAACTCCCCGGGACACTGCCACAACCCCTAATGTCAGGAGGCATCGAGAACAATATCCTCGTCACAAGAACATTGAAACAATCCCAGAATACTCGCGGGATTCCTAAAAAAAAATTTGGTGCAATTTTTGAAAATAGGAGAGACAAGAGTAGTCGTGAGGAGTCCTCACTAGAGAGAAAGGAGATGAGAAGCAAAGAAATCCTACTCTCCGATATAATATAGGACTCAAAATATTTTCAGTGTGTGCCTAGACACGACCGTCAACGATTCGATCAATCAGTGGGGGCTCCTAGGTCGGAGAAGGCTATGAATACCAACTTGTAATGCCCAGGATGGAGTTATACCTCCTACGTGTCGAGGCACGACTTAAAGGCATAAGTCCATCCTAGAATGATCTCAAGTTTGGTAATCTTTGCACATCTCATGTAAAAGAGGGAATTGTAAACATAAATAGTTGGCTTACACTCGCCACGTCACACAAATACAATACAAGTCTCAAACATCATACATTAAGAATATCACAACCCTCTAAGGGCAAAACCAAAAGTCAAGATACCAAAATTAAATAACATCCACAGGCGGATCGAATCCTAGTAGGAGTCTCCACTACTGATCATCCAGATATCGAACATAGTACCGACTACGCTCCTCGTCGTACTCCCAATCCAGCTCGGTGCCATCACCTGGATAGCTCACAGCTGGACCTGCATCTGGTGTGGTGAAGTAACTGTGAGCCACAGAGGACTCAGCAATCCCGTTCCCGGGTAACAAGACTATTTAAGCCTTGGGAGAGGATAAGGCTGAAGGAACGAATAAGTGTCTGCAGCAGCAACTAGCAACTAGCTTACGTGAGTGAGAGCGAGAAGAGAAATCCTCGGTCGAGAAGTGATCACGAAGTGATCCTAACTACAAGCTCAACAAACATAACCCCTCCTTGTTCAACTCCCGAATCCCTATTCGGAAATTGACGATCACGGAACACACGCTGGTAGTGTATTAGAAACATTGTGTCAAGTTATCTACAACCGGATATTAACAAGCTCCCATCTGCCACATAACCGCGGGCACGACTTTCGAAAGTTCATAACCCTGCAGGGGTGTTCCAACTTGACCCATTACAAGCCCACGATCCGCGGAGTCGCAACTCCAAAGTGGGAAAACCCGAGTATTCTCGGAATCCCGTGCTCAAGATATACCGAACTAAGGTAAGGCTAATCCAGCAAATCCTCCCGGCGTGTCGACACCCTGATAGTAGCCGCGCGTATCTAAGTCTCAGGACACGACCGGATGGGCGAGGCTACGGGTTAATATCAATCCTCGAGTTCCCTCGTGGTGACCCCGCAGGCTCCCCGTTTCGGACCAACACTCATGTGGAGCACTGGCCCGGGGTTGTTGATTAAGAACTCGGGTTAATTACTCCCTATGCAAGTTATTTAGTTATTAGGCAAATAGTACCAATGTTGGGACTTGCTGGAAAAGACTTAGCACTTAGCGGTTTATCGAGGGGGTCCCATACACCCCAACCGTGTTAGGAACGCATAATCAAGGAACATAACACCGGTTTATATGGTTCCTAACGGCATGAGTGGAACAAATCACCAAGCAAAAGGCTTAGCCTTCCACCCTTGCCAATATATAGATGATTTCATTTTAAGCATTTATATAGTGTGATAAAACCCAACCAATCTTCAACATGAAGCAAGCATCTTCGATCTTCACCTGCAACTAGCAATGCTATAAGAAGGGCTGAGCGAAGCGTACTTAGCCAAGCAACGGTTTGCGTAGGTAGGGTGGTTAAACAAGGCAATGGTTACAAGTAGGAGGCCGACAAGAAAGAACATGGGCATCGAGGCAAAAACTAAAGAGCGGAACTACTAGCAATAGGCAAAGATAGTAATGTTATCGGGGTTCGGTCATCTTGCCTGAAGAGAAGTCGTTCGGATCGTAAGAAGGGTCCTCGTGCTCAACCTCATTGGTAACCTCGTGCTCGTACTCGTACTCGGTCTCAGCTTCCGGATCTAAACAATACAATCGCACCAAGCACAAATCAACAAGATGCAATGCGCACTCGAAAATGATGGATGCATGATGGATGCACTAAGGATGCACACGGAGCACGAAAAATAGCACTCAAGCAAAACACCTCAAAACATGATAACAATATGATATTATGAATCTACACAGAAAATCAATCAAGTTTCACACAAGGTTCGCTGAAATCGGAGTTACGGGCTAAAAGTTATGTCCGAAACAAGAAATGAGCGAAAGCTGAAAATTACAGCAACATGGCAACTTCGGAGCACAAAATAATTAAGCTACAGCACTCAAACATCATGGCAAATACCTAGAACACAAACTAGACATATACTACAGCAATTAAGTCCAAAGGTGCACCCCCAAAGGAGCCACGGTTCAATAGCAATGAGCTTGGACATATTGAACTTGACAATAAAATTCTGGCAGCAGAATTTTATTGAAACTTTGGAGCAAAAGATAAACATGCTACAACCACTCAAATAAGCATGTGAGAACATGGATGGAAAGACAACAATATATACTACAAGGAACAATCAAGATCCACTCCAAAACTATCATGCTTTGTCCTAGAACATCACACGAACATGGCATCGGAACGTTACAGATTTCAGACTTAGTGAAAATCCACTAAGTCCTAAAACAGCAATTTCATCATGGCATCTAAAAGAGCAAGTTTAAGTCACATCGAAACTAAACATGGCAAGTGGTAAGCACCTCATCAAAGTACACATGATGGTGATTCCGAAACACACAAGCATGCATCATTGAGGTAAACACAACGATAGCAACGAGCTCAACAAGATGGCATTTCATAACAAGTGAAACAACATCACAGCCATATGGCACTTTGCAATGATGATAAACATGGCAAGAATAAATCTATCATGCTACCTAACACATACAACATGTAGAGCATGGCAAGACGAACACGTGGACATGTCAGTTGCATCATTCGGACAAACGAGCTAAAAGATATCACATAGCAAAGATGACATAAAAACATCACATAGCAGCAGTTTATATCACGATGCACTCTTGCAACGGGAAAACAAGCATCTAGATGACTTCTATCATGCATGACACCAAAAGATAAAACATAGTGCTATTCACCACGAACGTCTGGACATGCTATTTGCGCGAAACAGAGCTACACACAAAAAGTTAGAGCAGTTTGAAATATGCATCACAGATCAAAACATTAGGGACTTAGCAGAAAAAGAAAAGGGGGGAGTTCAACCTCAGTTCACCAGAAAAAAAACAACGCGGCCCGGATCTGGCACGGCGGCTGGGCTTGGCGGCGACTGGGCCTGGCGGCGCGGGAGGCGAGCGCGCGGCCCAGCGGAGCGGGAGGCTGAGCGCCCAGGCGGGAGTGGGCCGGCCCGTCTTCTTGCGGCGAAGGAGGTGGCGGCCCGCTGCGGTCGCGATCCGGCACTGGAGCGGAGGTAGCGCGGTGCGGTGGCGATGGGGTGGCTTGCCCGCGGATGGGCCGAGCGGAAGGGGCGAAGGCCTAGGCGGCGATGTGGTCCACGCCTCGGAGGCTGGCGACGATGGGCCTCTGCGAGCGGAGCTGGAGGCCGGATCGGGGAGGCGATGTGGTCCCGGAGGGGATCGCGGTCGGCTCGGTCGGGCTGAGTGGCCGAGGGCCTGGCGACGCGGGAAGCGGCTGGGGCTCGAGGGCGATGCGTCGAAGGAGGCGCCCAGCGATGCGGTGTTGACCGCCTCGATCGGGCGAGGGGATCGGCGCCCTCGTCCCGGTCGGCGGCTGCTGCTGCTCGATGGGGGCTCGAGGTTCGAGGAGGAACAGGGAAATCCGTTTGGATCTGGCTTAGCCCCAAAATTGAGGGGAGAAGGGGAAAGGAAAAAAAATAGGGATGCCAAAAATAGACTAGGGTCTATTATATAGCAGAATTTAGGGTTTGGGGATTTGGGGGTGTTAGGAGCCCTCCGATCGCGATCCGACGGATCCGATCGCGGTGGGAGTTTAGATGGGCCTAGGAGAGGGTAGTGGACTGCTGTAGGGGTGTTTCTGGGCCACAAGTGGAGGCACTTTGGACCCACACGAATAACTGAAGGGATAGCAAACGGAGTCCAAACGCGACGAGATTTGAGAGGCGGGTTGCACACAACAAAACAACAACACACACAACAACCTCGCGGCACACCGGTAACGTTACACGCCCAAACAACAAAGTAGGCCTACGGGACGTCACGGACACGTGAGGGAGCTCCGGAACGCGAAACGGGCAACGGGAAAGAACACGTTGAACCGGATGCAACCGATAACACAAATGCAATGCAATGCACATGTCTACATGATATGAATGAATGCCACACACTCACACAACAAAACAACGAAAACCCGAAAGACAAAGAACCCGGAATGGAAATAGATGAAGCCGGAGATATATTAGATGCCCAAAAGGGAAAGTATTACATCCGGGGCATTACAACTCTCCCTAGTTCATTAATGGCGTGCATACTTTTCTGCTTGCGGCTGAGGCAAACAAGTGGGTGGATGGTTTAATGTGTTGTCCATGTGCTGACTATAAGAATGATCGAAATTACTCTAACTCACGAACCATTCACGTCTACCTGTTTGAGTCCGGTTTCATGTCCGGCTGTAACTGTTGTACCAAGCACGGAAAAGAGGGGTCGTCATGGAAGAGAATGAAGAAGAAGAGGATGACGACAGCTATCCTGGACATGGGTTCCCTGAATACGATGGTATAACAACAATGGGGGAAGAAGCTGAGCCGACAATGCGGGAAGAAGCTGAAGAAGAGGAATCAGATGAGCCCACTGATCTTGGTCGGGCCATTGCCGATGCAAAGAGAAACCGCGCAAGTGAAAAGGTTAGGCTAAAGTTGCAGCGTGTTAGAGGATCACAAGAAATTGTTGTACCAAAATTGCAAAGCTGACAAGAAAAAGTTGGGCACCACACTGGAATTGCTGCAATGGAAGGCAGAGAATGGTGTATCTGACAAGGGATGTGAAAAGTTGCTGATAATGTTAAAGAAGATACTTCCAAAGGACAACGAATTGCTCGATAGTACGTATGAAGCAAAGAAGGTTGTCTGCCCTCTAGGATTAGAGGTGCAAAAGATACATGCCCTAATGACTGCATCCTCAACCGCGGTGAGTACGAGAATTTTAATGCATGTCCGGTATGCAGTTCAATGCGCTATAAGATCAGCCACGATGACCCCGGTGATGTTGAGGGTGAGCGCCCCAGGAAGAAGATTCCTGCCACGGTGATGTGGTATGCTCCTATAATACCATGGTTGAAACATTTGTTCCAAAACAAAGAGCATGCCAAGTTGATGCGATGGCATAGAGAAGACTGTAAGAAAGACGGGAAGTTGAGAGTACCCGCTGACGGGTCGCAGTGGAGAAAAATCGAGAGAAAGTGGGAGGACTTTGCAGGTGACGCAAGGAACGTATGGTTTGGTCTAAGCACATATGACATTAATTCTTTTGGGGAGCAGAGCAACAATCATAGCACCTGGCCTATGACTCTATGTATGTATAACCTTCCTTCTTGGTTATGCATGAAGCGGAAGTTCATTATGAAGTTGAAGAACTCTTACATTTGCGTAATGAAAAAGGTGTACGTGCGTGGGATGAGCTCGATTGGGAGGAATTTGACCTATAGGCATTGCTGTTTGTGACCATCAATGATTGGCCTGCTCTCAGTAACCTTTCAGGACAGAAAAACAAGGGATGCCGCGCATGCACACACTGTTTAGACGGTACCGACGGTATATATTTGGATAATTGTAAGAAGAATGTGTACCTGGGACATCGTCGATTTCTTCTGAGCAAGCATCCCGTAAAGGCAAACATTTCAAAGGTGATGCAGATCACCGGAAGAAGCCTCGCCACGGTACTGGTCTTGATATACTTGATATGGTCAAGGATTTAAAAGTAATATTTGGAAAGTGTCTTGACGGACAATCTGTTCCGAATGATGCTAACGGACGCACACCCATGACGAAGAAGAAATCTATATTTTGGGACCTACCCTATTGGAAAGACCTAGAGGTCCACTCTGCAATCAACGTGATGCACGTGATGCCGAATCTTTGCGTGAACCTTCTAGGCTTCTTGGGCCTGTATAGGAAGACAAAAGATACACCGTGTTGGGTAACGTAGCAGAATTCAAAAAATTTCTACGCTTTCACCAAGATCCAACTAAGGAGACATCTAGCAACGAGCAAGTAAGAGTGCATCTACATACCTTATGTAGATCGCGTGCGGAAGCTTTCGAAGAAGCGTGGATGAAGTAGTCGTACTCTTCGCGTTCTTCGTCACCGATGATCTAGCGTCGAACGGACGGCACCTCCGCGTTCAACACACGTCCGGTACAGCAACGTCACCTCCTTCTTGATCCAGCAAGGGGGGAGGAGAAGTCGTCAGAGATCCAGCAGCACAACGGCGTGGTGGTGGATGCAGTGGAGATTGCAGCAGGGCTTCGCCGGGCGCCCTGCGTTAAGGAGACGGAGTTGTGACGGGAGGGGGAGAGGCGCCAGGGCAATGGTGCGGCTGCCCTCTCCCCCCACACATATATATAGGGGCCAGGGGGGTGCGCCGGCCCCTGCAGATCCAATCTGCAAGGGGGGGCGGCGGCCAGGGGGGAGTCCTTGCCCCCAAAGGCAAGTGGCGCCCCCTCCCCCCTAGGGTTTCAACCCTAGGCGCATGGGGAGGAGGGCCCAAGTGGTGCGCCAGCCCATTAGGGCTGGACACTTCCCCCTTGCGGCCTAGGGGCCCCACCGAGATGGGTGGCCCCACCCGGTGGACCCCCGGGGCCCCTCCGGTGGTCCCGGGACGCTCCCGGTGACCCCCGGAGATCACCCGATAGCCGAAACCTGACTTCCTATATATCAATCTTTACCTCCGGACCATTCCGGAACTCCTCGTGACGTCCGGGATCTCATCCGGGACTCCGAACAACTTTCGGGTTTCCACGTGCATGTATCTCTACGACCCTAGCGTTACCGAACCTTAAGTGTGTAGACCCTACGGGTTCGGGAGACACGTAGACATGACCGAGACCACTCTCCGGTCAATAACCAACAGCGGGATCTGGATACCCATGTTGGTTCCCACGTGTTCCTCGATGATCTTCATCGGATGAACCACCGTGTCAAGGATTCACTCAATCCCGTATGTTATTCCCTTTGTCCATCGGTACGGTACTTGCCCGAGATTCGATCGTCGGTATTCCCGATACCTAAATCAATCTCGTCATGGCAAGTCTCTTTACTCGATCCGTAATCCATCATCCCGTGACAAACTACTTAGTCACATTGAGCTCATTATGATGATGTCTTACCGAGTGGGCCCAGAGGTACCTCTCCGTCATACGGAGTGAAAACTTCCCAGTCTCGGTTCGTACCAACTCAACAGACACTTTCGGAGATACTCGATGCGTACCTTTATAGCCACCCAGTTACGTTGTGACGATTGGCACACCCAAAGTATTCCTACGGCATCCGGGAGTTGTACAACCTCATGGTCTAAGGAATAAATACTTGACACCGAAAAGCTTATGCATTACGAACTATATGATCTCGTGCTATGCTTAGGATTGGGTCTTGTCCATCACATCATTCTCCTAATGATGTGATCCCGTTATCACTGACATCCTATGTCCATGGTCAGGAAACCGTGACCATCTGTTGATCAACGAACTGGTAACTAGAGGCTCACCAGGGACTCATTGTGGTCTATGTATTCACACATGTATCGCTGTTTCCGTACAATACAATTCAAGCATGAATAACAGACGTTTATCATGAACAAGGAAATATAATAATAACACTTCTATTATTGCCTCTAGGGCATATTTCCAACAGTCTCCCACTTGCACTAGAGTCAATAATCTAGTTACATTGTGATGAATCGAACACCCATAGAGTTCTGGTGTTGATCATGTTTTGCCCATGGAAGAGGTTTAGTCAACGGGTCTGCAACATTCAGATCCGTATGCACTTTACAAATATCTATGTCTCCATCCTGAACATAATTCCAGATGGAGTTGAAACGGCGCTTGATGTGCTTGGCCTTCTTGTGAAACCTGGGCTCCTTGGTAATGGCAATAGCACCAGTGTTGTCACAGAAGAGAGTCATCGGGCTTGACGCGCTTGGAATGACTCCTAGGTCGGTGATGAACTCCTTCATCCAGACTCCTTCCTGCGCTGCTTCAGAAGCAGCTATGTACTCCGCTTCACATGTAGATGCTGCCACGACGCTTTGCTTGCAACTGCACCAGCTGACTGCCCCTCCGTTCAAAATATACACGTATCCGGTTTGTGACTTAGAGTCATCCAGATCTGTGTCAAAGCTAGCATCGACGTAACCTTTTACGATGAGCTCTTTGTCACCTCCATAAACGAGAAACATATCCTTAGTCCTTTTCAGGTACTTCAGGATGTTCTTGACCGCTGTCCAGTGTTCCGTACCGGGATCACTTTGGTACCTCCCTACCAAACTTATGGCAAGGTTCACATCAGGTCTGGTACACAGCATGGCATACATGATAGAACCTATGGCCGAGGCATAGGGAATGACACTCATCTTTTCTCTATCTTCTGCCGTGGTCGGCGACTGAGCCTTGCTCAATCTCATACCTTGCAAAACAGGCAAGAATCCTTTCTTTGACTGATCCATACTGAACTTTTTCAATATTTTGTCAAGGTATGTACTTTGTGAAAGACCAATGAGGCGCCTTGATCTATCTCTATAGATTTTGATGCCTAATATGTAAGCAGCTTCTCCAAGGTCCTTCATTGAAAAACTTTTATTCAAGTAGGCCTTTACATTTTCCAAGAATTCTATATCATTTCCCATCAGCAATATGTCATCCACATATAATATGAGAAATGCCACAGAGCTCCCACTCACTTTCTTGTAAATACAGGCTTCTCCATAAGTCTGTATAAAGCCAAACGCTTTGATCACTTCATCAAAGTGAATATTCCAACTCCGAGATGCTTGCACCAGCCCGTAAATCGAGCGTTGGAGCTTGCATACCTTGTTAGTGTTCTCTGGATCGACAAAACCTTCCGGTTGCATCATATACAACTCTTCCTTGAGGAAGCCATTAAGGAATGCTGTTTTGACGTCCATTTGCCATATCCCATAATCATAGAATGCGGCAATAGCTAACATGATTCTGAATGACTTCAGCATCGCTACGGGAGAGAAAGTCTCGTCGTAGTCAATCCCTTGAACTTGTCGATAACCCTTAGCGACAAGTCGAGCCTTATAGATGGTCACATTACCATCCGCGTCTGTCTTCTTCTTAAATATCCATTTGTTTTCTATGGCGTGCCTGTCATCAGGCAAGTCCACCAAAGTCCATACTTTGTTTTCATACATGGATTCTATCTCGGATTTCATGGCTCCAAGCCATTTATTGGAATCCGGGCCCGCCATCGCTTCTTCATAGTTCGAAGGTTCACCGTTGTCTAACAACATGATTTCCAGGACAGGGTTGCCGTACCACTCTGGTGCGGAACGTGCCCTTGTGGACCTTCGAAGTTCAGTAGTAACTTGATCTGTTTCTTCATGATCATTATCATCAACTTCCTCCCTTGTCGGTGCAGGCACCTCAGGAACAATTTCCTGCGCTGCGCTACTTTCCGGTCCAGGAGGGGTGGCTATCACCTCATCAAGTTCTACTTTCCTCCCACTCACTTCTTTCGAGAGAAACTCTTTCTCCAGAAAGCATCCATTCTTGGCAACAAAGACTTTGCCTTCGGATCTGTGGTAGAAGGTGTACCCAATCGTTTCCTTTGGGTATCCTATGAAGACGCATTTCTCTGATTTGGGTTCGAGCTTTTCAGGTTGAAGTTTCTTAACATAAGCATCGCAACCCCAAACTTTTAGAAACGACAGCTTCGGTTTCTTGCCAAACCAAAGTTCATACGGAGTCGTCTCAACGGATTTCGACGGAGCCCTATTTAAAGTGAATGCGGCAGTCTCTAAAGCATAACCCCAAAAAGATAGCGGTAAATCGGTGAGGGACATCATAGACCGCACCATGTCCAACAGAGTACGATTTCGACGTTCGGACACACCGTTACGTTGAGGTGTTCCCGGCGGTGTCAATTGTGAAACAATTCCACAGCTCCTAAGGTGTGTGCCAAATTCATGACTTAAATATTCACCCCACGATCCGATCGCAAGAACTTTATTTTCTGTCACGTTGATTCTCAACCTCATTCTGAAATTCCTTGAACTTTTCAAAGGTCTCAGACTTGTGTTTCATCAAATAGATATACCCATATCTACTCAAGTCATCTGTGAGGGTGAGAACATAACGATAGCCTCCGCGAGCCTCAACACTCATTGGACCGCACACATCAGTATGTATGATTTCCAACAAGTTGGTTGCTCGCTCCATTGTTCCGGAGAATGGAGTCTTGGTCATCTTGCCCAAGAGGCATGGTTCGCACGTGTCAAATGATTCATAATCAAGAGACTCTAGAAGTCCATCTGAATGGAGCTTCTTCATACGTTTGACACCAATATGACCAAGGCGGCAATGCCACAAGTATGTGGGACTATCATTATCAACTTTACATCTTTTGGTATCTACACTATGAATATGTGTATCATCACGTTCGAGATTCATCAAAAATAAACCATTGACCAGCGGGGCATGACCATAAAACATATCTCTCAAATAAATAGAACAACCATTATTCTCCGATTTGAAAGAGTAGCCATCTCGCATAAGACGAGATCCAGATACAATGTTCATGCTCAAAGCTGGTACTAAATAACAATTATTGAGGTTTAAAACTAATCACGAGGGTAGATGTAGAGGTAGCGTGCCGACGGCGATCACATCGACCTTGGAACCATTCCCGACGCGCATCGTCACCTCATCCTTCGCCAGTCTTCGTTTATTCCGCAGCTCCCGTTTTGAGTTACAAATATGAGCAACTGCACCGGTATCAAATACCCAGGAGCTACTACGAGTGCTGGTAAGGTACACATCAATAACATGTATATCATATATACCTTTGACGTTGCCGGCCTTCTTGTCTGCTAAGTATTTGGGGCAGTTTCGCTTCTAGTGCCCGTTCCCTTGCAATAAAAGCACTCTGTCTCAAGCTTGGATCCATACTTTGGCTTCTTCCCGGCAACAGGCTTGCCGGGCGCGGCAACTCCCTTGCCGTCCTTCTTGAAGTTCTTCTTACCCTTGCCTTTCTTGAACTTAGTGGTTTTATTGACCATCAACACTTGATGTTCTTTCTTGATGTCCACCTCCGCTGATTTCAGCATCGAATACACCTCGGGAATGGACTTCTCCATCCCCTGCATATTGAAGTTCAACACGAAGCTCTTGAAGCTTGGTGGGAGCAACTGGAGGATTCTGTCAACGACCGCTTCATCTGGGAGATTCATTCCCAGCTGAGACAAGCGGTTGTGCAATCCAGAAATCTTGAGGATGTGCTCACTGACAGAACTGTTTTCCTCCATCTTACAGCTATAGAATGCGTCGGAGACATCATATCTCTCGACTCGGGCATGAGCTTGGAAAACCATTTTCAGCTCCTCGAACATCTCATATGCTCCGTGGTGCTCAAAACGTTTTTGGAGCCCCGACTCTAAGCTGTAAAGCATGCCGCACTGAACCAGGGAGTAATCATCACTACGCGACTGCCAGACGTTCAAAACGTCTTGGGCCGCATCGGGAGCAGGTGCATCACCTAGCGGTGCTTCTAGGACATATGATCTCTTGGCAGCTATGAGGATAATCCTCAGGTTACGAACCCAATCCGTATAGTTGCAACCATCGTCTTTCAGCTTGGTTTTCTCTAGGAACGCGTTGAAGTTGAGGGAAACTGGAGCGTGGGCCATTTGATCTACAAGAGATATTGTAAAGTATTTAGACTAAGTTCATTATAATTAAGTTCATCTTAATCAAATTTTAATGAACTCCCACTCAGAATGACATCTCTCTAGTCATCTAAGTGATACACGATCCGAATCGACTAGCTCGTGTCCGATCATCACGTGAGACGGACTAGTCATCAACGGTGAACATCTTCATGTTGATCGTATCTTCTATACGACTCGTGTTTGACCTTTCGGTCTTCCGTGTTCCGAGGCCATGTCTGTACATGCTAGGCTCGTCAAGTGAACCCTAAGTGTATCGCGTGTGTAAATCTGGCTTACACCCGTTGTATGCGAACGTTAGAACCTATCACACCCGATCATCACGTGGTGCTTCGGAGCAACGAACTTTAGCAACGGTGCACAGTTAGGGGAAACACAATACTTGAAATTTTAGTGAGAGATCATCTTATTTACTACTGTCGTTCTAAGTAAACAAGATGCATAAACATGATAAACATCACATGCAATCGATTAAAGTGACATGATATGGCCAATATCATCTTGCTCCTTGGATCTCCATCTTTGGGGCACCATGATCATCTTGTCACCGGCTTGACACCATGATCTTCATCATCATGATCTCCATCATCGTGTCTTGAAGAAGTCGTCACGCCAACTATTACTTCTACTACTATAGCTAACGTTTAGCAATGAAGTAAAGTAATTACATGGCGTTATTTAGTGACACGCAGGTCATATAATAATTAGGACAACTCCTATGGCTCCTGCCGGTTGTCAAGTTCATCGACATGCAAGTCATGGTTCCCTATTACAAGAACATGATCAATCTCATACATCACATATATCATTCATCACATCTTCGTTTTGGCCATACCACGTCACATAGCACATGCTGCAAAAACAAGTTAGACGTCCTCTAATTGTTGTTGCAAGTCTTACGTGGCTTCTATAGGATTTCTAGCAAGAACGTTTCTTACCTACGCCAAAACCACAACGTGATTTGTCAATTTCTATTTACCCTTCATAAGGACCCTTTTCAGCGAATCCGATCCGACTAAAGTAGGAGAGACAGACACCCGCCAGCCACCTTATGCATCTAGTGCATGTCTGTCGGTGGAACCAGTCTCACGTAAGCGTACGTGTAAAGTCGGTCCGGGCCGCTTCATCCCACAATACCGCCGAATCAAGATTGACTAGTAACGGCAAGAAAGTTGAACAAACTCAAATGCCCACAATTGCTTTGTGTTCTACTCGTGCAAGATGCTACGCATTAAACCTAGCTCTGATACCACTGTTGGGTAACGTAGCAGAATTCAAAAATTTTCTACGCTTTCACCAAGATCCAACTAAGGAGACATCTAGCAACGAGCAAGTAAGAGTGCATCTACATACCGTTATGTAGATCGCGTGCGGAAGCTTTCGAAGAAGCGTGGATGAAGTAGTTGTACTCTTCGCGTTCTTCGTCACCGATGATCTAGCGCCGAACGGACGACACCTCCGCGTTCAACCAATGTTGGGGATATCGCTTATCGGGAACTTATCGGTCGACCCATGATAAGGGGTAAATCGGCCAGTTTATCGGCAAATCGGCCGATTTATCGCCATATCGGCTGATTTATCGGCCGATTTATCTTATCGGTCAGACAACGGTAAGCGATAAATCAGCTGATTTATCGGCATATTGGAAGATATCTTGAACAGTGCGTTCAACACACGTCCGGTACAGCAACGTCACCTCCTTCTTGATCCAGCAAGGGGGAAGGAGAAGTCGTCAGAGATCCAGCAGCACAACGGCGTGGTGGTGGATGCAGTGGAGATTGCAGCAGGGCTTCGCCGGGCGCCCTGCGTTAAGGAGACGGAGTTGTGACGGGAGGGGGAGAGGCGCCAGGGCAATGGTGCGGCTGCCCTCTCCCCCCCACATATATATAGGGGCCGGGGGGGGGGGCGCCGGCCCCTGCAGATCCAATCTGCAAGGGGGGGGGGGCGGCGGCCAGGGGGGAGTCCTTGCCCCCAAAGGCAAGTGGCGCCCCCTCCCCCCTAGGGTTTCAACCCTAGGCGCATGGGGAGGAGGGCCCAAGTGGTGCGCTGCTAGGCTTCTCGCCCCTCGTTGGTTACCCCAAGTGGAAGGTGTGAGATGTAGTGTTGCGGAAGTTTTTCCCTTGGCAAAGATACCAAGGATCGAATCCCCAGAGACTCCTAGGTTCAACAAGAAGGTGTCAACTGCTACGGCGCCATATATTAGCAATCAACGTGGACCTGCACACAGATACAAATAACTTTGCTCCCAACGAGTACAGAGAGGTTGTCAATCCCTCCGGCCTTGTAGTTCACAAAGGATTAAACGCAAGTGATAGTAGTGATAGATATAATTGCAATAGGAAATAAAAGCGAAAAGTAAATAGCGGATGTGATCAATGATGGTAATATGGACCGGAGTCTCATGATGTTCACTAGTGATGTCTCTCTCCCAAAAGACGATAAAACAGCTATGTGAGGTAAACGAATTACAGCTGGGCAATTGACAGGACCATGTGCGCAAACCAATGCTGACTACATTGCAAGAAAGGTTGAGGTTCTAAGCATGGGCGGTACGCCAAAGTAAGTAGACCGAAATCCATCAATATCTACTACTAATCATCCACCTTGAGATATCTATCCAGAACATCTCGCTGGTATTAAGTTGAGAGTCCCACCCATAGTGTAAACTCAATGCAACAGACAACTGCATTAAAAGAACTTTGCGTAAAGTAAACAATCCTTGCACCCGCGGGCACACGCACCATTGTTTTCCCCCTTGTGGCAACAACACATCCCCTAGACTCATGTTTCTGTCACTCAAACTAGTCATCGAGGGGCATGAACCCACAATCAAGCATAACGTTCCCTCTTGGAGTCACTACCTATTACTTGGCCAAAGCAATAAATAACAACGGAGAACATGCAAGAATTACTTACGAACATAAATATAAAAGAGGTAGATGAAATATATTACTCAAGCACAATCTAAACATAATCTCATAATCCATCGGATCCCAGCAAACTCATAATAGCAACAGCATAAGGATTACATATGTGCCTCGATCATGTAGGGCAGCTCACGAGGACTAATTAGTGAAGCACAAGAACGGGAGGAGAACATCACATAGCTACTGGTCATGGACTCATGGTCCAAGGGAGACTACTCACAACTCATCCGGGAGGCGTCCATGGTGGTGGAGAGGCTCCCGGTGGTGATCCTCCCCTCCGGCAGGGTGCCGGGAAGAGTTCTCCTGGTGCTCCCGATCTTGGAAGCTGCGGCGGCGACGGAACAGAGATGAGATCGTGAAAAGAGTTCCTCCCTCGAGGGTTTCGGGAGACGCTTTAAATATATGCCAAAGGGGGGCATCGGAGGAGCCTCGGGGGGCCCAGGCGTCCCCCCGGCGCGGCCCAGGGGGGGGCCGCCGCCAGGGTGCCTCGAGCCCTGGTGGCCCCCCCGGCTGTCCTTCGGGCGCACGGTAGTTTCCGGAACGCTGATTTTTTATATATTTTTTCTGGATTTTTCCTGGCAGTTCTCGTAATGTGAAAACCTGAAATACAAAAACAGCCGAAAACAGAAACTGGCACTGGGGTGCACTGAGTTAATAGGTTAGTCCAAATATGATCAAAAGTGTATGGAAGTGTATAAATATCATAGCAATATCACCCAAAAGAGGCATGGAGCAAGCAGAAATTATAGATACGTTTTGGACGTATCAACATCCCCAAGCTTAATTCCTGCTCGTCCTCGAGTAGGTAAATGATAACAAGAATAATTTCTGTCGTGACATGCTATTAACCATATAGGACTTTTTCATAGTCATATGACAAAAGCTTACTGAGACAATGAATCTATAGTAATTAAGTTGCCTCATGAGAAAATCACAAAGGACTGAAAGTTTTACAATATGATACTGAAACATCAAATAGATTTGCAATGAACATGATGTGCAAATATGATAAAGTGATATCTAGCTTGCCCCCTTTAGTGAAGCAAAACATAAATGCAGGGGCACCTCCAAGGTTTAAGTGATGACTAGATACAATGATTTCAGAATAAATGATATCACAATCATGCAAAAGACAATGCTACTTTGGGACAATGCACATTACACTCAGAATGACAATCATGCTCTCAGTAGTTGGTGCTTTTAAAAGAAGGTGGAGACTCTCGAACCGTGGCTTTTGTTGGCAAGGTTGAAAACCCGTAGTCGGAAACAAAGATAAAACATGTACCAGAGCTCTTGGCTTTAAAACAGAGGTAATAATTTATTTTAGATCATGCATGTTTCGTCAACGAATGCTAGCAGACAACTCAATCACTTTTCGAGATGGACAAGTTTCGAGGAACGGCTCCCGAATGAGGACGATCACATCCTCTTAATCTCCTTTGTTTATCACTGCCAAAGTTTTCTGATTTCTCATGAACAAAGCGTGAAGGAGGGTTTGTTTGTTATATTATCTTTTTGAGCCGGGCGCACTCAATGCCAGTTCCTTCTCGTATTATGGGTTTGCACATTATACATGCAATCCCGGGGTGAAGCTTGTCCAACTTAGAAAGGTCATGAATTAACTACTACTTCCTCATGAACTTACAACAGAGGCACAAAATAAGAATGCTTTTTCTTTTTTGAATAATTTCGAGATGGCACATGCAAGTCTCCGTTAGGAATGGCAGGTAAATACCATGTAGGAAGGTATGGTGGACTCATATGGCATAACTGGATTAATGGATGTGGATGCACAAGCAGTCAGTCCGCTTAGTACAGGCAAAGGTTAGCAAAAGACTGGGAGCGACCAACTAAGAGAGCAATGACAGTCATAATCATGCAGAGCAACAAAGCAACATTGAATCAGGCATGGAAGTTATATCGCTACTCAGAAATAAAAGATCATCAAGGTTTGACAGACTTTCTTTACAGTCTTAAATATGCGTGAGCATACGCCAAGTCAATCAAAATAAATTCTCAAAGGAAGATATTACTAAACCATACCACATCATAGGCAAACAAATCATGTTGGTATTCCAATAACACATTGGGAACCCCCCAGTTATTTGAGACTAACCATAAGAAACATGAACTACTAAGCGCCATCATGCACGTAGCATCTTTATCATAGACATATCAACCAATGCAATGGAAGCAAACTCTCTTAATAAGGTGAGCATGGTAATTAAAGAGAGTTCAAGCAACCAACTAAACAAAAGCTCTTGAAAAGATAAGCATGAAAGCTAAGAGCTGAACATGATAGTAGCTATTAAAAGACAAAGAACACACACATCAAGGATAGACATGAAAATTCTATGTTATGTTCTAGGTAGAAGTGGAGCGTGTTTCTCTCCCACATAAAGAAAGCTGAGTTCCGACTCGTTATGAAAAACTAAAGAAAACTAAAAGCAAGACGCTCCAAGCATAGCACATAACACATGAAGTGATTAAAATATAGTGGAACGAAAGACGAACTGATAATGTTGATGGAGAAGGGGATGCATGGGGGCATCCCCAAGCTTAGACACTTGAGTCTCCTTGAATATTTCTTGGGGGTGCATGGGGGCATCCCCAAGCTTGAGCGCTTGACACTCCTGAATCTTTTTATCATCTTCCCTCGCACACTTGAAAACTCCCTTCATACATAACTCATCATAATCTGATTAGCGAGGTTAGTACCCATAATAAAATAATTATACCTTGCTGGAAATAAAGATATTCTTGAAGGTCTACTGTTTCTCAAGATTGCCAAAAGGTTTTTGCAAAGAAAAAGCAAGCTCTTGTTTTGCAAAATGAAGGAGAAGCAAAACAAGACAGAATCTGTGAAAAACAGAACAGCAGGTAGTAATTGATTTGTTCGGGGCACTTCTGCAACTCTAATAAAAAACGTAGAACAGACGCACGAAAGACAATTATATAGAGCACGCTGTAGAAAAAATTCAGACCAAAAAGATGATCTGGTGATTTTATACGAATTTTTCTATCCAAGGACAGAATCTGTTTCCTGGACAGCACCTCACAACTTTTGAACTTTCTAGCAATCAGAGGCTACACTTGGCACAAAATTGAAAATCAAAGATACAATGATGATGCTACCATAGTAACAACATCAAGACACAACAAAAGCAAAATAAATTTATTCATGTGGGCTGCCTCCCAAAAGCGCTTTCTTTTATGCCTTTAAGCTAGGCATAATGCATATAGATCAAGTTTTATCAAGAGTAAAAGAATAGCTAGCCCGTACAACGGACTCAAAAGGTAACTCGATCTTCTTTCGAGGGAAGTGTTCCATCCCTTTCTTGAGAGGAAACTGAAATTTTATATTCCCCTCTTTCATGTCAGTGATAGCACCAACGGTGCGTAAAAAGGGACGTCCCAAAATAATTGGACAAGAAGGATCACATTCAATATCCATAATAGTAAAATCAACGGGAACATAATTATCATTGACAACGATAAGAACATCGTCGATCCTCCCCAAAGGTTTCTTTATGGAAGAATCAACGAGACGAGCACCAAAAGAACAAGAATCGTAAGGTTTCAATTTAAGCATATCATATATTCTTTTGGGCATAACAGAGGTACTAGCTCCAACATCACATAATGCATAGCAAGAGAAGCCATTCAATTTAATTGTTATCATAGGATCCCAACCATCTTCTAGCTTTCTAGGTACGGAGGCTTCTACTCTAAGTTTCTCCTCCTTAGCTTTGATAAGAGCATTAGTGATATGCTCTGTGAAGGCAAGGTTAAGCGTGCTAGTGCAGGGATCTCTAGACATCTTGTGAAGGAAATCAATAACTTCGGTAAGAGTGCAATTATCAAAATCAAGGTCACTAGCATCAAGTAAAGTGGTAGTGGTGTCCTTTAGGTTCACATGTTTGGTAGTTTCTATAGTCATAGCATCACCATCAATAGGTCCAATGGGACCAGGAGTACATTGGGTGCTAAGAGTTTGGATATCCTCAATAACTTGGATAGTAGCAACAGTGTGGTGGGTAGGAAGGCTCTTAATTCTATCCTCTTCCTTCCTTTCTCTAGCTCATCTTTCTTTAAGTTTAGCCATCATCCTAATATTTTCATTAATTTGCACTTGAGTAGCATTCATAGGAGTGACCTTCCTCTCCTCAAGAGGAGAAGTTTTAATTTTAAGCAATTCTATCTCATTGGCTAAATGGTCTACCTTCAAAGAGAGATCATCTAGTTTATGTAGTTTTTCTTCTACACTCTTATTAAAGGCTTTTTGGGTAGTGATGAAATCTTTAAGCATAATCTCTAGTTCGGTAGTGGAGTTCTTGGTACTAGGATAAGCACTGTTGTTCCCATAAGAATTAGAGGGGAACGGTCTAGGATTGCTACCAAAATTACTCCTATAAGCATTGTTGTTAAAATTTTTTCTAGAGATAAAGTTCACATCTACTTGTTCTTGAGCAATCAAAGAATTTAAAGGAACATCACGAGGATCAACAGAGGATTGCTTCGAAAGTAGAGACATGATCAAGTCAACTTTTTCATTAAGGGAGGAAATTTCCTCGACAGAGTTTACCTTCCTACCTGTTGGAGCGCGTTCGGTGTGCCATTGGGAATAGTTGGTCATCATCTCATCGAGAAGCTTCGTGGCAGCACCAAGTGTAGTTGACATAAAGGTTCCTCCCACGGCCGAATCTAACAAGTTCCGCGAGGTAAAGTTCAAGCCTGCATAAAAAGTTTGGATAACCATCCAAGTAGTCAAACCATGAGTAGGGCAGTTCTTGATAAGAGATTTCATACGTCCCCAAGCTTGGGCAACGTGTTCATTATCCAATTGTTTAAAATTCATTATGTTACTTCTCAGTTGGATAATTTTAGCAGGTGGATAGTATTTTCCAATAAAAGCATCTATGCACTTGTCCCATGAATCTATGCTATTTCTAGGCAAAGACTGAAACCAAATTTTAGCTCCTCCTCTCAAGGAGAAAGGAAAAAGCTTAAGCTTAACAATATTACCATCTATTTCTTGGTACTTTTGCATATCACAAAGTTCAACAAAGTTGTTCAAGTGTAAAGCAGCATCATCTCCAGCACCGGAGAATTGATCTTTCATAACTAGATTCAGTAAAGCAGGTTTAATTTCATATGAAGGTGCTGAAGTGGCAGGTGTAGTGATAGGTGTGCTGATAAAGTCATCGTTGTTGTGACTAGTGAAGTCACACAACTTGGTGTTCTCGGTGGAACCCATAGTAGCAAGCAAGCAAGATAACTATTTTTGTGATTTTCGATAAAAGATACTAAAGCAAAAACTGAAAGGTAAACTAACAAGACTAAAAGCAAAGGTAAAAGATAGCATGCAACTCCCCTATCTTGAAGAGTGGAGTCCCCGGCAACGGCGCCAGAAAAACTCTTGCTAGGCTTCTCGCCCCTCGTTGGTTACCCTAAGTGGAAGGTGTGAGATGTAGTGTTGCGGAAGTTTTTCCCTTGGCAAAGATACCAAGGATCGAATCCCCAGAGACTCCTAGGTTCAACAAGAAGGTGTCAACTGCTACGGCGCCAGATATTAGCAATCAACGTGGACATGCACACAGATACAAATAACTTTGCTCCCAACGAGTACAGAGAGATTGTCAATCCCTCCGGCCTTGTAGTTCACAAAGGATTAAACGCAAGTGATAGTAGTGATAGATATAATTGCAATAGTAAATAAAAGCGAAAAGTAAATAGCGGATGTGATCAATGATGGTAATATGGACCGGAGTCTCATGATGTTCACTAGTGATGTCTCTCTCCCAAAAGACGATAAAATAGCTATGTGAGGTAAACGAATTACAGCTGGGCAATCGACAGGACCATGTGCGCAAACCAATGCTGACTACATTGCAAGAAAGGTTGAGGTTCAAAGCATGGGCGGTACGCCAAAGTAAGTAGACCGAAATCCATCAATATCTACTACTAATCATCCACCTTGAGATATCTATCCAGAACATCTCACTGGTATTAAGTTGCGAGTCCCACCCATAGTGTAAACTCAATGCAACAGACAACTGCATTAAAAGAACTTTGCGTAAAGTAAACAATCCTTGCACCCGCGGGCACAAGCACCGTTGTTTTCCCCCTTGTGGCAACATCACATCCCCTAGACTCATGTTTCTGTCACTCAAACTAGTCATCGAGGGGCATGAATCCACAATCAAGCATAACGTTCCCTCTTGGAGTCACTATCTATTACTTGGCCAAAGCAATAAATAACAACGGAGAACATGCAAGAATTACTTACGAACATAAATATAAAAGAGGTAGATGAAATATATTACTCAAGCACAATCTGAACATAATCTCATAATCCATCGGATCCCAGCAAACTCATCATAGCAACAGCATAAGGATTACATATGTGCCTCGATCATGTAGGGCAGCTCACGAGGACTAATTAGTGAAGCACAAGAACGGGAGGAGAACATCACATAGCTACTGGTCATGGACTCATGGTCCAAGGGAGACTACTCACAACTCATCCGAGAGGTGTCCATGGTGGTGGAGAGGCTCCCGGTGGTGATCCTCCTCTCCGGCAGGGTGCCGGGAAGAGTTCTCCTGGTGCTCCCGATCTTGGAAGCGGCGGCGACGGCGGAACAGAGATGAGATCGCGAAAAGAGTTCCTCCCTCGAGGGTTTCGGGAGACGCTTTAAATATATGCCAAAGGGGGCATCGGAGGAGCCTCGGGGGGCCCAGGCGCCCCCCCGGCGCGGCCCGGGGGGGGG
>LR738714.1:63058928-63095496 GCA_902687465.1 Secale cereale | reverse complement strand
CCAGGGCGCCTGGAGCCCTGGTGGCCCCCCCGGCTGTCCTTCGGGCGCACGGTAGTTTCTGGAACGCTGATTTTTTATATAATTTTTCTGGATTTTTCCTGGCAGTTCTCGTAATGTGAAAACCTGAAATACAAAAACAGCCGAAAACAGAAACTGGCACTGGGGTGCACTGAGTTAATAGGTTAGTCCAAATATGATCAAAAGTGTATGGAAGTGTATAAATATCATAGCAATATCAACCAAAAGAGGCATGGAGCAAGCAGAAATTATAGATACGTTTTGGACGTATCATGCGCCAGCCCATTAGGGCTGGACACTTCCCCCTTGCGGCCTAGGGGTCCCACCGGGATGGGTGGCCCCACCCGGTGGACCCCCGGGGCCCCTCCGGTGGTCCCGGGACGCTCCCGGTGACCCCCGGAGATCACCCGATAGCCGAAACCTGACTTCCTATATATCAATCTTTACCTCCGGACCATTCCGGAACTCCTCGTGACGTCCGGGATCTCATCCGGGACTCCGAACAACTTTCGGGTTTCCACGTGCATGTATCTCTACGACCCTAGCGTTACCAAACCTTAAGTGTGTAGACCCTACGGGTTCGGGAGACACGTAGACATGACCGAGACCACTCTCCGGTCAATAACCAACAGCGGGATCTGGATACCCATGTTGGTTGCCATGTGTTCCTCGATGATCTTCATCGGATGAACCACCGTGTCAAGGATTCACTCAATCCCGTATGTTATTCCCTTTGTCCATCGGTACGGTACTTGCCCGAGATTCGATCGTCGGTATTCCCGATACCTTGTTCAATCTCGTCATGGCAAGTCTCTTTACTCGATCCGTAATCCATCATCCCGTGACAAACTACTTAGTCACATTGAGCTCATTATGATGATGTCTAACCGAGTGGGCCCAGAGGTACCTCTCCGTCATACGGAGTGACAACATCCCAGTCTCGGTTCGTACCAACTCAACAGACACTTTCGGAGATACCCGATGCGTACCTTTATAGCCACCCAGTTACATTGTGACATTTGGCACGCCCAAAGTATTCCTACGGCATCCGGGAGTTGTACAACCTCATGGTCTAAGGAATAAATACTTGACACCGAAAAGCTTATGCATTACGAACTATATGATCTCGTGCTATGCTTAGGATTGGGTCTTGTCCATCACATCATTCTCCTAATGATGTGATCCCGTTATCACTGACATCCTATGTCCACGGTCAGGAAACCGTGACCATCTGTTGATCAACGAACTGGTAACTAGAGGCTCACCAGGGACTCATTGTGGCCTATGTATTCACACATGTATCGCTGTTTTCGTACAATACAATTCAAGCATGAATAACAGACGATTATCATGAACAAGGAAATATAATAATAACACTTCTATTATTGCCTCTAGGGCATATTTCCAACACACCGGAGGCACGGGAGGACCAGCAACGTATGCACGAAAAAGACGTCATACATCAGGGTCATGCCAGCTACGCTCTTACCAAACAAGAGAATGAAATCTTCTTTGAATTCCTGCTCAATATGAAGGTCCTGTCTGGCTTCTCATCGAATATAAAGGGAATAATAAATATGGTAGACAAAAAGTTCCAGAACCTAAAGTATCATGATTGCCATGTGATTATGATGCAACTGCTTCCGTTTGCATTGAGGGGGCTTCTGCCGAAAAACGTTTGATTAGCCATTGTGAAGCTATGTGCATTCCTCAATGCAATCTCTCATAAGGTAATCGATCCAGAAATTATACCAACGTTAGAGAATAATTTGGTGCAATGTCTTGTCAGTTTCGAGTTGGTGTTCCCACCATCCTTCTTCAATATCATGACGCACGTCCTAATTCACCTAGCCGAAGAGATTTCCATTATGGGTCCTATATTTCTACACAATATGTTCCCCTTTGAGACGTTCAAGGGAGTCTTAAAGAAATATGTTCATAACCGTGCTAGGCCAGAAGGAAGCATCTCCAAGGGCCATGCAAATGAGGAGGTCATTAAGTTTTGTGTTGACTTTATTCCTGACCTTAAGGCGATTGGTGTTTGAAATGTGTACTTATGTGCTTCGAACAAACGTCATCAATTATCAACCCTTTCTAACTTCATTTGCAATTTTTCATGCATTTACTGAATTTTTTTCCAGCTAAACGACCCTGTAATTGAAAATCACTACAAATGAACACTGAAAAGGTTGACAGTTGGCATGGTATCATCATTTCACCCATATAACATGTGCTAAAAAGTTGCGAGGGTTACGACAAAATCTGGATGCACTTTGTGAACACAATGGATAATCTCTTTCAAAGTATCACGGTTTCGGACGAAAACTCATTTGTTACAAATGCATTTCATTTTTAAAACTTATTTGAACTCCAGACTTTTTGTGCATTCAGTATGCACCTTTCAAAGCCAGGGGCGGAGCCAGGATGAAAACCGAGAGGGGGCAAAGATATACACATTTTTTTCCACAAACATGTATACAAACTAATGCCTAAATCTTTTAAAAATCGAGCACACAAGCATACATATAGTCAGTAAGAATCAAAATCATATATTTCTTTATAAGAAAATGTCAGCACACACATAATTATGACAAGTTGATTGCCAAAAGTAAAAGTAAACCAACCACTTACGGAAAAATATATTGTACTGATTGTGAAACATGAATATGTCGACTTTTTGTTGTTGCTACGTTCCCTTTTTAGCCTTCAATTTGCGGGGAAAAGAAACATGTTTAAATATAGAAGGCATATAAACATTGATGGATAAAAAATAAGCTCGAGCACATTACCTCCTTCCGTTTTATCCAGCGACGATTTCCTCATGCTGATTGACACTAAAATCTGTAAGTATCTTCCGTTTAGATGGATCCCGAGTAAGCTTGTTCAGATCAACTATTTCAGGCATACTACGTCATGGATTTTGTGAAATATTGGTACATTAGCTTGCCTGTCAATATCAAATAGTTGAACGTTAAAAGACAGAATTTTACTGTAGATTTTATTCTACTCCCAGATGCTCAAACTTATTGGTACAAAGCTAGATTCAATCAATCTAATTAACATTTTGTACACTATAATTTATAAACATGGATATTTGATACTGTTCGTTACGTTTTTAAACATGGAAATCAGGATCTACTAATAAGAGAACTAAACTTAGGGCTACCTTTATTGAATGATTAATAGTACAGCTTCTTCCGTGGGATGGCGAGCCGGACGGCCGGCGTGTGCAGTGCGGACCGAGGCTGATCGCCGGGGGGACGTCAGATATGCGCAGCCTACAACCGCAGTCGGCGGCGGGGCGGCTTCGGCTCGTCAAGGCAGTCACATGCCATAAACGCGTGTGAAACTCCCGAAGATCTGAACTCGCCATACATTTCTATTCGAGCGATTGAGAACCACCTTTTTTTAGGCGAATTAAGAACCACCTGACCTAATCGTATGCATAAGGCTTGATTGTATTCTCTCTAGACGGGCTGCTTGGCTAATATTTCTCATACACAGGCTTTGAACATACAACAGAAAATAAAGAAGTGGGGGCAAATACCATGGGCTTAGTGGGGGCAACGCCGCATATACTAGGCCTAGTATTAGTGGGCTCGAAAAACAAGTGGGGGCATTCGCCCCCACAAGCATGCACGTAGATTCGCCCCTGTTCAAAGCCACACCCTCAATTTTCAACCCTTTCTGACTTCATTTGCTATTTTTCATGCATTTACAGATTTTTTGAGCTAAATGACCCTGTAATTGAAAAGCACTACAAATGAACTCTGAAAAGGTTGGAAAGTCGGCAAGGTATCATCATTTCACCCACATAGCATGTGCTAAAAAGTTAAGAAGGTTACGACAAAAACTGGATGCACTTCATGCACAAAATAGACAATCTCTTTCGAAGTATCAGGGTTTCGGACGAAAACTCATCTGTTACAAAGGCATTTCATTTTTTAAACTTATTTCAGATCCAGACTTTTTGTGAGTTCAATATGCACCATTCAAAGCCACGTCATCAATTTTAAACCCTTTCTGACATCATTTGCTATTTTTCATGCATTTACTATTTTTTAGCTAAACGACCCTGAAATTGAAAAGCACTACAAATGAACTCAGAAAATGTTGACAGTTGGCATGGTATCATCATTTCACCCACATAGCATGTGCTAAAAGTTGAGAGGGTTACGGCAAAAACTGGATGCACTTCGTGTACAAAATGAACAATCTTTTCGAAGTATCAGGGTTTCAGATGAAAACTCATCTGTTACAAAGGCATTTCATTTTTTAAATGACCTAAGAATTACCAAATTGAATATAATGATAAAACACACTAATATTAAACAGCAGAAAAAAGAATCACCGAAAAACTATTTTTAAAGTAAAGTTATTCACAAACTAGTGATTCACACAAATTTTAAATAATTCAAACTTAAACTATCCAAATTTGAAAACTACTAGCACTAATAGAAAGTTGTAATTTTTTTGACCTAAAGCAAAAAGATTCACTAAAAAACTCTAAACAAATAAAAAAACTACTCAGAAATGAAAGGAAATTAATAAAGCAGAAAACAAAAAAAATTGGAAAATAAATAAATAATGCCTGTATGTTCTGCCGCCATGGCCTGCATACGACTAGAAACCCAACCTCTAGTTTGGGCAGGATGCAGGCCCGTATGTCCCAGTAGGCCCCATAGGCTTCACAGGTCAAATAGGCCCACAATGGCCTCCTTAGAGAGGAGCTCGATACGGTTGCCGCAGCGGGGCTTATAAACCGGTGCGAGCTCCTCTCAACTAGCGAGGTGGGACTAAACATCCACCACGCCCCTCGCCTGGTAGCACACCACCTTTAGTCCTGGCTGGTGGCTCCAACCGCGACTAGAGGTGGTCTTTAGTCGTGGTTGGAGCCACCAACCGCGACTAAAGGCTTGGCTTCCCGCCGCTCAGCCTGCCAAATTTCACCCTTTAGTCCCGGTTGGTGGCTCCAACCGGGAATAAAGGTGCCTCTGATATATACAACACTTACGAATTTCCCCCCCAAATCCTCCATTCTTCTCGACGAGGCCGAACGTAAACACGCCGCCAGGCTGCCAGAGCTCGACTTCGCCATCCTTCTGCGCGCCCCTGCCCCTCGACGTCGCCGTCCGTCCGCGCCCCCGCACCTCGACGCTGCCGTCCGTCCACACCTTTGCCACACCTCGACATCGTGGCCGCCGCGCCCCTGCACCTCACCATCGCTGTCCATCCGCGCCCCTGCCCCTCGACATCGCCGCCCGTCCGTCCGTGCCCCTACCGCACCTTGACGCTACCGTCAGTCCAATGTGAGCTCGCGCGGCGCCCCCCTACTTCCTCGCTAATTTCCTGAGTTTGCGTTGGTATTTCCCATGAAGGGGAAAGGGAAATGCAGAAAAGTAAATTAAGTATTTCCCTCAGTTTTGAGAACCAAGGTATGAATCCAGTAGGAGATTACACACAAGTCGCCAAATACCTGCACAAACAATCGAACAACTTGCACCCAATGCTATAAAGGGGTTGTCAATCCCTACTAGGTTATTTGCAAAAGTGAGATCCGATAGAGATAGATGAACAAGTAAAGTAAATATTTTTGGGTTTTTAGTTTATAGATTGAAAAGTAAAATATTGCAAAATAATAGATCTGAAATTTATAAGATGTAAAATAGACCCGGGGCCATAGGTTTCACTAGAGGCTTCTCTCATGATAGCAAATATTACGGTGGGTGAACAAAATGCCAAGCAATTGATAGAAAATCAAATAATTATGAAGACATCTAAGGCAATGATCATGAATGTAGGCATCACGTCTGAGACAAGTAGACCGACTCCTGCCTGCATCTACTACTATTACTCCACACATTGACCAAAACGATTCTACATCTAGAGTATTAAGTTCATAAGAACAGAGTAACGCCTTAAGCAAGATGACATGATGTAGCGAAATTAACTCAAGCAATATGATGAGAAGCACATCTTTTTATCCTCGATGGCAACAATACAATATGTGTCATGTACCTTTCTGTCACTGGGATTGAGCACCGCAAGATTGAACCCGAAGCAAAGCACTTCTCCCATTGTAAGAAATATCAATCTAGTTGGCCAAACAAAATTGATAATTCGAAGAGAACTACTAAGATATTAGATCATGCATATAAGAATTCAGAAAAGAGTTAAATAATATTCATAGATAATCTGATCATAAACCCACAATTCATTGGATCTGGGCAAACACACCGCAAAAGAATATTACATCAGATTCTCCAAGAACAACAAGGGGAACATGGTATTGAGGATCCAAGAGAGAGAAGAAACCATCTAGCTACTAGCTATAGACCCGTAGGTATGTGGTAAACTACTCACACTCCATCGGAAGGGCAATAGGGTTGATGTAGATTCCCTCCGTGGTTGATTCCCCCTCAGAGTACCGGAAAAGGCCTCCATATGGGATCTTGTGGGAACAGAAGATTACAGCGGCAGAAAACTGGTTTTGATGGATGTTCTGATGTTTCTGGAATATATGAGAATATATAGGCGGAAGAAGTAGGTCAGGGGAGGCACGAGGGGCCCACAAGGTAGGGGGCGCGCCCTCCACCCTTGTGGCCTCGTCGCAGATCCCCTGGCGTGTACTCCAAGTCTATCTGATGTCTTCTGGTCCAAGATTTTTTTTCCAAAAAGTTTCAATCCGTTTGGACTCCGTTTGATATTACTTTTCTGCGGAACTCAAAAACAAGGAAAAACATAAACTAGCACTGGGCTCTGGGGTAATAAGTTAGTCCCAAAAATCATATGAAATAGCATATAAAACATCCAAGATAGATAATATAATAGCATGGAACTATAAAAAATTATAGATACGTTGGAGACGTATCAAGCATCCCCAAGCTTAATTCCTGCTCGTCCTCGAGTTGGTAAATGATACAAACTGAATTTTTGATGTGGAATGCTACCCGACATATTTATTAATGCAATATTCTTTATTGTGGCGTGAATTTTCAGATCCATAAGACTCAAAATAAAAGTTTCTCAATATCAAAATAATAATACTTTAATCATACTAAAATCAATCTATAAAGCTTCAAAAATAACATGGCTAAAGAGCGTTATCCCTACAAATCATATAGTCCCTATGCTCCCTTTTCTTAACACAAAACACCCCTCATGCCCATCCCGGAGTCAGCCGAGCAATTGCTTTCATGCTCTACTCTTTCAAGCCTTTTTTCAACTCTTCACGCAATATATGAGTGTGAGCCATAGACATAGCACTATGGGTGGAATGGAGGTGGTAATAGACAAAAGGTGGGAGAAAGTCTCACATCAACTAGGCAAATCAATGGACTATGGAGATGTCCATCAATCGATATGAATGTGAGTGAGTAGGGATTGCCATGTAACTGATGCAATAGAGCTATAAGTGTATGAAAGCTAAAAAAAGACAACAAGTGGGTGTGCATAAACTTTCTTGCTCATGAAGACCTAGGGCATTTGAGGAAGCCCATCGTTGGAATATTGTCGGTGTACTAAGGTAGGGGTACCTCAGTACCCCAACTTGTGCACGGGCAGTAGCAGCTCCCCGCGGTAAGGCTTACCGCGTGCTCGTCGGAGACTTTTCTGATCCATATGAAGCCATTCAAAAACAAAGTATACAAGACAGAAGATCAAGGCCCCGGCAAGTGGAGCTTGCCGGGAAGGCCGTCCCAGGCCCAAGACCACCACACTAGCACAAGACCCTGGCAAGAGGAGCTTGCCAGGAAGACCAGAAGACTGCATCTCAGAAGACATGCCTCGGCGCATTCTGCGCCCCGGCAGGGCCCGGGGAGCGGCAAGCTTCCGGGCCCGGCAAGGCCAAGACCCCGGCAAGGTGCTTGCCGGGGAGGCATGCGCTGTGTGCCCGCGCTCCAGCTCATCGGTCCACGTGTCGCCCTGGGGCCATTCCAGGGACGCGTGGCGGATGGCTGTGCAGCCTGGGGGACACGGTGGCACTCCACGGTGACAAAGCTATCGCCGTGGCAGACGGAGACGCAAGGGCGGGCGCTTTTGGGGTCGACGGTGACGGGCATTTAATGCTCTTGTCCCCCACTGTCAAAGTAGGTGATGACCACTGTTCATCCACTGTTCCCGCACTGTTACAACTACCACCAAAGTTACGTTTTTACCCTTTTCTTCTACGTTGACACCTGTCGGTGACCCCTTTAGCTATAAAAGGAGGCCCATGCACAACGTAGAAGGGGTTCGGAACCCAGATCGCTCATTCACTCAGTGTAGCTAGTTCTTCAAGCTCCCGAGCTCCACACTCAATACAATCTAAGCAGGAGTAGGGTTTTACGCGTCTATCGCGGCCCGAACCTGGGTAAACTGCCTGCGTGAGCTCTACGATTTGCTCTTTGTGCTCCCTCCGCTCCCTTACCGCACGAACAAGGGGCTCCGGTCCCATAGGTGCTCGTGGTGGACAGTTTCCCCCGACATCTTTGGCGCGCCAGGTAGGGGGCGTCGAGGTTGTGCGAATCTGATCCGGCGTTCACGCGGGCGCATCCTTCATCAACCTCTCCAGCCACGTCAATTTCATCAGCAATAACAGCATGGCCCCGAAGAAGAAGGCTTCGGAAGTAGGAGGCCCGTCTGCGTCTGTTCCACCGCCACCAGAACCAACGGTGGGTGGAGGAGACCCCGTCGGAAGGGTGGTCGCTGGCGAGGAAACTCGCGGCACCACCAAATCCAAGGACAAGACGGACGACCGAGCCTCGGTCTCCGTGGACGCGCCACGTCCATCTCAGCAAACGACGACCCAGCAGCGCCGTGGTACAGGAGGTACCATCCGCTTGCTGGGGCAAGGGCAAGTCGGAGGTTCGCGGGATGCTCCAGACCACCGTCCGGGCACGAGCAAGGTGCGGTCACCAGGGCGGGAAACTGCTCCTTCTAACCCCGTTAGGAGTCCGAGCATATCCCGCTCCTCGCACCGCTCGCCCCCGCTCCCCTCCTCTCCAGCAGAAGCGCTCGCAAGAGCGCAACTGCTCCTCGACTTCCCTCCAGCGGCGGACAAGGCCGAAGACTGGAGGGCAACAATCCAAAGCCTCATCGCCTTCGCCAACAACGACACGCCGCAGCAGCCGGCGACGTCGCGGCCGCGGCAAGTCGAGAAGACGAAGGCCGATGGCGACAAGACCGCCGGGGGTGCAACCACCGTGCACTCCCCGCCGCGGAAGCAAAGAACGCCGCCCCGCCGGATCAACGTCGACGACGACTCTACGGCGTCGTCGGATCCGCGGGCTCGTCGGGACCAGCGCCAGGTCCTTGACGATCGGCGACAAGAAGACGCTCGGACGACGATCGAGCGCCGCCGAGAAGCTCGGCGACAATCAGATCAACGCGCTGGGACCGCTGTTGACACACACGCACCCGGTGAGCCACGCGACTTGCCGTACGCGGCAGGTTGCCCTGCGTTCACCCGTGAGCTGCGGCGTGTCCAGTGGCCCAGCATGAAGAACTTCAAGCCCGACGTACCGGAGAAGTACGACGGCAAGACGCACCCCTCGGAATTCCACAGCATCTACACCATCGCGGTGCAGGCTGCCGGGGGGCGCGACGAGAAGATACTGGCGAACTACTTCCCGCTGGTGCTTAAGCCGAACGTCCGTTCTTGGCTTATGCACTTGCCGGAAGGCTCCATTTCTTCTTGGGCAGATCTTTGCCACCAGTTTGTCGGCGCCTTCACGGGCGGCCACAAACCCCCCGGCCAGGAGAGCGATCTCCACATCTTGGCCCAGAAGGAAGGAGAACCTCTGCGCAAGTACATCCAGCGCTTCAGCCGCGTGCAGCACAATATCCCTGACGTCCACCCTGCCGCGGTTATCAGCGCGTTCCACCAAAACGTGCGTAACCGCCGCATGCGTGAGGAGATGGCCATGACCAAGATACGGGATGTCAGCGAGCTCTATGCTCTAGCTGATAAGTGCGCGCGCGCCGAAGAGGGGAGGAGACTCCCCGGAGAGGATGCTGGCGCAGGAGGAAGCGACAGCGAGGATGCCGCCCCGACAAAGAAGAGCCGGCGGCGGAACAACAGAAGAAAGAGGAACAAGGAAGTGCTCGCCGTCGAGAAGTCCGGCAAGGAGGCTCCTGCCAAGCAAGCACAGGCTGGCGGCTCCGGCAAGGAGCCTGCCCCTGTAGCGGCAGCCGACAAGCAGGACGGCTCCGACAAGCAATACTGCAAGATCCACCGCACCAAGGGCCACAACCTCTCCAACTGCAAACGCGTCGAGTACCTCGTCGAGCAGCAGAAAGCTGAGTACGAGCGTCGCGACAAGGAGAAGGCCCAAGGTGGCGGAGGAGAGCCCAGCAAGAAGCGGCCATTCAATGGCCGGGGAGGACGCCGCGGCAAGGCCAAGCAGCGGCAAGGTGACCGACCTCCCCGGGGCCGCGACAAGGATGAAGAAGACGACGACGATGACATGGAGGAAGAAGATAACAGGAGCAGGAGTTCCAGAAGGCCACGGAAGTCCTGTGCGTCGACGGCGGCGCCTCTCTGCATACTTCCCACCGCCAACTCAAGCAGTGGGTGCGGGAAGTAAATGCAGCTGAGCCGCCCGTGGAGTCGCGCAGGCTCCTCAAATGGTCCAGCACGCCCATCATTTTTGATCTTGAGGATCACCCTGACCGCACCACTGCGGTCGGGTGCTTGCCGATGTTGGTCTCACCAACCATCCGCAACCTCAAGGTCACCAAAATGTTGGTTGACGGCGGGGCCGGCCTGAACTTGATCTCCTCTGCTGTGATAAAGAAACTCCAAATCCCAGATGGCGAGCTCGAAGAGACCGGTTCGTTCCAAGGAATAAACCCGGGGAGGAGCAAGCCAAAGGGGAAGATTACTCTGCCAGTGACCTTTGGCGGGCTGCTGAACTTCAGGACGGAGAGGATAACCTTCTATGTTGCCGATATCCCATTGCCATACAATGGGATACTTGGACGTCCTGCCCTCGCCAAGTTCATGGCAGCTTCCCACTACGCCTACAATGTACTCAAGATGCCGGGGCCGATAAGCGTCATCTCTGTCCATGGCGACAAGAAGGACGCGCTTATCTGCGCCGACAAGATATACCGGGATGCAGCAGCCGCAGCGGAGAAGGACACACTTGCCGCTGAAGCTCCCGGGGGGAAGAAGACGAAGACCAAGTCCGGCAAGTGCTCTGGGACCCACTCCGGCAACCGCACCTCTTCGGAGTGCTGCGCTGCCGTCGAGGACGTTCCATCGAGCTCCACCGACAAGTGCAAGAAGGGGATGGCCGCTCCACCGGCAACCAAGAAGGTGTCCGCCAAGGAGGACGACACTGGTGGTACCTTCACCATCAGTGCTACGCTTGACAGCAAATAGGAAAGCGCGCTCGTTGCCTTCCTGCAGGCGAATGTCGATGTGTTTGCCTGGCAACCATCTCACATCCCCGGTGTTCCCAGGAAGGTGATTGAGCACAAGCTTGCTGTTTGTCCTCATGCGCGGCCCGTCAAGCAGAAGGTCAGGAAGCAAGCCGTGGAGCGCCAAGAATTCATTGCCGAAGAAATCAAGAAACTAGAAGCAGCAGGCCTGGTTAGAGGCATGATCCATCCCACGTGGTTAGCAAATCCAGTTGTCGTGCGTAAGGCCAACGGGAAGTGGAGACTGTGTATAGACTTCACCGATGTGAATAAAGCATGTCCCAAGGATCCATTTCCCTTGCCGCGCATTGACCAGATTGTTGACTCCACCACCGGATGTGAGCTGCTCTCTTTCCTTGATGCGTATTCGGGCTACCACCAGATTTTCATGGCCAAAGAAGATGAAGAGAAGACTGCATTTATCACTCCATGCGGCACGTATTGCTTCATACGCATGCCCTTTGGATTGAAGAATGCAGGCTCAACATTTGCAAGGGTAGTGCACACTGCTTTTGAGCCACAGATCCACAGGAATGTAGAAGCCTACATGGATGACATAGTGGTGAAGAGCAAGAACAAAGATACCTTGATCCAAGACTTGGAAGAAACATTTCAGAACCTGCGCAAGATCTAGCTTAAGTTGAACCCCGAGAAGTGCGTCTTTGGAGTCCCCTCCGGCAAGCTTCTCGGGTTCTTTGTGTCCCAGAGGGGGATTGAGGCCAATCCCGACAAGATAAAAGCCATCGAGCAGATTGAAGCCCCGAAGCGCGTCAAGGATGTCAGGAGGCTTGCAGGTTGTGTAGCTGCCCTCAGTAGGTTCATTTCGAAGTCTGCAGAACGCGCCCTACCTTTCTTCAAGATCTTGAAGAAGGCAGATCCTATGAAATGGACTCCGGAAGCGGAGGCAGCGCTGCAAGACTTGAAATGGTACCTATCCTCCACTCCGATACTTGTCGCACCTAAGCCACAGGAGAAGTTGCTGCTGTACCTAGCAGCAACCAACCAGGTGGTTAGTGCTGCGTTAGTAGCGGAGAGGGAGGCCGACGAGGAGTCAGCACCACCGGCAAGCGAATCCAGCGACAAGCAGGGGGCTCCTCCGACAAGCTCTGGCCCCGACAAGGACAACTCTGCGCAGGAGCAAGGAGAAGTGCGGAAGAAGATGGTGCAGCGCCCAGTGTATTTTGTAAGTTCCCTCTTGCAGGGGGCTAGATCAAGATACTCTGGGGTGCAGAAGTTGCTTTTCGGCCTCCTCATGGCCTCGAGAAAGCTGCGCCATTACTTCCAAGCGCACGAGATAACAGTGGTCACTCGCTTTCCATTGAAGAGGATATTGCATAATCCGGAAGCAACAGGCAGGATCGTCGAGTGGGCACTGGAGCTGTCAAGCTTTGGACTCAAGTTTGAAAGTACTTCAACCATACAGAGCCGAGCTTTGGCAGAATTCATAGCTGAATGGACCCCGACGCCCGATGAAGAAATTCCAGAGACAAGCGCCCCCGTACAAGAAGCGACAAGTGAATGGGTAATGTACTTTGATGGTGCCTTCTCGCTGCAAGGCGCCGGTGCCGGAGTGGTACTCATCGCGCCCACCGGAGAGCACCTCAAGTATGTTATCCAGATGCACTTTCCCAGGGAGCAAGCGACAAACAATACTGCTGAGTATGAAGGCTTGCTTGCCGGCCTCAGGATTGCGGCCGAACTTGGGATCAGGAAGCTGATTGTCCGGGGAGATTCTCGGTTGGTGGTCCGACAAGTTAACAAGAGTTACCAGAGCCCTTTGATGGAAGCTTATGTAGATGAAGTGAGGAAACTTGAAGAACACTTTGAAGGTCTGCAGATGGAGCACGTCCCGAGAGCTCAGAATGACATTGCAGATGGCCTTTCAAAGTGTGCTGCGATGAAGTTACCTGTGGAACCAGGGATCTTCTTGCTCAAGCTAACTCAGCCATCCGTCACACCATCAATTGGGCAACTCAAGAAGAGAAAGTTGGTCTCCGGCGACTATTTGCCGGCGGATCTTCCCGAAGCCGCCGCCAAGGCCCCTAAGATCAACGATCAGAATGCTGAGGAACAGTTTGCTCCTGCAGATCCTCGGATCTGTACAGTTGAAGCAAGCGTTCCCAACAAGCCTCGCCTCGGCGAGCTTGCCGGGGGATCATCAGCTCCGGCAGAACCAGAGGTTCTTGCCGTAGAAGCTGGGGTTCCCGCAGCGGCCCTCATGCCTTTAGTCCTTGCTGTTGAGCCTCGGGCTCCAGCATGGGCGCAGCAGATCGTCCGTTTTCTGCAAACTGGAGAACTTCCCGACGACCCAGAAGAGATAGAGAAGATAACCAGGCAGTCGAGTATGTACCAGTTCATGGATAACGAGCTGTACAGAAGAAGACTCAATGGTGTCAGGTTGAAGTGCATTCCCAGAGAACATGGACAGAAGCTGTTGGCGGAGATACACGGAGGCATATGTGGCCACCACATTGGCGCAAGGGCACTTGCCGGGAAGGCGTTCAGGCAAGGGTTCTTTTGGCAAGAAGCCCTCCAAGATGCGACTGCACTAGTAACCAAGTGTGAAGCGTGCCAGTTCCATGCCAAGAAAATTCATCAGCCAGCTCAAGCTCTCCAGACAATCCCTTTGTCCTGGCCCTTCTCGGTCTGGGGGCTCGATATCCTCGGCCCCTTCCCTCGTGCTGTCGGGGGCTTTGAGTACTTGTACGTTGCAATCGACAAGTTCACAAAGTGACCAGAAGTGGAACCAGTGAGAAAGGTGACAGCACAGTCAGCGGTCAGGTTCTTCAGGTCGATTGTTTGCCGTTTCGGGATCCCAAACAGGATCATCACCGACAACGGTACACAATTTACTAGTCGCACCTTCATGCAGTACGTCCAAGACCTTGGCGCCATGGTCTTTTTCGCTTCTGTTGCTCACCCGAGGAGCAACGGTCAAGCGAAGAGGGCAAATGCTGAAGTGCTGCGCGGACTCAAGACAAGGACCTTTGACAGGCTGCGTAAGTGCGGAAGAAACTGGATAGAGGAGCTACCGGCGGCTCTTTGGTCAATCAGAACGACACCAAGTCGAGCCACCGGACAAACACCCTTTGCTCTAGTCTATGGAGCAGAGGCAGTTCTCCCCACGGAACTCGTATATGGATCTCCTCGAGTGCTCGCTTATGATGAGCTCGAGCAAGAGCAACTGCGACAAGATGACGCATTGCTCCTCGAGGAGGAACGTCTCCAGGCTGCTGTACGAGCTGCTCGATACCAGCAAGCCTTGCGTCGCTATCATAGCCGCAAGGTTAAGGCCAGGAGTCTCGAGGAAGGCGACCTTGTTCTTCGGCGTGTTCAGTCCGCCAAGAATTCCAACAAGTTGACGCCGAAGTGGGAAGGCCCTTATCGGGTGAGACAAGTCACAAGGCCCGGCGCTGTCCGCCTTGAGACCGAAGAAGGCTTACCGGTGAGCAACTCCTGGAATATAGAGCATCTTCGCAAGTTTCACCCATAAGGCGCGGTTGCCGTGATCCGCTCCGGCAACCACCTTTTGTACAAGCCTTGCCGCTGTTGCATGTAACCCTTTGTACAAAGCCGGGCGCAGACCCCGTGCATCAGTAAAGTTTTTGTGTTTTGCACTATTTGCCTTTTCCATGCTTCTCTTCGCTATTCGCATGCATTATTTGGCATCTTGTGCAACACACGAACCCGGTAAGCATTAGCACGCCGAAAGGCCCTATACTTGTTTTCCCTCCTCTTTTTCTTTCCCTCTTAAGCAGAAGGAATGTTCCTCGCGCACAAGTTTGCCGGGGGGGAAGGAGATGGAGGATAAACCAAGTGCTGTTCAAGAAAGAGAAGCCTTGTCGGGGAAACAAGCGATATACGAAAGCTAAGTTACCAGAATTTGAGCAGTTCAAACTTTTAAATTTTTAGTTATCTTCCTTGAACAACCACACTTTGTATGGAAAACCTGTGCGCGGAGGAACCTACCCGTGGCTAGCCGCACCCTTGTCTTGTTTTCGAGTACGCTCAACGACTTAAGTGAGCTGCGACAAGTGTCGCGCCCTTGCTTCGTTTTCGAGTTCGCTCAGCAAGCTAAGTGCGTTGCGACTAGCTGCGGCAAGGTTGCTTGCCGGTAAGACCTTGGCCAGCAGGCTGCTCAGAGTCCAGCACTCAGCGCTCGCGGCAAGGGCCCCTTGCCGGCGAGTTCCCTGGAAGCGTAGGGTTAAAAGCATACAAAGTAAAGGGCCAAAGCAAGGGAGATAACACTGCATCGATTGATCGAAATAAGATAATATATCACAAGGGATAACTTGTCGCAATGACTAATAAGTTCATGTTCGTGGCACACTATGCAGCAGCAAAAGAAACAAAGAAAAGGAGGCCTAATCCACGCGATCGCCCTCACGCCTGGAGATCTTGTTCACCTTGGCGATGATGTGGGCGACCTGCCCCTTCAGCGCCTCCATATCCGCGTCGGCCGGCAAGCTGCGGAGAACGTTGACGAGGTTTATACCAGGATTGCGGTACACTATCTTCGTCAGAACGCGCTCCAAGGTTCCCACGCAGAGTTGGCGCGACTCCTCGGCCAGCTGCGCGGGAAGCTTCTCCTGAAGACGAACGAGCGCCGGCGCGATCCCTCTGAAGAAAAGACTGAGCTTGGCGCTGTGGGGGAGGTTTGGATCCGGAGAGTATATGAGGTGCTCCACCCTCATCGCCATCAGCTCCTTGTCGATGGCAGCGGCGGAAGCCACCAGGTCTTCGGTCCATACTTCGACGGTCCGGCGGAAGTTGTCAGCTGAAGTGGCAGCGCTCTCCACTAGGCCTCGCTCCTTGCGGAGCTCGTCCTTCAGCTTGGTTTCGCGGTCCCGGACGGCGTCAAGAGAATCCTTCAGCGTGGAGACCTTCAGCTCCAGATCTGCAATTGAGTCCTTGGCGGCCTTCAGCTCGTCGCCCTGCTTGGAGAGGCGTACCTGGAGTTCTGAGTTGGTATGGGCATCCTTCTCGCGCTCTATGTTGAGCGCGGTGACCCTCTCCGTGCTCGCCTTCAGGTACTCCTCCAGCTGCACCACCTTAGCTTCGAGGTCCTTCTTGGCGGTCTCCGCGGTGGCTGCGGCGGCCTTTGCTTCCTTCAGCTCTCTGCCAAGGGCCTGCTCCCGGGCGGTAAGGTCTTCCTCGTGAGAATCGAGGTCGACCTTCCGCTGGTTGAGCGCTCCCTCTCGCTGGGACAGCGCTTCTCCGGCGAGTCGCTGTTGCTCCTCGGCCTCGGCCTTCTCCAGGAGCCACTCTTGGTACTCTCCAGCAAGCCTCTCGCGCTCCTCCGCCAGGTCGCGGAGGGCCACCTGGTTGGCGGCGCGGAGCTCCGCGGCGCGTTTCTCCATATCTGCTGCGGCCTTGGCGGTGAGGGCTTCCCGAGACTCAAGTTTCACCTGCCTGGCCCGGTAAAGGGCCAGGAGCCGGTGGAGCAACTTCTCCTCCTCGGGCTCGTCGCTCCCGCCAGGCGCCTCGACGATCTTCAGCCCCGCGGAGGCGAGAACCTCCCCATCGAAGGTCTCTCCCTCCTCGGGGGCTCGCGACGAGGATCCCCACGGCACCTGTATGAGGACGCCGTTGGGAGCCTCAAGGTAGAAGGCGGACTGCTCCTTCTCGGCGCAGGGATCGGCGGCCGGCGCAGCGCTAGACGCTCCTGCCGCCTCCGGGCCGGCAGTGTGGCCGCTGTCCCCCTCCCCGGCCGCTGCGTCCGCAGTCGGGGCAGTCTCCTCAGCCGCAGGCTCGTCGGCTCCTGCCATGTCTTCGACGACAGGGGCGTTGCCGCCGTCGCCCTGCGCGCCTTCCTCGCCGACGACCTCGGTCTCCATCCGGTTCGGCGCGGGAGGATCTAGAAATAGAAGAAAAAGAAAAGAAAGAGTTCAAGCAAATATCCAAAAAAGATAAGTCCAAGAAGACGAGGTTACAAGACTTACCTTGGCGGACTTCGTCGACGACAGGCTCCCTCGCCGGGGAGCTCTCCCTTGGCGGGGTGGCCACCCTCACTGGGCTGCTCGCCCTTGGCGGGGTACTCGCCCTTGGCGGAGTACCCGCCCTTGGCGGAGCGCTCTCCCTCGCCGGAGAGTTCGTCCTTGGCGGGGACGGCGGGGCTTGCGGCTCCTCGGGAGTAGTCTCCGGGCGCTCCTGTGGCTGCGGCTCCACCTCTGCACAAGACAATCAAGACAAAACAGAGCAACAAGATGTTAGTACAAGGCAAAAACTTCAGGCGCGCCCGACGAGCGGAAAGTTCAAAACCAGACTTACGCTGGGGGCTGCGCTGGGGGCTGCTCCTCGGAGCAGCGCTTGGGTCCGGCAAGCTCGTCGCCGGCGCGTCCCCTGTCACCGCGACGGGCGAGTCGTCCTCGACCTCGACTACGGGGACCTTGGCCCTCTTCGCCATCCGCTGGGCCAGGGTCCTGCAAGCAAATCAGAAACAAGATCAGAATCGTCAACGTAGGAATCATGACAGAATTAAAGAAGATACAAAACTTCAAGCACTTACTCCTCTTCCTCGTCGTCGTCGCTGAGGGCGGAGAAATCAAACTCCACCTGAGGCGCGTCCGCGCGAGGAGCATGAGGAGAAGGCTCCCTCGGGCGCTTGGCGGTCCCCGAGGCTGGGGGCTGCGAAGACCCGGCCCCTGTGGACGCCGAGGCCCGGGGAGCAGGCGGAGCAGCTGCTCCGCTCTGAGAAGACCCTCCTCCACTTGGCGCTGACGTACGGGGCGCCTTCGCCGTAGCCTGTGTGCGGGGCGCCTCCGCCGCGGTTGGTGCGCCGGGCGCTCCCGTCGCGGCTTGGCTCCCCCGGGTAGCTCGCGCCGCCCGGCGAGCAGGTTGTTGTCGGGGCGCCTGCGCCCTCGTCGTCGTCGGCGCCTTGTGGAGTCGCTTCAATGGAGATCGCCTGGGACTTGCCCGAGGCGGGGAGGTCTCCGAAGACGAGGAGGCGTCGTCGTTGAGCCCCAGAGACCCACCGGAGTCCTCGCTGGCCCCGGCGTCCTCCTCCTCCTCCTCGGCCGGCTCGCTGGGCCCAGCACTCTGCCCTGCGGCCGTGCTCCCTCCGGCGCCTCCGCTCCCTCCGGCACCTCTGCTTCCTCCGGCAACATCGCCCCTCGCGGCGGCCTCGCTCACGATCCCGGGGATCCCAGCATACCTCAGAGAGGGGACCCCGGTGTAACGCCTCGGACACACCCGCCGGTGGTCGTTACTCCTGGCGGGATCTAGACTGGCCTCACATATCAATACTAGTCTTTTCTGCGCACTTTGTCCTCACTCGTGCGCACCCGTGAGCAACTTCCTGGTCGGTCACCCATCCTGAAACTACTCCAAGCTGAGCACGCTTAACTTTGGAGTTCTATCCGAATGGGCTCCCGGAAAAGAAGGAATTCCTTATTGATATGAGTAGTCTATCATCCCTAATAAGCCAGGCCATCACATACACCCACACTCAGAGGAACCGACGTCCTCGTCGGGCCACAAGAACGTTCCCTCTTGGCACAACCGTCTGTGCTTTCAGGACAGCACATGTGCCATGCCGTGTGCCACGACGGGTCACAAACGTCATGCACAACATGACTGCAAACTGTCCGCAAACATCCGTGTAACCGCGAGGGTCTGCTCTGATACCAACTTGTAACGCCTCGGACACACCCGCCGGTGGTCGTTACTCCTGGCGGGATCTAGACTGGCCTCACATATCAATACTAGTCTTTTCTGCGCACTTTGTCCTCACTCGTGCGCACCCGTGAGCAACTTCCTGGTCGGTCACCCATCCTGAAACTACTCCAAGCTGAGCACTCTTAACTTTGGAGTTCTATCCGAATGGGCTCCCGGGAAAGAAGGAATTCCTTATTGATATGAGTAGTCTATCATCCCTAATAAGCCAGGCCATCACACCCGGCGAGCTCGTCGGGCGGAAGCTTGAGCAGCCTGCGGATCTCCGCCTCCTCTGCTTGGCACGACGCTTCCGCAGCCTCTGCCTCTTCAACTGTAAACCCGAACTCTCCTGCCGCTGCGGCTGCGGCGGCCTCTTCTACCCGGGAAGCAATATAAGCAATCTCCCGCTCAGTGGTGGCCCGGGTGAGACCCTTGATCTCCTCCTTGTTCTTCGGCACCTCCACCAAGTTGTCGAAGAAGCTCATGATGGCATCCGGCGTGGGCACTATCCATGTGGGGTCGACGCCGTGCGAGTCACATGCGGGCATCATTGCGCGCAAAGAGTCCCGAGCCGTGCTGTTGCATAGAGGCACCACCCCCGGGGAGCTCTAAACCACTCCGGGTGGGCCGGGTCGTGCTTAAAAAGCTCCCGGACCATCCCCTTCAGCTCCAGCGACGTGAAGTTGAAGTTCAGTCCTGGGCGCAGTCTCATAATGTCCGCCGCATTGCCGTACTCCCATGCTAGCCTTTTCCTCTCCTGTAAAGGGGCAATGCGGCGGCGGAGGAAGTCTGCCCCTACTTCTCCGATGGTCAACTTGGCTACCCGGAGACGAAGAATTCTGACAAGGGCGACGTTGAGCTTGATGTCGTCCGCGTCCAGATCGCTCCAGTCCCTGCCGCACACTATGGCAGTTGTGCGCGGCGCGGTGAAAGGCTGCGGCTCGTCCTCTACTATCCAACACCAATCCGCGCGCCACTCCTCCCACTTGCCGCGGAGCTCCCCTTGCAGATAGGATTCCTTCTTGTTCAAGCGGAAAACCCAAGAGATACCCCCGGAGAAGGGAGCGTCGGCCTCTACTCTAGGCGTAAAGAAATGCCTAAAGAGCGCTACGTTTGGATAGATCCCTATGTAGTTTTCGCACAGATGTGCGAAAACCGCCGTCATAAGGATGGCGTTGGGGGTGAAGTCTAAGAGGTGGAGGTTGTAGGTGTTCATGATATCACAGAAAAATTCAGAGAATGGAGGACAAAGGCCGCAGTGGAAGAAGACAGCGAAGAAGAAATACCCGCCGGGGTACAGATCCTTGGCGGCGGCGGGGTAAACTCTGGTCCGAGGATGCGCCTTGGTCTTCTTGGCCCAGAACAGGTAGTACTTGTTCCAGAGCTCCCGCGCGCCGAGCCTTGGCGCGAAGACGACATTTCTCTTCCGCAGGAGAGCAAGCTTCGCCGCCTGCTCGGATTTCTCTTTCTTGGCCTTCTCCGCCTTCGCCTTCTCGGTCTTCGGGGCCATGGCGGAGGCGGCGAGGGAAGGGGGGCGAGGAGTCCGGCGGCGCCGCAGATGCGAGAGACGGCGGAGGAGGTGTGGAGGCAGAGCGCAGAGGGGAATTTCTGGAGATGGAAGAAGCAATGAAGACGAAGTAAGGTAACGGCCCCTGCTTCCTCTGCTTTTAAGGGGGAGTGGGGGACGCTCCGCATTTCCCATTAAAGAACGTGGCCACGATCTCTCCCACGACGCCGCAATCGACGCGTGCCGTTAGGGAGGGACGCGGCGGATGCGGAAGGGGAATCGGCGTGTCGTGGGCCGCGCGTGCCCGTGCACTGTTTTGGGCCTGGCCCAACAGCGCTTGGCACCGTGTGTGGCCCAGGCCCGGGGGATCCTGTCGGTGTACTAAGGTAGGGGTACCTCAGTACCCCAACTTGTGCACGGGCAGTAGCAGCTCCCCGCGGTAAGGCTTACCGCGTGCTCGTCGGAGACTTTTCTGATCCATATGAAGCCATTCAAAAACAAAGTATACAAGACAGAAGATCAAGGCCCCGGCAAGTGGAGCTTGCCGGGAAGGCCGTCCCAGGCCCAAGACCACCACACTAGCACAAGACCCTGGCAAGAGGAGCTTGCCAGGAAGACCAGAAGACTGCATCTCAGAAGACATGCCTCGGCGCATTCTGCGCCCCGGCAGGGCCCGGGGAGCGGCAAGCTTCCGGGCCCGGCAAGGCCAAGACCCCGGCAAGGTGCTTGCCGGGGAGGCATGCGCTGTGTGCCCGCGCTCCAGCTCATCGGTCCACGCGTCGCCCTGGGGCCATTCCAGGGACGCGTGGCGGATGGCTGTGTAGCCTGGGGGACACGGTGGCACTCCACGGTGACAAAGCTATCGCCGTGGCAGACGGAGACGCAAGGGCGGGCGCTTTTGGGGTCGACGGTGACGGGCATTTAATGCTCTTGTCCCCCACTGTCAAAGTAGGTGATGACCACTGTTCATCCACTGTTCATCCACTGTTCCCGCACTATTAAAACTACCACCAAAGTTACGTTTTTACCCTTTTCTTCTACGTTGACACCTGTCGGTGACCCCTTTAGCTATAAAAGGAGGCCCATGCACAACGTAGAAGGGGTTCGGAACCCAGATCGCTCATTCACTCGGTGTAGCTAGTTCTTCAAGCTCCCGAGCTCCACACTCAATACAATCTAAGCAGGAGTAGGGTTTTACGCGTCTATCGCGGCCCGAACCTGGGTAAACTGCCTGCGTGAGCTCTACGATCTGCTCTTTGTGCTCCCTCCGCTCCCTTACCGCACGAACAAGGGGCTCCGGTCCCATAGGTGCTCGTGGTGGACAGTTTCCCCCGACAAATATACAAGCCAAGTTCTATAACGAAAAATCCCCACTACTGATACATGAAAGTGACAACATAGGAGACTCTCTATCATGAAGAACATGGTGCTACTTTGAAGCACAAGTGTGGGAAAAGATCGTAACATTGTCCCTTCTCTCTTTGTCTCTCTTTTTTTTCGATGGGCTTCTTTGGCCTCTTTTGTTTATTTGGGCTTGATGGCTTCTCGCCCCTCGTTGGTTACCCAAAGTGGAAGGTTTGAGATGTAGCGTAGCAGCAAGTTTCCCTTGGCAAAGATACCAAGGATCGAATCCCGTGAGACTCCGAGGGTCGACAAGAAGGTGTCAACGGCGCCAGAAACTTAGCGGTTGACAGGACCTGCACACAAATACAAATAACTTTGCTCCCAACGAGTACATAGAGGTTGTCAATCCCTCCAGGCTTGTCGTTTACAAAGGATCAAACGCAAGAGATAATAGTGATAGGTATGACTGCAACTAGGAAGTAAGAACAGTAAGTAAATAGCGGGTGTGATCAGTGATGGTAATATGGACCGGGGTCCCATGATGTTCACTAGTGATGTCTCTCTCCCAAAAGACAATAAAACAGTGACGCGAGGTAAACAAATTACAGCTGGGCAATTGACAGGATTATGTGCGCAAACCAATGCTAACTATGCTGTAAAGAAAGGTAGAGGCTCAAAAGCATGGGCGGTACGCCAAGGTAAGTAGACCGAAATCCATCTGCATCTACTACTAATCATCCACCTTGAGATATCTATCCAGAACATCTCGCTGGTATTAAGTTGCGAATCCCACCCAAAGTGTAGACTCAAAACAACAGACAACTGCATTAAAAGAACTTTGCGTAAAGTAAACAATCCTTGCACCCGCAAGTACAAGCACCGTTGTTTTCCCCCTTGTGGCAACATCACATCCCCTAGACTCATGTTTCTGTCACTCAAACTAGTCATCAAGGGGCATGAACCCACAATCAAGCATAACGTTCCCTCTTGGAGTTACTACCTACTACTTGGCCAAAGCAATAAACAGCAACGGAGAACATGCAAGAATTACTCAAGAACATAAATATAAAAGAGGTGAATCAAATATATTACTCACACACAATCTGAACATAATCTCATAATCCATCGGATCCCAGCAAACTCAGCAGAGCAACAACATAAAGATTACATATGTGCCTCGATCATGTAGGGCAGCTCACGAGGTCTAAACCATGAAGAACAAAGAGGGGAGGAGAACATCACATAGCTACTGGTCATGGACCCATGGTCCAAGGTGGACTACTCACGACTCATCCGGGAAGCGTCCATGGTGGTGGAGAAGCTCCCGGTGGTGATTCTCCACTCCGGCAGGGTGCCGGGAAGAGTTCTCCTGGTGCTCCCGATCTTGGAAGCGCGGCGGCGGCGGAACAGAGGCGAGATCGCGAAAAAGGGTTCCGTCCTCGAGGGTTTCGGGACGCGAGGAATATATATGCGAAGGGGGGTCACCAGAGGCGGAGAGGGGGCCCCAGGCGCCCCCCCTGGGCGGCCAGGGGTGGGGCCGCCCCGGGTGGCCGCTTGGGCCACCCCAGGCTCCCCTCTGGCCCTGCTTTGGTTTTTCTTGAAGCTCCCATTACGCTGATTTTTCCTGTATTTTTCCCGGAATTTTTAGAGCACTTTTAATATGGGGGAAACCTGAAATAGAAAAACAGCAGAAAACAGGAACTGGCACTGTGGTGCACTGAGATAATAGGTTAGTCCAAATATGATCAAAAGTGTATGGAAGTGCATAAATATCATAGCAATATCACATAAAAGAGGCATGGAGCAAGCAGAAATTATAGATACGTTTTGGACGTATCAGGGCTTCATTGGCCTCTTTTATTTACGATAACCTCACACGGGACAATGTTCTAATAATGATGATCATCATACTTTTATTTACTTACAATTGATTCTAAAAAAATTACTTACAACTCGATGCTCAGAACAAGGATATGAATCTATATGAATGCCTCCGGTGGTGTACCGGGATGTGCAATAACCAAGAGTGACATGTATAAAAAATATGAATGGTGGTTTTGCCACAAATACTATGTCAACTACATGATCATGCAAAGCAATATGACAATGATGAAGCGTGTCATAATAAACGAAACAGTGGACTAACATGGCAATATATCTCGGAATGGCTATGGAAATGCCATAATAGGTAGATATGGTGGCTGTTTTGAGGAAGGTATAAGGAGGGTTTTATGCACCGGCGAATGTTGCACGGAACTAGAGTGGGTAGAAAGGTGGAAGGGTGAGAGTGCGTATAATCCATGGACCCACATTAGTCATAAAGAACTCACATAATTATTGTGAAAAATATACTCAGCCCTCAAAGAAAAACGCTACGACGCATGCCCGTAGGGGGGAGGTTGGTAGGAGTTAACCATCGCGCGCCTCCGACCTTCCCACAAAGAGGAAACACTCAAGATATAGTGTGCGCCAATTTGGTTACATAGGCCATACGTGCATGCTTCGGGAATCACAAACCTTAACACAATTATTTCTTTAACCTCACAAACTACCTCTAGCATGACTCTAATATTACCATCTTAACATCTCAAAACAATTACAAGGAGTGAAACTTCACGTAATATTTAATGCTCTCTATATGAAGGTTTTTATTATATCTCCTTTGGATGTCTATCATATTAGGACTAATTTCATAACCCAAGCAAATTACCATGCTGTTCTTAAGAACTCTCAAAATAATATAAGTGAAGCAAGAGATTTCAATAATTTCTACAAAATAAAACCACCGCCGTGCTCTAAAAATATATAAGTGAAGCACTAGAGCAAAATTTCCTAGCTCAAAACATATAAGTGAAGCACACAGAGTATTCTAATAAATTACGATTGAAGCGTGTCCCTCTCAAAAGGTGTGTACATCAAGGATGATTGTGGCAAACTAAAAAACAAAGACTCATATCATACACGACGCTCCAAGCAAAACACATATCATGTAGTGAATAAAAATATAGCCTCAAGTAAAGTTACCGATGGATGAAGATGAAAGAGGGGATGCCTTCTCGGGGCATCCCCAAGCTTAGGCTCTTGGACATCCTTGAATTTTACCTTGGGGTGCCTTGGGCATCCACAAGATTAGGATTTTGCTACTCTTTATTCCATAGTCCATCAAATCCTTACCCAAAACTTGAAAACTCCACAACACAAAACTAAACAGAAAATCTCGTGAGCTCCGTTAGTAATAAAAAGAAAATAACCACTCAAGGTATTGTTGTGATCTTATTCTAATTTTATATTGGTGTAATATATACTGAATTAAAACTTTTACATGGTTCATACCCCTCGATACTAGCCATAGATGCATTAAAATAAGCAAACAACACATAAAAAGGAGGATCTGTAAAAAACAGAACAATCTGTAGCAATCTGAAAACTTCGCATACTTCTGTAACTTAAAAAATTCTAAAAAAATTGGACGACGTGAAGAATTTGCATATCAATTTTTTGTGAAAATTTCAGAAAGTTTTGACGTTCCAGTTATTTATTGAATTATCTGCACTGGGCGCAAAAGTTTCTGTTTTTCAGGAAAATCAAATCAACGATCACCATAAGCCATCAAAAAGGTATTACTTGGCTCAAACACTAATTAAAACACCAAAACACGATTACTACAGAAGCAATAATGTGTAAAACTTGCAAAACATAATCAAAAAGTAAAAAGCAAAAATAAAATTGGGTTGCCTCCCAACAAGCGCTATTGTTTAACACCCTTAGCTAGGCATTGATATTTCAATGATGCTCTCATGAAAGACAATACTTGAAGCACAAAAAAGAGCATCATATAGCATGTGAAAATCACATCTAAGTCTAACATACTTCCTATGCATAGGCATTTTATAGGAAAACAAATTAGCAAGATGATAGCCCACAAGTGTAGGGGATCGCAACCGTTTTCGAGGGTAAAGTATTCAACCCAAATTTATTGATTCGACACAAGGGGAGCCAAAGAATACTCTTAAGTATTAGCAGCTGAGTTGTCAATTCAATCACACCTGGAAAACAAAGTAATATGATAGTAGCGGTAACGGTAACAAAGGTAACGATAGTGTTTTTGTAGTTTTTGTAATAGTAGCGACGGAAAAGTAAATAAGCAACAAGCAATATGGGAAAAGCTCGTAGGCATTAGATCGGTGATGGGAAATTATGCCGGATGCAATTCATCATGTAGAAGTTATAACCTAGGGTGACACAGAACTAGCTCCAGTTCATCAATGCAATGTAGGCATGTATTCCGAATATAGTCATACGTGCTTATGGAAAAAACTTGCATGACATCTTTTGTCCTACCCTCCCGTGGCAGCGGGGTCCTATTGGAAACTAAGGGATATTAAGGCCTCCTTTTAGTAGAGTACCAGAACAAAGCATTAAAACATAGTGAATACATGAACTCCTCAAACTACGGCCATCACCGGGAGTGGTCCCGATTATTGTCACTTCGGGGTTGCCGGATCATAACACATAGTAGGTGACTATAGACTTGCAAGATAGGATCAAGAACACACATATATTCATGAAAACATAATAGGTTCAGATCTGAAATCATGGCACTCGGGCCCTAGTGACAAGCATTAAGCATAGCAAAGTCATAGCAACATCAATCTCAGAACATAGTGGACACTAGGGATCAAACCCTAACAAAACTAACTCGATTACATGATAGATCCCATCCAACCCATCACCGTCCAGCAAGCCTATGATGGAATTACTCACGCACGACGGTGAACATCATGGAATTGGTGATGGAGGAAGGTTGATGATGACGATGGCGACGATCTCCACTATCCGGAGCCCCGAACGGACTCCAGATCAGCCCTCCCGAGAGAGATTAGGGCTTGGCGACGGCTCCGTATTGTAAAAAGTGATAATTCTTTCTCTCTGATTTTTTTCTCCCTGAAAGTGAATATATAGGATCTGGGGATACGTCGGTGGAGCACCAAGGGGCCCACGAGGCAGGGGGCGCGCCCTAGGGGGGCGCCCCCACCCTCCTGGACAGGGCGTGGGCCCCCTGGTCTGGATCTTCTTGCAGGTATTTTTTTGTATTTTCCAAAATAATTCTCCGTGGATTTTCAGGTCATTTCGAGAACTTTTTATTTCTGCACAAAAACAACACCATGGCAATTCTGCTGAAAACAGCGTCAGTCCGGGTTAGTTCCATTCAAATCATGCAAGTTAGAGTCCAAAACAAGGGCAAAAGGGTTTGGAAAAGTAGATACGTTGGAGACGTATCACAAGACAAGCAAGATCTAGCATATGCAAGGAAGAAGAAAAAGCCAATAGCAATGTCAACATAATGATAGGTAATTTAGTAACATGAAAATTCCTACAACCATATTTTCCTCTCTCATAATAATTACATGTAGGATCAAACTCAAATTCACCAATATAGCTATCACATAAGATATTTTCTTCATGATCCACATGCATGCAAAGTTGACACTCTTCTAAAATAGTGGGATTATCACTAACTAAAGTCATGACCTCTCCAAGCCCACTTTTATAAAAAAATTCATGAGATTGATCATTCTCCAAATATGTGGGATCTAAAGTTGACACTCCTCCAAACCCACTTTCAATATTATTGCAAACATTACTATCAATCTCATATTCATCATGGGGTTTAAATATATTTTCAAGATCATAAGAAGAATCACCCCAATCATGATATTGCAACAAGTAGTGGACATAGCAAAATTAGCAACCCCAAGCTTAGGACTTTTCATATCATTAGCACAATTTACATTAGTAGAATTTATAATAACATCATTGCAATCATGTTTTTCAATCAAGGAGCTATCGTGAATCACTTCATAAATTTCTTCTTTCAACACCTCACAAATTTCAAATTCACAAATTTCAAGCAAAACCCTAATACGTCTCCAACGTAGCTATAATTTTTTTATTGTTTCATGCTATTATATTATCATTCTTGGATATTTTACAATCATTTTATAGTCATTTTATATCATTTTTCGATACTAACCTATTGACATAGTGACAAGTGCCAGTTGCTGTTTTCTGCATGTTTTTTACATCGCAAGAAATCAATATCATACGGAGTCCAAACACCGCGAAACTTTTTGGAGATTTTTTATGGGCCAGAAGACACCCAATGTGCCAGAGCTGCACCTGGGGGGTGCCCCGAGGGGGACACAACCCACCAGGGCGCGCCCAGGTGTGTTGTGCCCACCTCGGTAACCTCTCGCACCGCCTCTTTGCTCTATAAATACGCAAATATTCCAGAAACCCTAGAGGAGTCGACGAAATTCTATTCCAGCCGCTGCAAAGTCCAGAACCACCATATCCAATCTAGACACCATCAGGGAGTGGTTCACCATCTCCATTGGTGCCTCTCCGATGATGCGTGAGTAGTTCCTTGTAGACCTATGGGTCCAAAGTTAGTAGCTAGATGGCTTTCTCTCTCTCTTTTGATTATAAATATAATGGTCTCTTGGAGATCCATATCATGTAACTCTTTTGCGGTGTGTTTGTTGGGATCCGATGAACTTTGAGTTCACGATCAGATCTATCTTTTTATATCCATGAAAGTTATTTGAGTCTTCTTTAATCTCCTATATGCATGATTTCTTATAGCCTCGTATTCCTTCTCCGATATTTGGGTTTTGTTTGGCTGACTTTATCTATTTATCTTGCAATGTGAAGAGGTGCTTTGTAGTGGATTCGATCTTACGGTGCTTGATCCCAGTGACAGAAAGGGAACACACGTATGTATCGTTGCTACTAAGGATAAAATGATGGGGGTCTATTTCTACATAAATAAATCTTGTCTACATCATGTTATCATTCTTATTGCATTACTCTGTTTCTCCGTGAACTTAATACACTAGATGCATGATGGATAGCGGTCGATGTGTGGAGTAATAGTAGTAGATGCATGCAGGAGTTGGTCTACTAATCTTGGACGTGATGCCTATATAATGATCATTACCTGGATATCGTCATGATTATTTGAAGTTCTATCAATTGCCCAACAATAATTGTTTTCCCACCGTTTGCTATTTTCTCGAGAGAAGCCACTAGTGAAATCTACGGCCCCCGGGTCTCTTTCTCATATTATTTGCCTTTGCGATCTATTTTCCTTTGCTTTTATTTTCAGATCTATTAAACAAAAAACCCAAAATTACCTTGCTGTAATTTATATTATTTGGCGTTCGATCTATCAATAGTTACAACTCTATCACGTCCGTTACCCGAAAGGGATTGACAACCCCTTTTACACGTTGGGTTGCGAGTATTTGTTATTTGTGTGCAGGTGCTGTTTACATTGTGTTGCTTGGTTCTCCTACTGGTTCGATAACCTTGGTCTCATCACTGAGGGAAATACCTACTGCTGCTATATTGCATCATCCCTTCCTCTTTGGGTAAATACAGATGTAGTTCTAGCAGACATCAAATGGAATTTTTGGCGCTGTTGTCGGGGAGCACCTTCAACATATATCAGGTTCCTAATCACAAATCTCATCTCCTCGCAATTTACATTATTTGCCATTTGCCTCTCGTTTTCATCTCCCGCACTTCACAAATATTTGCCATTTTATTCGCCCTCTTTTCCTTTCGCCGTTTTTCTTGCCGGATCTATTTGAGTTCTTGTCATCATGGCTAGTCCTCCCCTCAACATTTGCACCCCCGAGAACGAAGTTCTAAACTTTAAGCAAAGAGGAGGAGATATCCTAAAAGATGCATGGTACCGGATTTGATCTATTCACAAGCAATCCACTATTGTTCTTCTTCAAAAAAATTATGTGGGAATTTCTACTTGGTATAGATTTGTTCTTGATACTATTACCGGAGGAAATTTCTTAAATTGTCCTCCTTCTGATGCTTTGAATGCTATGGGAATTTTAGTGGGATCTCCTCGTATTATCGTTAATGAAACAACTTTGACTCTTGAGCACATTATGAAAAGATTAGATGCTATAGAAAAGGGGATGCTTACTAAAGAACATATCAAAAATTTAGACAAAAAGATGCATGATCTTGCTAATAAATTTATACCTAAGGCGGGTGATTTTTTAATTGCTAAAGGAGACGGAACCCATAGTCAATGAAAGAATAGAAGAAAGCCCTTCTTGGATTGATAAATTGGAAGAAATTCTTAGTAACTTGGGTACTGCTTTTTCTTCCGTCAACACTATTGAGAAAACTCCCGTAAAAGGTCGTAAGAATAAAGGAGATTCTTCTAGTAATAACAAAGGGGATCTTAAGATGATTAGTATTCACCCCAATTTTATTGAAATAATAGAAAAACCTCTTTACAAAAGCAAATTCTTTGATCTTGTTCCTAGAAGTATCTTTGTTGAAGAATTATATGCTAAGTATTTAAAGAAATGTGTGATTAAGGATTTGGAAAACAAGGATGACACCACTTAGATCTTTGCTTCATGCCTAGCTAAGGGCGTAAAACTATAGCGCTTGTTGGGAGGCAACCCAACTTGTATCTTTTTGATTTTTGATTTCCTTACCGTTTTCAATAAAATACCCTTTAATACCTCTGTTTAGATGTGTTTTGTGGTTTGAATAAAGGTTTGTGCCAAGCAAAGCCTTAGGATCATGTTGGATGTTAGTAGATTTGATCTTGCTGAAAAACAGAAACTTTTGCACTCACAAGAAAAATTCTCATTTTTAACAGAAGAGTGCCTTTTGGTTGATTATTTTTGCAGAAGATTAATATACAAATTGCCCACGTGGCCCTATTTTTCTCAAGATTTTGGGAGTTACAGAAGTATTCTAAACTTCCATATTAGTACGAACCGTTCTGTTTTTGATAGATTCTGTTTTTATTGTGTTATGTGCTTGTTTTGATGATTCTATGGTTTTCTTTGATGAGTTTTGCCATAGAAAAGTTGGAATAAAGTAGATATAATACAAATACAAAATATGAATTGGTTTTCTACATCACATATACTAGTGATTTGTTTTCTTATACTAACGGATCTCAGAAAAGTTTTGTTGAGTTTTGTGTGATTGAAGTTTTCAAGTTTTGGGTTATCTTATGATGGATAAAGGAATAAGGAAAGAGACTAAACTTTGGGATGCCCCGGCATCCCAAGCCATTATCTAAGATAGAAGCAAGCAACTAAGCTTGGGGATTCCCCCGAGTGGCATCCCCTCTTTCTTCTAACGACCATCAGTATTTTACTCGAAACTATATTTTTATTCATCACATGATATGTGTTTTGCTTGGAGCGTCTTGTATGATATCAGTCTTTGCTTTCTTTGTTTTGCTTTTTAAGTCATCAATCCTTGCTGTACACACCTATTAGAGAGAGCCAAAATTATGCCATGACTTGTTAGAATAGCTCTCTATGCTTCACTAAAAAATTTATGAGCTATGTATTCGCTCTAGTGCTTCACTTATATCTTTTTGAGAACGGTGTGCTTTAGTATTTTTAAGGAAATACTCTCTTGCTTCACTTAGATTTATTTGAGAGTTAGTAAAATTTTAAGAAATTCTCTTTTGCTTCACTTCAATTATTTTGAGAGAAAGAAAAAAGTATTCTCATGATCTTCACTTATATTTGTTTGAGCTTATCAAAAGCAACACATGAACATTAGTTCCAAGTGATAGATATCCAAGAAGGATATAATAAAAACTTTCATGAAGATTATTGGACAAAATAAACTTGATTCCTTGTAATAGTTTTGAGACATGATGATGTGATATGCGAGTCATGTTAATGAGTAATTATGCTTTAGTAAGAATATTAGTGTTAAAGTTTTTGATTCCTTATGTAAGCAAGAAAGTCAATAGTCATGCAATGAAATTACATCCTACTTGTGGTGCATTATTTGGTGTTATTTATGCTCAATTCTCGCTTATGAGATTATTCATTTCATGGTTGGTCGCTTCCCAGTCTTTTGCTAGCCTTCATTTTGCACTAAGTATGATCACTACTTGTGCATCCAAAATCATTTATCCTGGTTTTGCCACATGAGTCCACCATACGTACCTATATGCGGTATTCCCTTGCCGTTCCAAGCAAATTTGTATGTGCCATCTCTAATTTTCAACAATTCCCCTTTTGTGTGCCCGTACCGCTCGCGAGGCGGTGAGGGGTGGCTAATATTTTCCATGCTAGATGTGTTATTCTCACGATGAGTGTTTATTCACCTGTCATTGCACGAGAGTAAGGAAAAGGTATTAGGGATGCCTAGTCCCGAAATGAAAAACAAATTTACTTTATGTTGTCAAATAATAAATTCCTTGGAAAGTGTTGGTATGGAAGGCGACCGTGGATTCTGCTAGCCATGGCTTGTGAAAGTTTGGTGGAAAAGGAGTAAACTTTATTTTATGTTTGGGAACCGCCTATGATATATCTAGCATGGAAAGTGTTGGCAACCTTAGGTCGTTTTTGTTGGTGGGAAAAGTATACCTCCCAAAACAATTTTATCTCTCAATTTAAGCTTTGAGCTCTGGCACCTCTACAAATCCCTACTTCCCTCTGCGATGGGCCTTTCTTTTACTTATGCAATTTTTTTTGAATTTGAGTCTCCATGTTCTCTTATAAAGCACCAACTAGGAAACACTATGATCATACTTGAGCATTATGTGTAACTAATATGCGAATTTGTTTCATGAATGGATCAATGGTTAAGCATGATGGGCTAGGGATAACTTATTTTGGCATTGATATTTTAAAAGACATGATTGCTTGTTGATATGTTTGAGTATTTAAATCTCATGTCAAAATTAGACTATTGCTTTGAACCATATAAAAGACCAAATGTCCATGCTATAAAGAAAAAAATATGATATTACATGATAGGCAACATTCCACATCAAAAATTATGTTTTTATCATTTACCTACTTGAGGACGAGCAGGAATTAAGCTTGGGGATGCTGATACGTCTCCAATGTATCTATAATTTTTGATTGTTCCATGCTATTATATTATCATTCTTGGATGTTTTACAATCATTTGTATCATTTTTTTGGTACTAACCTATTGACATCGCAGGAAATCAATATCAAACGGAGTCCAAACACCGCGAAACTTTTTGGAGATTTTTTATGGGACAGAAGACACCCAATGGGCCAGAGCTGCACCTGGGGGGGGGGGGTGCCTCGAGGGGGACACAATCCACCAGGACGGGCCCGCGCCCTGGTGGGTTGTGCCCACCTCGATGACCTCCCGCACGGCCTCTTTGCTCTACAAATACACAGATATTCCAAAAAACCTAGAGGAGTCGACAAAATTCTATTCCAGCCGCCACAAAGTCCAGAACCACCGGATCCAATCTAGACACCATCAGGGAGGGGTTCACCATCTCCATTGGTGCCTCTTCGATGATGCGTGAGTAGTTCCTTGTAGACCTACGGGTCCGTAGTTAGTAGCTAGATGGCTTTCTCTCTCTCTTTTGATTATTAATACAATGGTCTCTTGGAGATCCATATCATGTAACTCTTTTGCGGTGTGTTTTGGGATCTAATGAACTTTGAGTTTATGATCAAATCTATCTTTTTATATCCATAAAAGTTATCTAAGTCTTCTTTTATCTCTTACATGCATGATTTCTTATAGCCTCGTATTTCTTCTCCGATATTTGGGTTTTGTTTGGCCAACTTGATCTATTTATCTTGCAATGGGAAGATGTGCTTTGTAGTGGGTTCGATCTTACGGTGCTTGTTCCCAGTGATAGAAAGGGAACCGACACGTATGTTTTGTTGCTACTAAGGATAAAACGATGGGGTCTATTTCTACATAAATAGATCTTGTCTACATCATGTCATCATTCTTATTGCATTACTCCATTTCTCCATGAACTTAATACACTAGATGCATGCTGGATAGCGGTCGATGTGTGGAGTAATAGTATTAGATGCAGGCAGGAGTCGGTCTACTAATCTTGGAGGTGATGCCTATATAATGATCATTTCCTGGATATCGTCATGATTGTTTGAAGTTCTATCTATTGCCAACCAATAATTGTTTTCCCACCGTTTGCTATTTTCTCGAGAGAAGCCACTAGTGAAATCTACGGCCCCTGGGTCTATTTCTCATATTATTTGCCTTTGCGATCTATTTTCCTTTGCTTTTATTTTCATATATATTAAACCAAAAACCCAAAAATACCTTGCTGCAATTTATCTTATTTGGCGTTGATCAATCAATATTTATAACTCTATCACGTCTGTTACCCGAAAGGGATTGACAACCCCTTTTGCACGTCGGGTTGTGAGTATTTGTCATTTGTGTGCAGGTGTTGTTTACGTTGTGTTGCTTGGTTCTCCTACTGGTTCGATAACCTTGGTCTCATCACCAAGGGAAATACCTACCGCTACTATACAACGTCATCCCTTCCTCTTTGGGGAAATACCGACGTAGTTCTAGCAGACATCAAACCCCATAACGATAATGTAGTGCACTCAACTCACTAGCAGTTGGTTCATCGTAATTGGAACTTTTCAAAACATTAGCAAGTGGATGAGGATCAATAAATAGATTTTTAGCAAGCGAAGATGCAAGCAGATATAAGGCACATGGCAACACGAGCAAACATAAGATCGGACGAAAAAAGGCAAACGAAAAGAAGGAAAATATTTTTGTGTTTTTCTGAAAATGTTTTAGAAGTGGGGGAGAGGAAAATGAGAGGCAAATGGCAAATAATGTAAATGCAAGAGATGAGAGTTTAATGAAAGGTACTTGGTGGATCTTGACTTGGTGTAGATCTCCCTGGCAACGGCGCCAGAATTCATGCTTCCTCACTACTTTCCCGAGTTTGCGTTGTTATTTCTCTTGAAGAGGAAAGGGAGATGCAGCAAAGTGAAGTAAGTATTTCCCTCAGTTTTGAAAACCAAGGTATCAATCCAGTAGGAGATTACACACAGGTCGCCAAATACATGCACAAACAATCAAACAACTTGCACCCAACGCTATAAAGGGGTTGTCAATCCCTTCTAGGTTATTTGCAAAAGTGAGATCCCATAGAGATAGATGAACAGGTAAAGTAAATATTTTTGGGTTTTTAGTTTATAGATTGAGAAGTAAAAGATTGCAAAATAGTAGATCTAAAAGTTATAATATATAAAATAGACCCGGGGGCCATAGATTTCACTAGATGCTTCTCTCATGATAGCAAATATTACGGTGGGTGAACAAATTACTGCCAAGAAATTGATAGAAAAGCGAATAATTATGAAGACATCTAAGGCCATGATCATGAATATAGGCATCACGTCCGAGACAAGTAGACCGACTTCTACCTGCATCTACTACTATTACTCCACACATCAACCGAAATGATTCTGCATCTAGAGTATTAAGTTCATAAGAACAGAGTAACGCCTTAAGCAAGATGACATGATGTAGCGGAATTAACTCAAGCAATATGATGAAAACCCCATCTTTTTATCCTCGATGGCAACAATACAATACGTGTCATGTCCCTTTTTGTCACTGGGATTGAGCACCACAACATTGAACCCAAAGCAAAGCACTTCTCCCATTGCAAGAAATATCAATCTAGTTGGCCCAACAAAATCATTAATTTAAAGAGAGCTACTAAGATATTAGATCATGCATATAAGAATTCAGAAAAGACTCAAATAATATTCATAGATAATCTGATCATAAACACACAATTCATTGGGTCTTGGAAAACACACCGCAAAAGAATATTACATCAAATAGATCTCCAAGAACAACGAAGAGAACATGGTATTGAGGATCCAAGAGAGAGAAGAATCCATCTAGCTACTAGCTATGGACCCGTAGGTCTATGGTAAAGTACTCACACTTCATCGAAAGGGCAATATGGTTGATGTAGATGCCCTCTCTGGTTGATTCCCTCTTCGGCAGAGTTCCAGAAAAGGCCTCCAGATGGGATCTTGCGGGAACAGAAGGTTACGGCGGTGGAAAAGTGGTTTCGATGGATGTTCTGATGTTTCTGGAATATATGAGAATATACAGGCGGAAGAAGTAGGTCAGGGGAGGCATGAGGGGCCCACAAGGTAGGGGGCGCGCACTACCCTGGGCGCGCCCTCCACCCTTGTGGCCTCCTCGCAGATCCCCTGGCGTGTACTCCAAGTCCATCTGATATCTTCTAGTCCAAGAAAAATCTCCAAACAGTTTCGTTCCGTTTGGACTCTGTTTGATATTCCTTTTCTGCGAAACTCGAAAACAAGGAAAAACAGAGACTGGCACTGGGCTCTTGGTTAATAGGTTAGTCCCCAAAATCATATAAAATAGCACATAAATGCATATAAAACATCCAAGATAGATAATATAATAGCATGGAACAATAAAAAATTATAGATACGTTGGAGATGTATCACCCCCTCCGGCGATTCTTTTTTCACTAGCTAGTTTCTTATACATGTATGCATGAATGTTTGCTGTATTATTTAGATGTTTTAGTTGTTTTAGATGATTATTTAGTATATATGTATCTATAGAAATCCTTGGATAAGTTGAGGAAATTTTGACATTAATTTGAGGAATTAATTAGTACATTAGTATATATGTATGTATAGAAATTAATTAGTTTAGATGTTTTAGATGATTATTTTTCACTAGTATATATGTATGTATGAATGCATGTTAGATGGATATAATTAGTGTTTAGTT
>LR738714.1:62984166-63049181 GCA_902687465.1 Secale cereale | reverse complement strand
TGGAGCGGGGGAGGGTGCGGTGGGTCGTCGGCGGCGGTGGAGCTAGCGGGGGAGGGTGCGGGGGGGATCGAGATCGAGATGGAGGGGGATAGCGATCGAGATGGAGGGGGATAGCGATCGAGATGGAGGGGAATGGAGATCGAGTGTCCTCATGATTATTCAATATTTTTTCATATTGAATATGAAAAAATATCATCAAATATGCAAAATATTCATGAATTCAAAAATTGCCCATGAAATTTAAAAATATTCATGAGTTCAAAAAGTGCCCATGAAATACAATCGAGAAATGAAGGCTACATTTTAAATACAATCGATCTTAGCTAGCTAGCTATCTTTTCACAATGTTCTTGCCCTTCTTTTTCACAAATGGTGTTCTTCTGTGGAACGGACGTTCATTAGGTAGGGTGGTCTTGCTTCTTCTTGTGGTGTATGCTGCTACTTCATCGTCGTCGTCATGTTCCATCTTCGGGTCGCCGTACTTGTCGAAGTCTTGCTCATTGGCGACTCCATCCATTCCGATGATCTTCCTTTTGCCTCTCCTCACAACAACACGACTGGGCTTTGACGGGTCGGTAATGAAGAAGCATTGGTCCACTTGGGAAGCCAGTACCCATGGCTCATATTTCGCGGTGACGTTTGCGCCCGCGGTCTTGGATTTGGCTTCGGGTATAACCATGGTGGTGAAATACCGGTCTTCTTTTAGGACGCTCTTGGCGAATCTGACATGGTACATCGGGACCTTCTCTCCAGTGTAGCTCAGCTCCCAGATCTCCTCGATCCTTCCGTAGTATCTGTCCTTGTCGTTACCGGTGTAGGATTCCATCGTTACCCCGAAGTTCTGATAACCATCGCTCTTCATGTCCTTGTCCTCGGTGTAGAATGTGTAGCCGTTGATATCATACGCCTCATAGGTCATCAGGCTGTGCTCGGCGCCCTGTGACAAGGCGAATATGAGTTGTTCTTCCACGGAAGAATTCTCATGTAAAGGGTACGACAGAAGCTTCTGCTTGAACCAACGCGTGAAACATGAGTTGTGCTCTTTGATTATATCTCCATCCGTCCTCTGTTGGCCTCAGTCATTGTACGTCTTCTCAATAAAGGTTTTGTGCTCTACCACCCAAGGATCGACCACGTCTATGTGTTGTAGCGCGACTAGGTTTGCTCTTTCAAAGTCGACGAGTCGACCCTCGAAGTCGACATGCATTTCGCGGCGACCCTCACGGTGACCCCATCCAGCGAGCCTACCGAGGTGCCTGTTGACAGGCAGACCAACGGGGTTCTCGATGCCTAGATAATTCATGCAGTAGGAGATGCACTCTTCGGTCAGAAAGCCCCTGGCTATGCTTCCCTCTGGACGTGACATGTTGCGAACGTATCCTTTGATGACACCATTCATCCTTTCGAACGGCATCATGCTGTGCAGGAACGTCGGCCCGAGTTGGATGATATCCTCCACGATATGGACCAGCAGATGCACCATAACGTCAAAGAATGCGGGCAGGAAGTACATCTCAAGCTCGCATAGTATCACCACGATCTCTTCCTGTAGCCTTCTGAGTTGCCTCACGCCAACCGACTTCCGAGAGATGACGTCGAAAAAGTTGCATAGGCCAAATAGCGTTTCACGGACATGCGCGTCCATGATCCCACGGATTGCAACTGGAAGTATCTGCGTCATCAGCATGTGATAGTCATGAGACTTCATCCCGCTGAACTTCTGCTTCGCTGGGTCTAGGTATCTGCTTATCTTCCCCGCGTAACCGTAAGGAAGTTTTACTCCTACGAGGCAGGTGAAAAACTGCTCGATCTCTTCATGACTTAGAGTGAAGCACGCGGGAGGGTAGTCATTTCTGGTCTTCTTGGCCTTTTTGCCTTTGCGACGACTTTCTGTGTGCTGCTTCGCCTCATCATCATCATCATCATCATCATCACTAGCGTGAAGCTCCTCCCTGATGCCCATTGATTTCAAGTCTGCCCTTGCTTTCGGCCCTTCTTTGGTCCTCTCTGGCATGTTTAGCAGGGTACCAAGCAGACTCTCGCACACGTTCTTCGTGACATGCATGACATCAAGGCTGTGAGGCACACGGTGGATCTTCCAGTACGGCAAGTCCCAAAAAACAGACCTCGTTTTCCATACCTTCAGCAGCGGCTCTGGCGCCTTTCGCTTCTTTCCCGGCTCTGGCGCCTTTTGCTTCTTTCCCGGCAGTGGGCAATCTTTCCAATTTTTCAACAGCTCGTCTATTTCCTCGCCGCTCCTCATACGCGGGCATCTTAGGGGTTCGGTTTCACCATCAAACAAATCCTTGCATTTTCTCCACAGGTCATCGTCGCGAAGCCACCTTTGATGTCCCATGAACACGGTTTTCAAAGACCCGGGATCTCTATCTAGCTGGCGATACGTTGTGTCATCCATGCACCTGGCGCATCCAGAAAATCCGTGGACCACCTGCCCCGCGAGATATCCGTAACCGAGATAGTCGTGCACCGTCGTGAGCAGTGCAACTCTCATAGGGAAATATTCTTTCTCTGTGGCGTCCCACGTATTGGCTGGTGTTTTCCACATCGGGTCTAGCTCCTCTTTCAGCAGCCCCAGATACAGATTGATGTCGTTTCCTGGTTGTTTCGGCCCTTCAATTAGCATACTCATGTGAATGTACTTCCTCTTCATGCACAACCAGGGGGGAAGGTTGTACATCCACACAAACACAGGCCATGTGCTATGTGTGCTTCTTTGGCTGCCAAACGGATTGACTCCATCGGTGCTCGCGCCCAGCACGATGTTCCTTGATCGTTCCCAAATTCCGCGTCTTCGAAGTTCAACGCTTGCCACTGGCTCGCATCCTTAGGGTGACTCAGCATCTTGTATTTTTTATTTATCTCCGGATCATTTGCGTCATCTTCTCGCTTCTTCTCCTCCCTATCCGCGTGCCAACGCAGGAGCTTTGCTACCTTAGGGTCCGCGAAATACCGCTGCAGACGAGGAGTGATCGGAAAGTACCACACCACTTTTCGAGGAGCTTTCTTCCTCTTCTTGTATCGAGTGACGCCGCACACCGGACATATGGTAGACTCCGCGTGCTCGTCCCGATAAATGATGCAATTGTTCATACACACATGGTATTTCACGTGCGGTAAATCCAGAGGACACACGATTTTCTTCGCCTCCTCGAAACTGGTCGGGCACTTGTTCCCCTTGGGAAGACGTTCGTGCCAGAATGACATGTTCTCGTCGGAGCATGCGTCAGTCATTTTGTGTTTTACCTTCATCTCCAGAGCCATGAGCGTTACTTTCAGGCGGGTATCCTCGGGCCTGCATCATTCATACAATGGAGTAACCGCGTCTATCTCCAGTTGATCTAGATTGGCTTTCTCTCGGGCGGCAGCTCTTGCGTTATCCGTCTGCTTGAGAAGCAGCTCTTGAATATGAGGGTCTTGCACCCAGCTCATCGATGGTCCATCGTCGTCTGCTCCGCCGGCATCTTCATCTTCATGATCATGCCCTTCGTCTGCTCCGGCATCTTCCTCATCATCATGTCCTGCATCTTCTACATGATGACTGTGTACAGCATCACCGTCGTGATCATGTCCTGGAGATTCTTCGTCTTCTCGCCCGCCCGAGCCGCGGTGGTTGTCCTGCTGCCTTTCCTCATTTCTTGCCCGGCCCCCATGGACGACTTCGTAGTCATCTTCATCACCTTGTCACCGATAGCCATCCATGAAACCACGCAAGAGCAGGTGGTCCCGTACCTGCCCGGAATCCGGGTCCGCAATAAGGCTCTTCAGCTTGCATCTTCGACACAGACATCTTATCTCCGTCTCGTTCTTTTGAAGCATCTCGGCCTTCACGGAGCTCAAAAACCTATTCACGATGCCTTCGGTCATCGTGCGGACCATGGCCGCCTGCGGGGTAGAGCAAAACGATATTTTAGAACCAAGAAAAAATTTGGCATGACTTTCCCTAAAAATAGGACAAAAAAGAATGCATAGTGCCAAAATTCTCGCCGAAACGGAAATGAATCAACATTCCGGCAAAATATTGGCAACTATCGCATTTCAAATACCGGTACCTGCAAACACAAACATATATGCAACACCACAAACATATGCAACACCACGAACATACATAGATCTAGCTAGGCCATAAAAAGTGCATGTGCACGTTGTTGGAGGGAGAACAACATAAAGATAGCTTCCCCCTTACTAACCTATCAAAAAAAAGGTAATTTAACCACTTAATTTGGATGAATCTATGGTGGAAATGAGGTGACAAGGAGGAGGCAGCTGAGACAAGCTTGGAGGATGAGGTGGAGAGAATGAAGTGGGGAAAGTGAGTGGGTAGGTGTGGCTGTCCAAAATATCTGTTGGTCCCAGGTTACTAATGGCGCACCACCTCCAAATGCGCCATTAGTAACACAGGTTACTAATGGCGCACCTGCTGGTGGTGCGCCATTAGTAGTTTTGCAAAAAAATATATACTAATGGTGCACTGTGGAATAGTGCACCATTACTAGTTTAAACTAGTAATGGCACACTATGCCACGGTGCGCCATTAGTAGTTTTGCAAAAAAAAGAATAAAAAAAACTATAGTAGTGGCGCACTGTGTGGCTGGTGCGCCATTACTAGTTAGAACTAGTAATGGCGCACTGTGCCTGGATGCGCCATTAGTATGTTTGGAAAAAAAATTGTTACTAGTGGCGCACCATGTGCCTGGTGCGCCATTAGTGTCTTCCACACTAGTGGCGCACCTGCACATGGTGCGCCACTGCTATATAGTAGTGGCGCACCACATGTCAGGTGCGCCATTAGTATCCATTTCATCTATAGCCCTTTTCCTAGTAGTGCTGGCGACATACCGTGTGGATGATATCATAGATATGATATCTTGTGAGCTTCACATGAAAGTGAAGAACATATCCATGAAGGTGGCGGATGGCTATGCTTTAACAAATCCCCCTGAAGCAACCTTCCATTGCAACCCGATTCCAGCTAGCTATGCTCATGTCAGGGTTGATGAAGTGATGTCAGATTATAACGAGCTAGAGCTTGACATTCCTGGTGACGAGGAGCGCACACTCCGAGAGGCCATACATCATATCATTCTATGGATAAAGGATTGCATCGTCTTTCCAAGTCCACCGACACCGCGTCAGCCGACTCCTCCTCCAAGTCCGCCACCACATGAGGAGACTCCCGCTCCTCCAAGTCCGACACCGCGTCAGCAGACTCCTGCTCCTCCAAGTCTGCCACCACATCAGTCCACCCCTCCTCCTACAAGTCTGGCACCGCGTCAGCCGACTCCTTCTCCTCCAAGTACGACACCGCGTCAGCCCACTCCTCCTCCAAGTCAGGCACCGCGTCAACCGTCTCCGCCGCCTCAGCAACATCGGAAGAGAGGCGCTGCACCTACGGCGGCTAGCGGTACAATAGCTGTCAAGAAATTAAAATATGGTCCAAGACTCCAGGCTCCTCCAAAGTTACCATATGAGAGGACTGATGAGGAAACCAACGAGATCATGGAATCCGAAGTGGCGGCCCATTTTGCACCGAAATTGCCCCCGCTGCAAAAGGAGAAAGTAGCTGACAAAGTCGTAAAACACTTTATTGATAATGCTTAACCGGCTGTGAAGCATAGGGACTCAGATTATGAGCGCTCTATCAAGAAGTCCTTTCATGCACAGAAAAAAGAAGGAATCAAGCTTGATCTCGAGCCAAGCAGGTAGTAAAAAAAGCGGGAAAATTGTTCCACAACTAGGAGAACATGCAGTGCAATCGACCACCCCACTCATTGTTCCAACACACGTGAGTACCGCCGATCAACTGGTAATAACCAACGATCATAGAAGGCAGGCTAAAGAGGCTGGTATCACTGTTGAACAACTTATAGACATCGATGAAGTCCCCAGGTTTACAGAGGATGAACTACAATGGAAATATGTCCGCGGCCAACCTCTGGTCAAGCCTGAGCAGGTCCCGCTTCTATAAACGAGAATGTATGAATTGCATCAATGGTACCTGAGAGAAGTAAAGACCAATTGGGAGTCCCTCATGGTGAAAGTCAAGGCAGAGCATTACTTCCATGAAAAATATCTGTGGGTTGATACGTCCATTTCGCATCATGCTTTTATGTTGATATTTATTGCACTATGGGCTGTTATTACACATTATGTCACAATACTTATGCCTTTTCTCTCTTATTTTACAAGGTTTACATGAAGAGGGAGAATGCCGGCAGCTGGAATTCTGGGCTGGAAAAGGAGTAAACATTGGAAGCCTATTCTGCACAACTCAAAAAGACGTGAAACTCCACGAAACTCCGTTTTAGAAAATATAAAAAATATCTGGCGAAAAAGGTATGAGAGGGGGGCCACCCAGTGTCCACGAGGGTGGGGGCGTGCCCCTGCCTCGTGGGCCACCTGGTGACCCCCTGATGCCCATATTATTCTATATGAGGTGTTTTGACCTAGAAAAAATAGAGGAGGAGGTTTTCAAGATGAAGCGCCGCCGTCTCGAGGCGAAACCTTGGCAGAACCAATCTAGGGCTCCGGTGGAGCTGTTCTGCCGGGGATACTTCCCTCCGGGAGGGGGAAATCGTCACCGCCGTCATCACCAACAACTCTCCCATCTTGGGGAGGATTATCTTCATCAACATCTTCACCAGCACCATCCCCTCTCAAACCCTAGTTCATCTCTTGTGTCCAATCTTTGTATCAAAACCACAGATTGGTACCTGTAGGTTGCTAGTAGTGTTGATTACTCCTTGTAGTTGATGCTAGTTGGTTTACTTGGTGGAAGATCATATGTTCAGATCCATTATGCATATTAATACCCCTCTGATTATGAACATGAATATGCTTTGTTAGTAGTTACGTTTGTTCCTGAGGACATGGGAGAAGTCTTGCTATAAGTAGTCATGTGAATTTGGTATTCATTCGATATTTTGATGTGATGTATGTTGTCTTTCCTCTAGTGGTGTTATGTGAACGTCGACTAAATGACACTTCACCATTGTTTGGGCCTAGAGGAAGGCATTGGGAATTAATAAGTAGATGATGGGTTGCTAGAGTGACAGAAGCTTAAACCCTAGTTTATGTGTTGCTTCGTAAGGGGCTGATTTGGATCCATATGTTTCATGCTATGGTTAGGTTTACCTTAATACTTCTTTTATAGTTGTGGATGCTTGCAATAGAGGTTAATCATAAGTGGGATGCTTGTCCAAGTAAGGGCAGCACCCAAGCACCAGTCCACCCACATACCAAATTATCAAAGTAACGAACGCGGATCATATGAGCGTGATGAAAACTAGCTTGACGATAATTCCCATGTGTCCTCGGGAGCGCTTTCCTTCTTATAAGAGTTTGTCCAGGCTTGTCCTTTGCTACAAAAAGGATTGGGCCATCTTGCTGCACCTTATTTAATTTTACTATTATTTACTTGTTACCAATTATCTTATCACAAAACTATCTGTCACCGATAATTTCAGTGCTTGCAGAAAATACCTTAATGAAAACTGCCTATCATTTCCTTCTGCTCCTCGTTGGGTTCGACACTCTTACTTATTGAAAGGACTACGGTAGACCCCCTACACTTGTGGGTCAGCAATACTCTTTTCTGGCACCGTTGCCAGGGAGTGAAGCGCCTTTGGTAAGTGGAATTTGGTAAGGAAAAATTTATATAGTGTGCTGAAATTTACTGTCACTTGTCACTATGGAACTTAATCCTTTGAGGGGCTTGTTCGGGGTATCTTCACCCTGACCAGTAGAGCAAAGAGTTGCTCCTCAACCTACTGAACCTACTGAAAATGTTTGCTTTGAAATTCCTTCGGGTATGATAGAGAAACCGCTAGCTAACCCCTTTACAGGAGATGGAACACTCCATCCCGATTTGCACCCAATCTATGTGGATGAAGTTTGTGGATTATTTAAGCTTGCAGGTATGCCCGAGGATGTGATCAAGAAGAAGGTCTTCCCTTTATGTTTGAAGGGAGAGGCATTGACATGGTTTAGGCTTTGCGATGATATTGGATCACGGAACTACAATCGATTGAAGTTGGAATTTCATCAGAAGTTCTACCCTATGCATCAGGTTCATCATGATCGTAATTATATATATAATTTTTGGCCTCGCGAAGGAGAAAGTATCGCTCAAGCTTGGGGGAGGCTTAAGTAAATGTTATATTCATGCCCCAATCATGAGCTCTCAAGAGAAATGAGCATTCAAAAATTTTATGCTCGGCGTTCTCTCAATAATCGCCCCATGCTTGATACTTCTTGTATTGGTTCTTTTATGATGAAGACTATTGAACTCAAATGGGATTTATTTGAAAGAATTAAACACAACTCCGAAGATTGGGATCTCAACAAAGGCAAGGAGTCAGGAATAACACCTAAGTTTGATTGTGTTAAGTCTTTTATGGATACCGATGTTTTCTGCGAATTTAGCACTAAATATGGACTTGACTCTAAGATAGTAGCTTCTTTTTGTGAATCATTTGCTACTCATGTTGATCTCCCTAAGGAGAAGTGGCTTAAATACCATCCTCCCATTGAAGTAAAAGTAGTTGAACCTGTTAAAGTTGAAGAAAAGACTATCACTTATAATGTTGATCCTATTATTCCTACTGTTTATATTGAGAAACCACCCTTACCTGTTAGAATAAAGGATCATGCTAATGCTTCAACTGTGGTTCATAAGAGTAATACTAGAACACCTACAGCCTAAAGTTGAACCTAGTGTTGCTATGGTTAAGGATCTCTTGGTCGATAATATAGATGGGCATGTTATTTAGCTCCATGAGGAGGCTGCTAGAATCGCCAAACCTGATACTAGGAATAAACATAGACCTGTTGTAGGCATGCCTGTTATTTCCGTTAAAATAGGAGATCACTGCTACCATGGTTTATATGACGTAGGTGCTAGTGCGACTGTAATACCCATTTCCTTATATGAAGAAATGCACGAAATTGCACCTGCTGAGCTAGAAGGTATTGATGTTACTATTAAGCTTGCCAATAGAGACACTATTTCACCAATAGGGATTGTTAGAGATGTCGAAGTCTTGTGTGGGAAAGTTAAATACCCTGCTGATTTTCTTGTTCTTGGTTCCCCACAAGATGATTTTTGCCCCATTATATTTGGTATACCCTTCTTGAACACTGTTAATTCAAAGATAAACTGCGAAAAGGATATTGTTACTGTTGGATTAGGGGATATGCCTCATGATTTTAAGTTTGCTAAATTTCGTAGACAACCCCATGATAAAGAATTGCCTAGTAAGGATTAAATTATTGGTCTTGCTTCTATTGTTGTACCTCCTAACGATCCCTTAGAACAATATCTGCTAGACCATGAAAATGATATGTATATGAATGAGAGAAGGGAAATAGATGAAATATTCTTTAAACAGGGACCGTTATTGAAACACAACTTGCCAGTTTGTCGTGGAATTAGCACGGCAGATGTCCGGTTTAGAGGACTTAGGTGTGGAGCCATCGCGCGGGTTAGCTTGAAGAGGTTAAATCACACAAAGAACACAGAGGGTTTATACTAGTTCGGCCCCTTCGATGAAGGTAAAAGCCTACGTCTAGTTTGGTTTGGTATTGCTTGTGCGCCGATGAACAGGGAGCAGATTGCTTGCCTGTGTCTCGACGGGTTGTTGCTTGTCCTCGGACCGTCGCCGGGTCGTCCCTTTATATAGGAGGCAACGCCCGTCCGGTTTACAGAGTCCCGAGGCCGGCTCATAATTGTGTCCGCCTCGGTCTCTGCTCTTTCTATCTTACATCTCAAGTTACATGGTATGACGGTTTATAAACCGTAAGCTTTACATATGGGCCCTAAGCCTCCATGGGCCGTAACCTCCGGTTCATATTCTACTGGGCTTATGCTAATACAACTATGTAAGTGTAATTCAGATCTTCCTAGCCGGTTTATACCTGCTAGTAATATCCCTGACATTAGGCCCCAGATTGATTTGAACTTGTTCATGTCAGTCTTCTAAGTCTTGCATAAATTTCTTCTCTGTAACTTCTCTGCTTTGTAAACCGGCTATGACGTCATCTCCAAAAATCATCTCAATCTGTCGTGACATCACCTCCGCATTTATTGCTCACCTCTGTTTGTTACCTTTGTTAAATGCTATCCCGAAGATCGAGGCGACAACGGAATCTTTATCCAATCTCAGACCTCCTTGATTTCCGCGCTTGCCGTTTCACCTCACCAGCTTATAAATACCGCTGAGACCTGTCCTTTTTCTTCCTTCCGCACTTCATCTTCCTCCGTCGCCCGAAGCTCCGCCGCCGTTCTTCGAGCCCGTCGCCGTCGTCAATCGAGGCCGCTGCATCACCCTGAAACGTGTCTAGAGCACTCCGCCGCTGTCTTCTTCTTCCTCAGGTATTTCTTCTTTCTTACTGTAGATCTCAATCTAGGGTTCCTCCATGGCTTCCGCCATGAAACCTCGAAGCTTGCTGCTCATCCCTGTAGGTTACACTTGCAGTAGATTCAAACCTTGGATACGTTTCGAATGCGCTCCTGCTCTGTGGTTTAAACCTTAGATTCGAACCTTAGATTCAATCCTTAGATTCATTTGGTCTGTAGAAACCCTTCGTGGTTCTTCCTGTATAAGACATGCGTATATTTCATCTTTTTCTTACGTCTCAGATCCATTTTTACTTTAGCTTTCTGTAGAAACCTGTTTCTTCGTCTTTGTAGATCTGTAAGTTTTTCACCGGTTTAACCAATCACATGCTCTTCTTGTGAAGAATTAGTCGTAAGCCCGACGGTTTAGCCTCCTCTTTTTCTGTTATTATAAACCGGTAGTTGCTCGCTTCACATCTGCTTCCGGGTTGTCAATGCCATTAGTCCCTTGTCTAAACCGTCGATATAATTTGATGTTACGCTCCGCTTTATGCTTCAGTACTTAGTAATCCGGATTTTACACTGTATCTTTCAGCATTTCCTTTAGTCGAGATGACTGCCAAGCAGTTCGTTTGTTGCAATTGGGCTCCTTCCCGCATTACGGAAGAAGACTTAACGACCGCCGCTTCAATTGGTCTTCTGGGCCCCCAAGCGGTTCTGAAATGGCGGGCCCCAGGAGATGAGTGTCCTCCTACCCCTAAAGAAGGAGAGATCATTGTTTTCTTTGATCACATGGCCCGAGGTTTTAGCCCTCCCGGTTCAAAGTTCTTCCGGGATGTGTTAGCCGCTTTTCAGCTTCATCCTGAAGATATAGGTCCGAACTCTATATCAAATGTCTGCAATTTTCAAGTCTTCTTAGAAGCATACCTTCAAGAAGAACCATCAGTGGACCTGTTTCGAGACTTTTTCCACTTAAACCGGCGGACAGAGTTTACTGCCGGACCGCATCAAGAGTTGGGCGGTGTTAGCATTCAAAAGAGAAGAGATGTTACCTTCCCTCATGCTGCTCTCCATACACACCCCAAGGAATGGAACTAATCATGGTTCTATTGCAAAGATACCTCGCCTGAAGGAGAAAACCCACTGCCGGGTTACCGTGCACATCGTCTACCTGAAGATCATCCCCTGCCGCAACGCCTTAGTTCTTCAGAGCGGGCCCGGTTTGCCCCTCAGCTTGCTAAGCTTAGGGCCTTTATGGCCAACGGTTTAACTGGAGTAGATTTCGTTCGCTGTTAGCTTGCCTAGAGCATCCTTCCACTGAGCCGGCGCTCCGGCCTAATGTATGAGTATACCGGAAAAACGGATGACCCTCAACGCCGCATTGACATAATACTTCCTGAGAAAGAAGTCACTGAATCCGCAAAGAAGATGCTCAACATCTCCCTGGAAGAATGCAGCCAGACCGGATTGGCTCCTTTCTATGAAAACAACAAACCGCCAGCAGTAAGTTCTTTCCGACCTCTTCTGCTTTTTCTGATTCGTCCATATAAATTGTCTTCTATTTATTTCTTATCTTGTGCACAGGCCAACGACCCCTTCTGGAAGAGAAAACCTCAAGATAAGTCAGGCAAACAGCCACGCTGGAAGACGTATGTTGTCAAGAAGAAAAAGGCGGCCGCTGCCTCCGATTCACATCCTGAGGAAGATGATCCGGATTCCGAGGTATGAATTGATCCTGATGTGTTTTAATCTCCCTTTATCCAAATTTATGTTAACAGTGTCTTTCCACAGGATTTGGCTGAAGGAAGTAAAGCGGCGGAAGTTGAGGTAATCTCTCTTTCTTCAGACTCAGAACCGCCGGCGCCCAAAATTCGTCGGGCGTCCCAGAAATACCCTTTTTCTCATCCTTTCGCTCAACTGGACCCAAATTTCTTTTGAAGAAACAGCAGCATGAAGCACGCCGGACTACGCGCCATAGTGGCCATGTAGTAGAATCCTCCGGAATATCTCTTACTCCGGCTCGCAGGTGCCGCTCTGAGGTTTTACTTTTTCCAACTCTTCTCCATCCAAATGCCGGACTTATACGTAAACCGCTTAAACTGTCTGATCCTAACTATCAGGAGACTCCTTTGTCCTCTTCTGGTGAGTCGACTGCCACACAGGTCCCTGTACTGAAGACCGTGCCTGGGTAAGTCCCTTTCAACATCCGGTTTATTTTTGTATTTGTACCTTGATGATTCTCATTGTTCCTTCAATTTTCTCCAGCAAGCCCAAGCCTAGCAAGAAGGCGAAAGCCACCAAAGCGGCTACCAAGACTGCTACCGCTGAACCGGCAGCTGATCCATACGAAGTCATCCCTCCAGAGAACGAACCTGCAACTCAGTTTGATGACCCTGCTCCCATGGATCATGATGACACTGTTGCCCCGGAAGATGCTAATATGGAAAATGTAGTTGAACCGGCGAGTCCTGTCCGGGTTAGCCCTCTTCGAACTAACCCAGCTCCTGTTAGCCCGGCCCCTACTGTTGCCCCTTCTCAACCAACCACTGCCTCTTCTCCGGATGTTCAGATAACCGGGACAGGTTTTACCGCTCCTGCTGAGCCTATTATTGTGGCCAAGCATACTGCTAAAGAGGAGAAGCTTCAACAAGAAAAGGGCATGTGGAGCACGGACTTGTCCAGCTATGCCCAATTGAGTGCCCATGAACTTTATTCTGGGTATTTGAACCGGCTTCATACCAGCCGCGGTTATGAATTGGGCTTGGTTAATATGATGAAGGATAAGTACGAGGTAACTTCCTTCACTTGTCTTTGTTTTGTATTCTTTGTACTCATGTCTTTATACCATAGTAGCCCCCAAGTGCCGGTTTAGCTTCGTTGTAGGTGAACCGGTACTTCCAATGTATGCAAAATGAACTTACATTAGCCCCCAAGTGCCAGGGGCATAACTTGTTTTATGTGCCTGGGACTTGTCTGAATTTCTCTTTTAATACTTCAACTGCACATTAGCCCCCAAGTGTCAAGTGGATAACTTGTTTATATGCTTGAGACTTGTCTGAATTGTCTTTTACTCCACTTGATTTCCTTGTAGGCTGACTTGACCCGGAGGGCTGCAGAGGTAACTGAGCTCCGGAATAGACTGGCTGCTACTGAAACGGCCTCTGCCAAAGCCAAGGAAGAGCTTGCGCTGAATTTAACCAGCGCAGAAAAATTGAAAAAGGACTTTGAAGCGGAGCGGTCCGCCTGGGAGGTGCAGAGGAATGTTCTTGAGAAAAGAGCAAAGGATGCAGAAGCTGCCCTTAATCCGGTGACGCAAGAGCTGACCGGTTTGAGACAGCAAATAGAACTTATGACCTCTGCTATTTTTGGTGAGTATTCAATTTGCCTATGTTTTCATCTCTGCAATCTTTGTTCCGCTCTGGCTTAACTTTAACAATCATATGTAGGGCGGCACATAACTCATATTGGAGATGACGTTCGAAAGAAGCTCAAGGCCTCTTATACCTTGGTGGAGCAGCTGTATTCTGGCGCTCAAAGGATTATAAGTGCGATGTCCCATCAAAAAGCGGCCCCCACTACTATCCAAGGTACTTTTGAGAAGCTATCTATACTTCCTGTATGCTTGGAAGAAGTGAAGAAATCTGCTGCTCGGGCCGGCTCTCTTGTAGCACTGACTAGGGCCAAGGCATGGGTTCCGGATTTTGATCCGGAGGAAGCTATGAACGGATACCCCAGTAATAAGGAAGATGGATCTGCCTTCTCTGGCAAAGACCTCCGTGCGTTAACCAAGGAGATGCGTCCTGTTGCCAGCAAGCTTGCCGATGAAGCGGATCTGACCAGGTATCATCCGGCATATGACTTAGAAAATGAACGGGTGGACCGGCCGGTTTATGATACCGAGAATCTGATCCCGCCAGTGCGTGCCCATACTTTCGCTCCAGATATTGATCCGTCCGATCTTATTACTGAGGAAATGTACTTCCGTGCACTATCCAAGATCGACTGGCGTGTTCCTGACTTCCAGCCGCTTCAAGAAGACGAAGAAGTTCCGGAACAAGCCGACCCTCAGCCTTCACAACAGGAAGAAGAAGCATAAGCCGCTCAATTTAACTCTTAGCTGCTGTAATCTGTTGCCAGAAAACTTTAATCCGTTCAGGCCTGCCAGTGCCTTGTAATAGGATAGTTCGAAACATTGTCTGTCTCATTTCGGATGTCACAGCTTGACTTGGCGTCTGCCAATTTTAATCCCTTGCCTGCTATGGTTGATCCGTTTATGTTATATGTATCTGCATGAACAAAGCTTTAATTAAGTGTGCTTGACATCCTTAATTCGGTAGGCGTTATTGAACGTGTATATTCTGATGAGGCTCTTGGCCCTCTTGGCGTTTGCCCAATGATTGTTCCGGGTTATGATAAACGCCGGTTTAAATCATGCTGGTGTTCTATGACCCAGACTTTTGTAGATATGTGGTCAACTTTGAAGTTGCCCGGTTCTGGATCAAAAACTTTATTAACCACAGAAAACTTTGAAAAATCACAAAACACAAAACACTGTTGCAAATAAGACCATGTAGTCGAGGCTTTTTGCCAGCTTCCAGGCTCCATATTTGCCAATCAATGGATGTGACCCAAGGAGCTATGATTCATTTTGCCAATCAATGGACGTGATCCAAGGAGCTATGATTCATTTTGCCAATCAATGGGTGTAATCCAAGGAGCAATGATTTCTTTTGCCAATCAATGGATGTAATCCAAGGAGCAAGAACTTATTTTGCCAATCAATGGATGTAATCCAAGGGGCGATGATTTCTTTTGCCAATCAATGGATGTAATCCAAGGAGCAAGAACTTATTTTGCCAATCAATGGATGTAATCCAAGGGGCGATGATTTCTTTTGCCAATCAATGGATGTAATCCAAGGAGGAAGAACTTATTTTGCCAATCAATGGATGTAATCCAAGGGGCGATGATTCGAAGACGGTCATATAAACCGGACCAAAAGGGATTAAGTGAGGATTCGAATGTGATCCGTAGCCCCCTAGTGACCGTGGAGGTAGGGTACCTATGAAAGAGTTGCGCTTGAAAGGCAAGTCCTAGTTGGTCCCTTATAGAATTGTCCTGCATAGCAAAATAGACTGATCAAAGCATCTGAGTTAACTCTCATAAGACCCTTATTTAGAAGAAAAAAGGCTGACCCCCCGAATTACCAGGGGTGCCGGTTTATTTATTAATCATAATATATACAGGATACATGAAGCGGAGCTCATGGCTCAAGTGTAGTAAGGCCGTAGAAGAGCAATATTCCACGGCCTCTTCGTCTCTTCCTCTGCTGTCCGTGAGTCTTTATGTTCTCGAACGTCCACCAGGTAGTATGAACCGTTGTGTAGGTTCTTGCTGACCACAAAGGGTCCTTCCCAAGGTGGGGATAGCTTGTGCATATCTGTCTGGTCTTGTATAAGCCGGAGTACCAGGTCCCCCTCCTGGAACGTCCTGGTCTTAACCCGGCGACTGTGATATCTGCGCAGGTCCTGCTGATAAATTGCAGATCGTGCTGCTGCTATCTCACGCTCTTCGTCTAGCTGGTCTAAGCTGTCCTGTCTTGCTTGCTCATTGGCCGCTTCAACATAAGCTTCCACCCGTGGTGAATCGTGCCGGATATCACTTGGAAGAACCGCTTCAGCACCGTACACCATGAAGAAGGGCGTATAGCCTGTAGACCTGTTAGGCGTAGTGTTGATGCTCCAGAGGACAGAAGGTAACTCCTCAACCCAGCACCCTGGTGTTCTTTGGAAGGGAGTCATAAGCCGGGGCTTGATGCCACACAAGATCTCTTGGTTGGCCCTTTCAGCTTGACCATTGGATTGAGGGTGAGCTACTGAAGACACATCCAGGCGAATATGTTCCCTTTGGAAAAACTCTTCCATCTCTCCTTTAGATAGATTGGTGCCGTTATCAGTAATAATGCTGTGTGGAAAACCAAACCGGAAAATTACCTTTTTGATGAATTTAACCGATGTTGCCGCATCACAATTACTGACAGGCTCTGCCTCAATCCACTTTGTAAACTTGTCCACCGCTACCAACAGGTGGGTTTTTTGATCTTGGGATCATTTAAAAGGCCCAACCACATCAAGCCCCCAAGTCGCAAACGGCCAAGTAATTGGAATCATCCGTAGCTCCTGTGCCGGAACAAGATCACGCCGTGAAAATTTCTGACAAGCGTCGCATTTCCGGACTAGATCCTCCGCATCAGCATGGGCTGTTAACCAGTAGAACCCATGACGGAAAGCTTTACCTACCAAGGACTTTGAACTGGCATGATGACCACAATCCCCTTCATGAATCTCTCGAAGAATATCACAGTCTTCTTCTGATGATACGCACCACTGAAACGCCCCAGAAATGCTGTGGTGATGAAGTTCTCCGTTAACAATTGTCATGGATTTGGATCGCCGGATTATCTGCCTAGCTTCAATCTCATCATCTGGCAACTCTCCTCGGCTCAGGTACGCCAAGTAAGGGAGTGTCCAATCCGGAATAACATGAAGTGCCGCAACTAGCTGCGCTTCCGGATCAGGAACAGCCAAATCCTCCTTCGATGGTACCTGAACTGATGGACTGTGCAGCTCGTCCAAAAAAGTATTTGGTGGCACCGGTTTACGCTGAGATCCCAGCCGGCTTAGAGCATCGGCCGCCTCATTTTTCCGCCGGTCTATGTGATCCACCTAATATCCTTTGAAACACCCTGCAACTGCTTCAACTTCTCGCCTATAAGCCGCCATGAGAGGGTCTTTGGAGTCCCACTTGCCAGACACTTGTTGTGCCACTAGATCTGAATCCCCAAAGCACTTGACCCGGCTCAAGTTCATCTCCTTAGCCATCCGCAGGCCGTGAAGAAGTGCTTCATATTCAGCCGCATTGTTAGTGCAAGGGAACATTAGTCGAAGGACATAACAAAAATTGTCACCTCGTGGGGAAGTTAACACAACTCCAGCCCCCGAGCCTTCTAATTGCCTTGAACCATCGAAGTGAATAGTCTAGTATGTATGATCCGGCTTCTCCTCTGGTGCTTGCAATTCTGTCCAATCATTGATGAAATCTACCAATGCTTGGGATTTGATAGCAGTACGTGGTACATACTTCAATCCGTGTGGGCTAAGCTCAATGGCCCACTTTGCTACTCTGCCAGTGGCTTCTCTGTTCTGGATTATATCCCCCAACGGAGATGAGCTAACAACAGTGATTGGGTGGCCCTGGAAGTAGTGCTTCAGCTTCCGGTTTGCCATGAACACGCCATATACCAGCTTCTGCCAGTGTGGGTATCTTTGCTTCAATTCAATTAGAACCTCACTGACGTAATAAACCGGGCGCTGAACCGGATATTCCTTGCCTGCTTCTTTGTGATCCACCACAATTGCCATGCTAACTGCACGGGCATTAGCGGCCACGTATAACAGCAGCGGCTTGTTGTCAACAGGGGCAGCAAGGACCGGTGGTTCTGCCAATTGTCGCTTCAAGTCCTCAAACACAGTGTTTGCAGCATCGCTCCATATAAACCGGTCTGTCTTTTTCAACATCTGATAAAGCGGAATTGCCTTCTCTCCCAAACGGCTGATGAATCGGCTTAATGTTGTAATCCGGCCAGCTATGCGCTGGACATCATTGATACAAGCTGGTTTAGTTAAGGATGTGATCGCCTTGATCTTCTCCGGATTGGCCTCTATTCCTCTGGTTGACACTAAGAATCCAAGGAGCTTGCCTGCTGGAACACCAAAAATGCACTTCTCCTGACTAAGCATCATCTTATAAACCCGGAGATTGTCGAAGGTTTCCTTTAGGTCCTCTATTAGTGTCTCCTCCTTCATTGACTTTACAACGATGTCGTCCACATAAGCATGTGCATTTTTTCCAATCTGCCCCTTAAGGCAGTTCTGTATCCAACGCTCGTAAGTTGCTTGGGCACTCTTGAGCCCGAAGGGCATAGATACATAGCAGATGGCTCCAAAGGGAGTTATGAAGGCTGTCTTATCCTGGTCCTTAACCGCCATCTTGATCTGGTGATACCCTGAATATGCATCCGAAAAACTTAGCCGCTCACATCCCGCCGTAGCATCAATGATCTGATCAATACGGGGGAGAGAAAAAGGATCAGTTGGACAAGCCTTGTTTAGGTCTGTGTAATCCACACACATCCTCCACTTTCCATTTTTCTTTAACACCAGAACCGGATTAGCCAACCACTCCGGATGGAACTCCTCAACTATGAACCCTGCGGCCAAAAGCCTGGCCACTTCTTCACCTATAGCCTTGCGCCTTTCTTCATTGAAGCGGCGCAGATACTGCTTGACCGGTTTGAACTTCGGATCAATATTAAGACTGTGCTCAGCGAGTTCCCTCGGTATACCTGGCATGTCAGAAGGTTTCCATGCAAAGATATCCCGGTTCTCACGGATGAACTCGATGAGCGCGCTTTCCTATTTGGGGTCAAGGTTAGCGCTGATAGTGAACTGCTTGGATGAGTCGCCTGGCACGAAGTCAACTTTCTTAGTTTCCTCTACCGATTTAAACTTCAACGCCGGATCATGCTCTGTAGTTGGCTTCTTTAATGGGGACATATCTACCGGATCAACGTTGTCTTTGTAGAACTTCAACTCCTCTGTAGCACATACTGCCTCTACATAGGCTGCGTCTCCTTCCTCGCACTCCAATGCAATCTTGCGACTTCCGTGAACCGTGATGGTTCCCTTGTGACCCGGCATCTTGAGTTGTAGATAAACATAGCACGGTCTAGCCATGAATTTGGCGTAAACCGGCCTTCCAAACAGAGCATGATACGGGCTTCAGATCTTTACAACCTCAAAGGTTATTGTCTCTAACCTGGAGTCCTGCTCATCTCCAAAGGTGACCTCCAGATCAATTTTCCCAACTGGGTAAGCCGATTTACCTGGCACCACTCCATGGAACACCATGTTGGACTGTCTCAACTTCTTGTCCGTCAACCCCATACGACGGAAAGTCTCGTAATATAAGATATTGATACTTCTGCCGCCATCCATGAGTACCTTTGTGAATTTGTAGCCCCCCACCTGTGGTGCCACCACTAAGGCCAACTAGCCTGGATTATCAATCCGTGGCGGGTGATCCTCTTTGCTCCACACAATAGGTTGTTCCGAGTAACACAGAAATCGTGGTGTTGCCGGTTCATCTGCGTTTACCGCCCGCTTCAGGATTTTTTGATCTCTTTGGCACAAACTTGTAGTAAAGATATGGTACTGTCCACTACTTAGCTCCTTTGGATTACTCTGATATCCGGATTGCTGCTGCTGTTGACGCTGCTGATTGCCTTGGTTATTGTAACCACCCTGACCATGCTGGTGGTTGCCTTGGTTGTTATAACCGCCCTGACCATGCTGCTGGTGGTTGCCTTGGTTGTAGTTATTGTTGCCGCCATGATATCATGATCCGGACCCATTACCCTAGTGACCCGGACCTTGAAAACCGGAACTCAAGCCGCCGCCTGGTGGCCCATTGTCGTATTTGGCTTGTCTCATGGCCTCTACCATGATCCGGCATTGCCCCCATGTATGTTTAGCTGGGTGTTCCGGCGTGCTATGTTTCGGGCAAGGCTCGTTCAACTGTTGATCCAGATTGATGGATCCTCCTCCACTCCGTGGAGGTGGTCTACCCTTGCGCCGCTGAAAATTTCCTTGATCATTGGTATTGGCCACAAAATCAGAGCTGCTCTCTGCCTTTCGCTTTCCATTAAAACTTGTTCCTGCCCGATTAGTCTGCGCCGGTTTACTGGCCTTGTTCTCTTTCCCGGACTTGTCCCCATCTGCCTCTGGGTACTTAGCGTTATCAGAGTCCCCATACTTCACCAGAGCGCTCATGAGTGTCCCCATGTCATTACAATCCCGCTTGAGCCGTCCCAAATTCAGCTTCAGAGACTCAAAACGGCAATTGTTTTCTAGTGTCACTATCGCCGTACTGGGATTGATGCTATTGAAAGAGTGCAGGATTTCTGACACTCGCCGTACCCAGGTGCTCGTAGGCTCCTGTTCTCCTTGAACACATGCCGCTAAGTCCACTATTGACATTGGTTGCTTGCACGTGTCTTTGAAATTTTTGATAAACTGGCGACGCAACTCACCCCATGATCCAATGGAGTTAGGTGGTAAGCCCTTTAACCATGTCCGGGCTGTACCCTCAAGCATCATGGTAAAATACTTTGCGCATGCCACTTCATCCACATCCAGCATCTCCATAGCCATCTCATAGCTCTCAATCCATGCCTCAGGAGCCAGGTCTGTCGTATAGTTGGGCACCTTGCGCGGACCTTTGAAGTCCTTGGGTAACCTTACGCTTCGTAAAGCGGGAACAAGACACTTTACTCCAAAAGAACTCGCCGTGACTCCTGTTTCTGCTGTGGTTGGGTGAACCGGCGTCATTTGACGGGTATCCTCGCGGGCGGTCGGTCTGGCCCGGTTCATTGCCTCCTGGGCGTGCGCCTCTGCTCCTGCCGGATTATCCTGCCTGTGAGGGTGACGTCTCCGTTCGCTGCTAGACACTTCCGGTTCATCCCAACGCCTAGTGTAACTCCTGCTGTGGCGGGGGGTTGAATGAATCATTTCCTTGCTGTAAGAGTACGCCTGTTGCTGTGTCAATGCTGTATCCAGCAATTCCTTGGCCCGGCGCGCTTCCATCGCCACGGGGGATGTCCCCTCAATAGGTAAAGCGGCCAGTCGTGAAGCGGCGGCAACAATGTTATCCACGGGTTTGAATAATGGCCAGGAGGGGTGGGGATGTGCGGCGTGGGCACAACCTGACGATTTCGCTCTGCGGCCGGCTGTTGAACCGGCGCACCCGCTCCTAGGGCTCCTCCCTAGTTTACTTCTAGGTTATTGCTGGCTCCCGCTCCTGGTGTGCCAAAGAGATTCATCGCCTCATAGACCGGTGGTAGACGAGTTTGCTGCCTTCTGTTCCTCACCTCCTGTGCAGAAGCTTGATCAATCCGGAGCCAGAAAGCTTGGGAATCTAGCTCTGCTTGCCTTGTCACCATCATGGCTTTCTCTGCGTCGAGATCCCGTTTAGCTTGCTCAATCCGGCCCTTCAGCTGAAGGATCTCTGCATCATGCTGCGCCTTGTTGGCAGTAGCTACTTCTGCTATTGCGCGTGCTGTCAACTCCTCGACCAAGGTGGATAGAGCGTCAGAGGGTGAAAGGGCTTGGCTGCTCGCCCCTGCACCAGCTACCTCTGCTGTGAACGCCCCAGTCACTGTGGGCTGCTGCATAGACTGTGATCCGGCCATGAAGACTGCCACCCGGTTTGGCGGATCAAAGGGGTCCGGAATACTGTCACCATCGGATACACCCCCGGATCGGCCATCCCGCAACAGATACAAAGATTCGGTCTCCCCGGATGAAGATTCATCGTCAGAATAGACAACCGTCTCGCCACCAGAATCCGATCTGTCCTCGGCTCGGACTCCATGTATTGCTCCAACGAAAACACGCTTCACGGCGGGCTGAATCCGGGCCGATCTCGCACACTGAGCCGGCTCGACGATGTTGGGGAAGATGTTCGGCTCAGGACCCGATTCACAAATCTTGCCGATGAAGACGTGGATGCCGCCGAAGGGGACCCGTACCCGTATTCGATTGAATCGGCCTCGGGGCCCCAGCCTGCGTCGTCGATGTAGATCCGGCCGCGGCGACTCTTGTTCATCCGGCCAACCGCGTAACCCTTGAGTCCTTCAAAGCTGCCCTTCAACAACTCAAAACCATCGTGCGAAAGCCCCACGGTGGGCGCCAACTGTCGTGGAATTAGCACGGCAGATGTCCGGTTTAGAGGACTTAGGTGTGGAGCCATCGCGCGGGTTAGCTTGAAGAGGTTAAAGCACACAAAGAACACAGAGGGTTTATACTAGTTCGGCCCCTTCGATGAAGGTAAAAGCCAACGACTAGTTTGGTTTGGTATTGCTTGGGCGCCGATGAACAGGGAGCGGATTGCTTGCCTGTGTCTCGACGGGTTGTTGCTTGTCCTCGGACCGTCGCCGGGTCGTCCCTTTATATAGGAGGCAACGCCCGACCTGGTTTACAGAGTCCCGAGGCCGGCTCATAATTGTGTCCGCCTCGGTCTCTGCTCTTTCTATCTTACATCTCAAGTTACATGGTATGACGGTTTATAAACCGTAAGCTTTACATATGGGCCCTAAGCCTCCATGGGCCGTAACTCCGGTTCATATTCTACTGGCCTTATGCTAATACAACTATGTAAGTGTAATCCAGATCTTCCTAGCCGATTTATACCTGCTAGTAATATCCCTGACACTGTTGAAATTCTAGGGGATCCTTCTCCACCCAAGGGTGATCCCGTGTTTGAAATCAAACCATTACCTGATACTCTTAAGTACGTTTATCTTGATGAAAAGAAGATATATCCTATTATTATTACTGCTAACCTTTTAGAGCAGGAAGAAGAGAAATTATTGAAAACTCTAAAGAAGCACCATGCTGCTATTGGATATACTCTTGATGATCTTAAGGGCATTAGTCCCACTCTATGCCAACACAAGATAAAATTGGAAAAGGATGCTAAACGGTTATTGATCATCAATGACGGTTAAATCCTAGGATGAAAGAAGTGGTAAGAAAGAAATATTGAAGCTTCGAGAGGCAGGTATAATTTATCCAGTTGCTGATAGTCAGTGGGTAAGTCCTGTCCATTGTGTCCCTAAGAAGGGATGTATCACTGTTGTTCCTAATGGTAAAGATGAATTGACCCCGCAAAGAATTGTTACAGGTTATAGGATGGTAATTGATTTCCGCAAATTAAATAAAGCTACTAAGAAAGATCATTACCCTTTACCTTCTATTGATCAAATGCTAGAAAGGTCATCCAAACATACTCACTTTTGCTTTCTAGATGGATATTCTTGTTTCTCTCAAATACCTGTGTCAAAAGAGGATCAAGAAAAGACCACTTTTACTTGTCCCTTCGGTACCTTTGCTTATAGACGTATGCCTTTTGGTTTATGTAATGCAGCTGCTACCTTTCAAAGATACATGATGGCTATATTCTCTGACTTTTGTGAAAAGATTGTTGAGGTTTTCATGGATGACTTTTCCGTTTACGGAACTTCTTTTGAGGATTGCTTGAGCAACCTTGATCGAGTTTTGCAGAGGTGTGAAGAAACTAACCTTGTCTTGAATTGGGAAAAGTGCCACTTTATGGTTAATGAATGCATTGTCTTGCAATTTCTGAAAGAGGTATTGAAGTTGATAAAGCTAAAGTTGATGCTATTGAAAAGATGCCGTGTCCAAAGGACATCAAAGGTATAAGAAGTTTCCTTGGTCATGCCGGGTTTTATAGGAGGTTCATTAAGGACTTCTCCAAAATCTCTAGGCCTCTGACTAATCTCTTACAAAAAGATGTTCCTTTTGTCTTTGATGATGATTGTGTACAAGCATTTGAAGTACTTAAGAAAGCGTCGATCTCTGCACCTATTGTCCAGCCTCCTGACTGGAATTTACCATTTGAGATTATGTGCGATGCTAGTGATGCTGTAGGTGCTATTCTAGGACAAAGAGTTGATAAGAAATTGAATGTTATCCAATATGCTAGTAAAACTCTAGACGGTGCCCAGAGAAATTATGCTACTACTGAGAAATAAATTTTTTAGCAGTCGTATTTGCTTGTGATAAGTTTAGACCTTATATTGTTGATTCTAAAGTAACTACTCACACTAATCATGCTGTTATCAAATACCTTATGGAAAAGAAAGATGCTAAACCTAGACTTATTAGATGGGTTCTCCTGCTACAAGAATTTGATTTGCATATTACTGATAGAAAGGGAGCTGAGAACCCCGTTGCAGACAACTTGTCTGGGTTAGAGAATATTCTTGATGACCCGCACCTTTATAAAGAAGAAGTAGATGGTATTATTAGACGTTGTGTACCTGAGCATGAACATGAATGGATCCTACGCAAGTTTCACTCCGAAGCTTATGGAGGACACCATGCTAGAGATAGAACTGCACATAAGGTACTGCAATCTGGTTTTTATTGGCCCACTCTCTTCAAGGATGCCCGTAAGTTTGTCTTATTTTGTGATGAACGCCAAAGAATTGGTAATATCAGTAGATGTCAAGAAATGCCTATGGATTATTCACTTGTTATTGAACCATTTGATGTCTGGGGCTTTGATTATATGGGACCGTTTCCTTCCTCTAATGGGTATACACATATTTTAGTTGATGTTGATTACGTTACTAAGTGGGTAGAAGCTATTCCAACTAGTAGTGCTGATCACAACACCTCTATTAAGATGCTTGAAGAAGTTATTTTCCCAAGGTTTGGAGTCCCTAGATACTTAATGACTGATGGGAGTTCACACTTTATTCATGGTGCTTTTCGTAAAATGCTTGCAAAGTATGATGTTAATCATAGAATTGCATCCCCATACCACTGATACGTCCAAAATGCATCACTATTTTATATCGTAATTCATCCTTATTCATTGATATATTTCACATTACGATGATGTTCTTATGTTGTTTTGGCCTATTTTACACTGTTTGCAACTTTCCGGTGCCGAAGCAGCAGACGTAGGATTCAGCGGTAAAAAGTGGACGCTGAGTTGCTGAAGAAGAATACCTCCAAATTACCTGAAAATCGACGGAGGGTATTTTCCAGAAGGATCACGAAGATACGCAAAAGAGCAATTAGAGGGGGGCCACAGGGTGCCCAGGCGGCCACCTGGCGCGACCCCCACCCTGGCCGCGCCGGGAGGGCGTCTGGAGCCCCTGGCCCACTCCAGGCTCTCCCCTCTGGCCTATATACTCCTCGTCATCCAGAAACCCTAAAAAGGAGAGAGTTTACGGAGTTCCGCCGCCGCTCCGTGGCGGAAACCTACAGAGAAGAAATGCCATCTCCGACGGGAAGATTCCGCCGGGGAGATCACCTCCCGGAAGGGGAGATCATCCCCATCGTCATCACCATCGTCACGGGCATCATCGAGATCATCATCAACATCATCCCCAACATCAGCACCATCTCCATCTTCATCCAATCTCATCTCACAATTGCAACTTGTGTTGTAATCCGTACTATCTATCCTCTCTACTCTATCGGTGTTGATTACTACTTTGTGGTGAATGTTATTGAGTTTTGTTGGAGAAATATCATTGTGTCCAGATTGTTTATCATCCATCTATCTCCACTGATCATGATCTCTTTTATGTCTTGTGAGTAGTTACTTTAGTTCTTGAGGACATGGGAGAAATCTTGTTGTTAGTAGTCATATGATGTTGAAGTAATATGTGTTGTTTGATACTTAAGTTGTGTTGTAATTTTCCTAGTGGTGTTGTGTGAGTCAAACACTCAACACTTCGCCTTATTAAGGACCTAGGGGAATACATTGTCTACAAAGAATGCTTACGGTGGGTTGCCGGAGTGACAGAAACCTGAACCCCAGTTCGCACGCTTTTGCACAAGGGAACAATGGATCATCGATCGTATTGCTATGGTTAGGCTTTTGCCTTAAATACTATCTTGTATTTGCGGATGCTTGCAAGGTGTTTAATCATAAGAGTGCACTCATCTTAGTCTAGAGGGTGTACTAGCATAGATCCACCCACTCAACACTTATCAACACATCACATAGTACCGATACGGAATATGGCGAAAGCACATGACTACCTCTCCCGTGTGTCCTCAAGAACACTTTAGCCTTTATAAGTTCAGTTGCTAGGCCTCTCCTTTGCTCAGAAAGGATTGGGCCACTTGTTACTCTCCAGTGCCTTTTACTTTGCTCGCTTTTACTTTCCTGTTGCTTATATCAAGAAAACCCCTAAAAAGTTACCTTTCAGTGCTTGCAGTTATTCTTTGCTCAGAATCACTTATCAATACCTTCTGCTCCTCCTTGGGTTCGACACTCTTACTTATCGAAAACGCTACAATAGATCCCTTACGATTGTGGGTCATCAAGTACCGTTTTCTGGCGCCGTTGCCGGGGAGTGTAGCGCTATTGGTAAGTGAAGCTGGTAAGGAAGTTTTTATATTTCTGTTTTTATTTTGCTGTTGCTGCTCTTTGTCCTTATGGACAACCTTGCTATTGGATCGTTGCTTGTGGGAAGACGCCCCACATCTGTGGTGGTTGCTCCTCCCCCTACTGAAATTGTGCCCTATAAAATACCAGCTGGTATTATCGATTATGTTTTCGCTAATCGTTATGCCGGAGACAGACATCCCGGTGAACACTTGCTATATCTGTCACAACTATGTTCATTATTTAAGCTTGCAGGTGTATCAATGGAGTTTGTCATGAGGAAATTGTTCTCCGTATCGCTTATAGATAAAGCTTCAGATTGGTATCAGCTTCTCGATAACTCACACTTGCTTGATTGGCAAGAGCTTATGTCTCTCTTTTATACCAAGTTTTATCCTCTTCATGAAATTCATCGAGACATGAACTATATCTATAACTTTAGGTCTCGTGACGGAGAAAGCATTTCTCAAGCTTGGGGGAGATTGAAGTCCCTAATGCTCAAATGTCCTATTCATGAGCTCCCCAAGAAAATTATACTTACAAATTTTTATGCCAGGCTTTCTCGTCAGGATAAGGAGATGCTGGATGCCTCCTCTAGTGGGGTATTTCAGACAAAGAGTGTTGAAGAAAGGTGGGATCTCATTGAAAGGATCCAGAGGAATACCGAAGATTGGGAAATCGATAAAGGTATTGAACCCGCTATAAATTATGAGCATGATTATATTGAGAGCTATGTGAAAACTGATTACTTCAATACCTTTTGCTCTAAGATTGGTCTTGATTCCCATCTAATGATTGATTTCTGTAAGGATTTTGCCTCTCACGTTGATTCTTTTAAAAAGAAGAGAGATCAGCATCATGAACCTTTCAAAGAGTTACCTGTTGATATTCATGTTGCTGACCCTATTTTGCCTGCAGTTATATATGAAAAGCCTCCTTTTCCCAAAAGGATAAGGGAGCACTCTCTTGTGACAGGCATAATAAATAAAAGTGAGAGAAGAATTGATGAGCCTGAGGACCAGATCAAGGTCGATCCTCAAGTTGCATTGGTTAAAGACCTTGTTACTAATGATGTTTTGGATTCCAATGTAATTTTTTTTGCTGTTTCCACTAATCTTGTCACAGCCAAGAATAAAGGCCCAATTTCAGGTACTCCAGTAGTATCTGTTAAAATAGGAGATCACAATTATTATGGGCTATGCGATTTGGGATCGAGTGCTAGTGCTATCCCCTATTCACTTTATCAAGAGATCATCGGTGAGATTCCACCTTGTGAACTAGAAGACGTTGATGTTACCATTCATCTTGCAAACAGAGCAACTATCTCTCCTATCGGAATTGTGAGAGACGTTGAAGTCCTATGTGGAAAGGTAAAATACCCTACCGACTTTCTAGTACTTGGTTCAGTGAGGGACAATTTTTGTCCTATTATTTTTGGTAGACCTTTTCTCAGAACTTGTGGAGCTATAATAGATTGCAAGAAAGGTAAAGTTTCTGTTGAATTCAATGGTGAGCCATATGAATTTAACTTTTCTAAGTTCTCTAAGCAGCCTCAAGGTACCGATTTACCTAGTGATGATAAAATTATTGAAAGTATTGCTTCTATTGCTATTCCCTGTAATGATCCTTTGCAGCAATATATGGAGGACCACGAGAATGATTTGCATATGCAGGAAAGAAATGAACTAGATGAAATATTCTTGAGACAACCTGCTATCCTGAAGCACAACCTTTCGGTTGAACCTTTGGGAATTTTATCAAAACCAAAAGAAGACCCGGTGTTCGATCTTAAACCTCTTCCCGATACGCTCAAGTATGCTTATTTAGATGAAAAGAAAGTATATCCTATTATTATCAACTCTTTTCAGGATATGAAGAAGAGCAACTATTGGAAGTACTTCGTAAACACCGAGGTGCAATTGGCTATACCCTTGATGACCTTAAGGGGATTAGTCCATCTATCTGTCAACATACTATCAACCTTGAGCCCGATGCTAAACCAGTTGTTGATCATCAACGACGGTTGAACCCGAAGATGATGGATGTTGTAAGAAGTGAGATTCTCAAGCTTCTAGCCACAGGTATTATCTACCCTATAGCTGATAGTAAGTGGGTAAGCCCGGTACATTGTGTTCCTAAGAAAGGAGGTACAACTGTGGTTCCTAATGATAAGAATGAACTAATACCTCAGAGAATTATTATTGGATATAGAATGTGTATTGATTACAGGAAGCTGAACAAGGCAACGAGGAAGGATCACTACCCGTTGCCATTCATCGACCAAATGCTTGAAAGGTTATCCAAAAATACCCACTTTTGTTACCTCGATGGTTAATCTGGCTTCTCTCAAATTCATGTTAACACTGCTGATCAAGAGAAGACCACTTTTACTTGTCCCTATGGTACTTATGCTTACATGCGTATGCCTTTTGGTTTATGTAATGCCCCTGCTACTTTTCAAAGGTGTATGTCTGCTATCTTTCATGGTTTCTGTGAGGAGATTGTGGAAGTCCTCATGGACAATTTCTCCGTCTATGGAACTTCCTTTGACCATTGTCTCCACAACCTTAATAAAGTTTTGCAGAGATGTGAGGAGACAAATCTGGTACTCAACTGGGAGAAGTGCCACTTCATGGTTAACGAAGGAATTGTTCTTGGTCACAAGATTTCCGAAAGGGGAATTGTAGTGGAAAAGGCCAAGATCGAAGCAATTGAGAGGATGCCCTATCCAAGGGACATCAAAGGTATTCACAGTTTTCTCGGTCATGCTGGTTTCTATAGAAGATTTATTAAAGACATTTCTAAGACTTTGAGACCCCTCACTAATCTTCTCCAGAAGGACATACCGCATGATCCCATCCCAGTCAACAACAGTTTTCCAGACGAGCAACTTGCCGTTGTAAAAGTACAATCTCTTTCCGATCCTTGGTTTGCAGATTATGCTAATTTTATCGTTGCGAAGTATTTGCCTCCAGGTTTAACATTTCAGCAAAGGAAGAAGTTCTTTCATCATTTGAGGCACTACTTTTGGGATGACCCACATCTTTTCAAAGAAGGTCCAGACGGGATCGTGAGAAGATGCATACCGGAACATGAGCAGAAGGACATTCTCAGACAATGTCATGATAGTCCCTATGGAGGACATCATGCCGGTGAGAGGACCGCACATAAGGTTCCTCAATCAGGTTTTTATTGGCCTACTCTCTTTAAGGATGCTAGAAATTATGTTTTAGCCTATGATAAATGTCAGAGAGTTGGTAACATTAGTAGAAGGAATGAGATGCCTATGAATTACTCACTAGTGATTGAACCTTTTGATTGCTGGGGTTTTGATTTTATGGGTCCTTTTCCTTCTTCGCACAAGTACACTCACATTTTAGTAGCTGTTGATTATGTGACCAAGTGGGTTGAAGCAATCCCCACTGAAAGTGCTGATCACAAGACATCTTTGAAAATGGTCAAAGATGTGATTTTCCCTAGGTTTGGTGTACCTAGGTATCTCATGACCGATGGAGGATCACACTTCACGCATGGAGCTTTTAGAAAAGCTTTAGCCAAGTACGATGTCAATCATAGAATTGCTTCACCGTACCATCCTCAAACTAGTGGGCAAGTTGAGCTCACCAATAGAGAGATCAAGTTGATCTTACAGAAGATAGTAAATAGAAATAGAAAGGACCGGTCAAATAAGTTAGGAGATGCTTTGTGGGCGTATAGAACTGCTTACAAAAACCCCATGGGCATGTCCCCCTATAAGATTGTTTATGGCAAGGCTTGCCATTTGCCATTAGAATTAGAGCACAAAGCTTTCTGGGCTGTTAGAGAGCTTAATGCTGACCCAAAGTTAGCTGGTGAGAAGCGTCTCATGAACTTGACTTCTCTAGATGAGTGGAGAAGTGAAGCTTACGAGAGCGCTAAAATGTTCAAGGAAAAGGTAAAGAAGTGGCATGAAAGGAGGATTCTGAAACGTGAATTTAATGTTGGTGATACAGTTTTGTTGTTTAGATCCCGTTTTAGGTTTTCTCTAGGCAAACTACTTTCCAGGTGGGAAGGGCCATTTCATATTGAAGAAGTCTATCGGTCTGGTGTAATCAAGATTAACAATTTTGAAGGCACCAAACCTCAAGTTGTGAATGGGCAAAGACTTAAGCATTACATAGCAGGAGACCCTGTCAATGTTGATGTGAATATGATATACACAACAACTCACGAAGAACATGTTGCAGCCCTGTTTCAGACACCAGCAGAAGCAGAATAAGAAAAGGTTTGTATTACGGTAAGGAAACATCGCGAACCGCCATAAAAGTTCCATATTATGAGTTTTTGCAAAATTAGGAAAATTCTAAGCCTAAGTGGAGCCGGAGACAAGCTCCAGGGGGCCCAGGCGCCCCCCTGGCGCGGCCTACGTCCTGGCCGCGTCGGGAGGCCGCCTGGGCACCCAGGAGTCCGTCTCCGACCCCACTTTAGCTTGTTACCTTCCTTTCTGTGCAGAATTTTTTGCTATATATTTGCCCGGATTGTTCCGGCAACGTATCTCGCGATTTCATGTGTTTTCTTTTCGATCTGTTTCTACCAGGGTAAAAAGTTATTGTTAGAGATATCTTCTTGTGGCTCGAGCGGAGAGGACTTCTTGGGATGGCGTCTACGTCAAATCCAGAAGGATCTTAATCAAGGGAAGCACGTTTACTGGGCTACCGAAGAAGAGATTGCCGCAAGACAAGCGGAGATGGAGCGCTCCGTGAGGGAGGAAGTCAAGACTATCACTGCCCAACAACAAGGAGGCCCAAGCAATCCCATCATGGTGGGATCTGTCCAACCTCATTATGATCTTTATCTTAACCTTTCAGGGCCCTCTACTTCACTTGAAGATCAACGTACGCTCTCCACCATCTCCGAGGCTTATCGCATCACCAATCAGCTGTGCGAAGATTTCCGTGTACTAAAGGTACAAGTGGAGATCTTGGAGAAGGAAAACCAAACCCTTCGCCGTGTCATAAGAGATTTGAAGAATCAACGTCAACAAGAATGAGGAGTGAAATCTCCTTGGGTAATGGCATCCCCTTGGCTTGTTCCAAGCTCGGGGGAGTGCCCGATATCTTTATCTTTATCTTTTGTCTTTTAGAGTCAAGTAGAGTCGTATCATGTCTAGGGAGGTTATTATATGAAATAGGTGTGTGCATTGAGGTCTATCACTCCTTCTGTGGAGAGATTGTATCCGTGAGTGTGGAGTCGTCTATGATGGAATATTAATGAGAAGTCTATTGGTTCCTTTGCTGCACTCGGTATTCTCTTCACGCAATCGACCTTATATGATGATTCTTATGGGGAGTATTGACCTTATATCAGGTATGGCTTTGAAAACTTTATTTAATCTTGGCAAACATAGCTTTGGTCATAACAACAAGCATGATTTTCTTAAAGTAGCGACATAGCCAAAACCTTTATGTTATTATGCTTGAAGTGTTATGCTGACAAGGAAGACAACTTGATGTGTTATGCTTATTTTAATGTTTATGCTTTATATTGCTTTGCATCTTAGTCATCATCAATTGTCTGTTCTCTCAAAGCCTTTGCTAGCCTAAACTCTGTACTAAGCGGAATTCTGCTTGTGCATCCATACCCTTAAACCATTACCTTCCATATGAGTCCACCATACCTTCCTATTCGTGGTATTCCACTACCACCTCCTAAAGTATAGAATTTATGTGTTATCCTTAAATGTTCAAAATCTTCTATTTTGTGCCCCTGTTTTAGCTCATGAGGAAGTAGTAGTTAATTCATGATCTTTTTAAGTTGGACAAGTTTTACCCCGGGATTGCATGTCTAATCTGCAAACCCCTAATACGAGGAGGAACTGGCATGAGTGCGCCCGGCTCATAAAAGATAATACAACAAACAAACCCTCCTTCACGCTTTGTTCATGAGAAATCAGAAAACTTTGGCAGTGATAAACAAAGGAGATTAAGGGGATGTGATCGTCCCCGTGCGGGAGCCGTTCCTCGAAACTTGTCCAGTTTGAGAAGTAATTGAGTTATCTATTAGTATTCGTTGACAAATCATGCACCTCTCAAAACTTGTTATCATTCTGTTTGATTTAAGGATAGCACACGAGTTTTCCCTACTTCCCTAGAGCAGGGCCTATCTCTTAGTTTTAGGTTGAGTCAGTTATTCCTACTTCCTTTTATTCTTAAAGAGAGCAGATATTTGATGTTGACGAGGATTCATTCATATAAAGCTGCATTAAGATTTGTCATATCATATCCTTGTTGACATTATCATTTGATAAGTAAGTTGTTTGTCAAGCCCAGCTAAAGCAAACATCTTCTTTTGTGTTAACACTTTCACTTCTTGCCTAATAACATGTTCTTTCAAAAGCTTCAATTAATCTCATCAAAACATAAAGAGAAAGAGCAAAAGTAAAAGCTATTAGTTGTTCCTTGACCAAAGGACATGTTTGCCATGATTTGATGAGTTTCCTTAGCCCTACTTTCGATTATAAGTGTTACCACTCTTTTATAAGGGCCTTATGAGTTGAAGATTGCTGTTGAGGATATTTGAGTTTGGTGAAGAAACTGTGATGCTTCTTGTCCGTATTCTATTTATCGACACTTCACTCTCTAAACTCGTGGACAGGTTTACCGAGCTCAGTACTCGCTTGGGGACAAGTGAGGTCTAAGCTTGGGGGTGTTGATACGTCCAAAATGCATCACTATTTTATATCGTAATTCATCCTTATTCATTGATATATTTCACATTACGATGATGTTCTTATGTTGTTTTGGCCTATTTTACACAGTTTTCAACTTTCCGGTGCCGAAGCAGCAGACGCAGGATTCAGCGGTAAAAAGTGGACGCTGAGTTGCTGAAGAAGAATACCTCCAAATTACCTGAAAATCGATGGAGGGTATTTTCCAGAAGGATCACGAAGATACGCAAAAGAGCAACCAGAGGGGGGCCACAGGGTGCCCAGGCGGCCACCTGGCGCGGCCCCCACCCTGGCCGCGCAGGGAGGGCGCCTGGAGCCCCTGGCCCACTCCAGGCTCTCCCCTCTGGCCTATATACTCCTCGTCATCCAGAAACCCTAAAAATGAGAGAGTTTACGGAGTTCCGCCGCCGCTCCGTGGCGGAAACCTACAGAGAAGAAAAGCCATCTCCGGCGGGCAGATTCTGCCGGGGAGATCACCTCCCAGAAGGGGAGATCATCGCCATTGTCATCACCATCGTCACGGGCATCATCGAAATCATCATCAACATCATCCCCAACATCAGCACCATCTCCATCTTCATCCAATCTCATCTCACAATTGCAACTTGTGTTGTAATCCGTACTATCTATCCTCTCTACTCTATCGGTGTTGATTACTACTTTGTGGTGAATGTTATTGAGTTTTGTTGGAGAAATATCATTGTGTCCAGATTGTTTATCATCCATCTATCTCCACTGATCATGATCTCTTTTATGTCTTGTGAGTAGTTACTTTAGTTCTTGAGGACATGGGAGAAGTCTTGTTGTTAGTAGTCATATGATGTTGAAGTAATATGTGTTGTTTGATACTTAAGTTGTTTTCTTATTTTCCTAGTGGTGTTGTGTGAGTCGAACACTCAACACTTAGCCTTATTAAGGACCTAGGGGAATACATTGTGTACAAAGAATGCTTACGGTGGGTTGCCGGAGTGACAGAAACCCGAACCCCAGTTCGCACGCTTTTGCACAAGGGAACAATGGATCATCGATCGTATTGCTATGGTTAGGCTTTTGCCTTCAATACTATCTTGTATTTGCGGATGCTTGCAAGGTGTTTAATCATAAGAGTGCACTCATCTTAGTCTAGAGGGTGTACTAGCATAGATCCACCCACTCAACACTTATCAACACATCACATAGTACCGATACGGAATATGGCGAAAGCACATGACTACTTCTCCCGTGTGTCCTCAAGAACACTTTAGCCTTTATAAGTTCAGTTGCTAGGCCTCTCCTTTGCTCAGAAAGGATTGGGCCACTTGTTACTCTCCAGTGCCTTTTACTTTGCTCGCTTTTACTTTCCTGTTGCTTATATTAAGAAAACCCCTAAAAAGTTATTTTTCAGTGCTTGCAGTTATTCCTTGCTCAGAATCACTTATCAATACCTTCTGCTCCTCGTTGGGTTCGACACTCTTACTTATCGAAAACGCTGCAATAGATCCCTTACGGCTGTGGGTCATCAACCACCCGCAGTCTAGTGGGCAAGTAGAACTAAGTAACAGAGAGCTGAAATTAATTTTGCAAAAGACTGTTAATAGGTCTAGAAAGAATTGGTCCAAGAAACTTGATGATGCATTATGGGCCTATAGAACTGCATACAAATATCCTATGGGTATGTCTCCTTATAAAATGGTCTATGGAAAAGCATGCCACTTACCTCTTGAAATCGAACAAAGGGCATATTGGGCTATTAAAGAGCTCAATTATGATTTCAAACTTGCCGGTGAGAAGAGGCTATTTGACATCAGCTCACTTGATGAATGGAGAACCCAGGCTTACGAGAATGCCAAATTGTTTAAAGAAAAGGTTAAAAGATGGCATGACAAAAGGATACAAAAGCGCGAGTTTAACGTAGGTGATTATGTCTTGCTATACAACTCTCGTTTAAGATTTTTTGCAGGACAACTTCTCTCTAAATGGGAAGGTCCTTACGTTATTGAGGAGGTCTATCGTTCCGGTGCCATAAAAATCAACAACTTTGGAGGCACAAATCCGAAGGTGGTGAACGGTCAAAAAATCAAACATTATATCTCAGGTAACCCTATAAATGTTGAAACCAATGTTATTGAAACCGTAACCCCAAAGGAATACATAAGGGACACTTTCTAGAACGATCCAAACTCCAAAAAGGAAGAGGTATGTGGTGCGGTAAGTAAACCGACTCCAAAACAGTTCTAATGGCAATTTTTCTCCATTTTGGAATATTTAGAAAAATAGAAAAATAAGAGCCAGTCCGGAAAGGACACGAGTCGTCCACGAGGGCGGAGGGCGCGCCCTACCCCCTGTGCGCGCCCCCTACCTCGTGGGCACCTCGTGTGCCTCCCGGACTCCGTTTTCTTGCACGTTACTTCTTTTGGTCGGTAAAAATTCACTATATAATCTCCCGAAAGTTTTGACCACTGCACCATGCAAAAATCCTCTGTTTTTGTTTCGAGCTACTTTCTGCTAGAGTTGACAAGGCCAGGCATCATGTCGTCCTCCTCCTCCAACAATGAGGGCAACGATGCTTGGCTAATGAAGACAGAGGTGAAGAGAGAAGAACCCGGGGAGATCAACAAGGAGAATAGGATCAAGAAGGCTATGGAAGATCAGGCTCCGGCAACGGAAGAAGAAGACATCCTTCAACCCTTCCAAACCTTTTTACTTCAACTGAGATTGAAGCTTTCAAGATGATTGAGTTAGCTCAAATACAAAACAAGTATCTCACAAGTAAAAATATTTTGCTGAAGGAGCATATCGCCGCACTCAAGGGTATTATTCGCAAGTTGGAGGATCTCCTACGCTCGATGTATGATAATCCGTCATCACTACTTCCAACTCCATCATCACCACCTTCAAAGAAGGAGACATAATCACATGGGTGTGGGCACTCCCCTTGGCAACTGCCAAGCTTGGGGGAGGTGCCCCGGTATCGTATCACCATCACACTCCTATCTTTACCGTCTTTCTTAGTTCGATCCTTTTGGTAATATCTTGATTTAGTAGAATAAAGTTAAGTATGATCTAGTCGTGAGCCTTGCTTTATGATCCTTATCTTTGTAATGGAGTCCGTGAGCTATATATATAATAAAGATTAGTTTTGAGTCAAGGGCTTGGTTTTCTCGCTATGATCATGAGAGAATAAAAGAAAATATAAAAAGTACCAAGAGATCATATTGATCTAATGGAAAGTAATGACTTCACATATAGAGAGTGTGATGAATAAAAGTTGTTGAGAGTTAACAAACAAAGTTTTGGTCATCATTGCAATTAATAGGAAGTAATAAAGAAAGAGAGGTTTTCACATACAAATATACTATCTTGGACATCTTTTATGATTGTGAGCACTAATTAAAATATGAGATGCTAAAGAGTTGATGTTGGACAAGGAAGACAACATAATGGGTTATGTCTTCTTATATCCGAAATAAAGTATGTTGTCATGGATCATCCAGCATGTTGAGCTTGCCATTCCCCCCCATGCTAGCCAAAACTTCTTGCACCAAGTAGAGATGCTACTTGTGCTTCCATACATCCTTAAACCTTGTCTTGCCATGAGAGTCCACCATACCTACCTATGGATTGAGAAAGGTCCTTCAAGTAAGTTGTCATTGTTGCAACTCTCTAAAATATGTATGATCTATTAGTGTGGAGAAAATAAACTTTATATGATCTTGTGATATGGAAGCAATAAAAGCGACAGACTGCATACTAAAGGTCCATATCACAAGTGGCAATATAAAGTGACGTTCTTTTGCGCTAAGATTTTGTACATCCAACCATAAAAGCACATGACAACCTCTGCTTCCCTCTGCGAAGGGCCTATCTATCGTTCTTACCTTATAAGAGTCATATGACAATATATATATATATATATATATATATATATATATATATATATATATATATATATATATATATATATATATATGTTGCTGTTATAAGATTGATCATGATGCCTTCATGTCCGTATTTTATTTTATCGACACCTCTATCTCTACATATTTTTCGATATCGGCTTTTGCTTGAGAACAAGCGAGGTCTAAGCTTGGGGGAGTTGATACATCCATTTTGCATCATGCTATTATGTTGATATTTATTGCACTATGGGCTGTTATTACACATTATGTCACAATACTTATGCCTTTTCTCTCTTATTTTACAAGGTTTACATGAAGAGTGAGAATGCCGCCAACTGGAATTCTGGGCTCGAAAAGGAGCAAACATTGGAAGCCTATTATGCACAACTCAAAAAGCCCTGAAACTCTACGAAACTCCGTTTCGGAAAATATGAAAAATATCTGGCGAAAGAGGTACGAGAGGTGGGCCACCCACTGTCCATGAGGGTGGGGGCGTGCCCCCTGCCTCGTGGGCCACCTGGTGACCCCCCGATGCCCATCTTCTGCTATATGAGGTGTTTTGACCTGGAAAAAATAAAGGAGGGGGTTTTCGAGACGAAGCACCGCCGTCTCGAGGCGGAACCTTGGCGGAACCAATCTAGGGCTCCGGCGGAGTTGTTCTGCCGGGGATACTTCCCTTTGATACGTCTCCAACGTATCTACTTTTCCAAACACTTTTTCCCTTGTTTTGGACTCTAACTTGCATGATTTGAATGGAACTAACCCGGACTGACGCTATTTTCAGCAGAATTGCCATGGTCTTATTTTTGTGCAGAATAAAAAGTTCTCGGAATGACCGGAAAATAAACGAAGAATTATTTTGGAAAATATAAAAAATATATGCGGGAAGATACAAGCCAGGGGGCCCACACCCTATCCACGAGGGTGGTGGGCCCCCTGTTGCTCCACCGACGTACCCCGAGACTCCATATGTTCACTTTCGGAGAGAGAAAAATCAGAGAGGAAGAATTACCGCGTTTTACGATACAGAGCCGCCACCAAGCCCTAATCTCTCTCGGGAGGGCTGATCTGGAGTCCGTTCGGGGCTTCGGAGAGTGGAGATCGTCGCCATCGTCATCATCAACCTTCCTCCATCACCAATTCCATGATGCTCACCGCCGTGTGTGAGGAATCCCATCATAGGCTTGCTGTACGGTGATGGGTTGGATGATATTTACCATGTAACCGAGTTAGTTTTGTTAGGGTTTGATCCCTAGTATCCATTATATTCTAAGATTGATGTTACTATGACTTTGCTATGCTTAATGCTTATCACTAGGGCCCGAGTGCCATGATTTCAGATCTGAACCTATTATGTTTTCATGAATATATGTGTGTTCTTGTTCTTATCTTGCAAGTCAATAGTCACCTACTATGTGTTATGATCCGGAAACCCCGAAGTGACAACGATCGGGACCACTCCCGGTGATGACCGTAGTTTGAGGAGTTCATGTATTCACTATGTGTTAATGCTTTGGTCCAGTACTCTATTAAAAGGAGGCATTAATATCCCTTATTTTACACTTGGACCCCGCTGCCACGGGAGGGTAGGACAAAAGATGTCATGCAAGTTCTTTTTCATAAGCACGTATAACTATATTCGGAATACATGCCTACATTACATTGATGAACTGAGCTAGTTCTATGTCACCCTAGGTTATAACTTTTACACGAGGAATCGCATCCGACATAATTCACCATCACCGATCCAATGCCTACGAGCTTATCACATATTGCTTGTTGCTTATTTAGTTTTCCGCTGCTACTGTTACAAAAACTACAAAAACACTACCGTTACTTTTATTGCTGCTACCGCTATTTCTACTACCTTGCTACTAAACTACCTTGCTGCAAATACTAAGTTTCCAGGTGTGGTTGAATTGACAACTCAGCTGCTAATACTTAAGAGTATTCTTTGGCTCCCCTTGTGTCGAATCAATAAATTTGGGTTGAATACTTTACCCTCGAAAATTGTTGCGATCCCCTACACTTGTGGGTTATCAAGACTATTTTCTGGCGCTGTTGCCGGGGAGCATAGCTATATTTTTAAGTCACTTGGGATTTATATCTGTTGATCACTATGAAGAATTTGAAGGACACAAAAACCAAGATCTTTCCCTCAACTACGAGGGGAGGTAAGTGTTGGGGAACGTAGTATTTTAAAATTTTCCTACGATCACGCAAGATCTATCTACCAGATGCATAGCAACGAGAGGGAAGAGTTTGTCTACGTACCCTCGTAGACCGGAAGCGGAAGCGTCAAGTGACGCGGTTGATGTAGTCGAACTTCTTCGCGATCCAATCGATCAAACACCGAACGTACGGCACCTCCGCATTCAGCACACGTTCAGCTTGATGACGTCCCACGAGCTCTTGATCCAGTTGAGCTTCACGGGAGAGTTTTGTCAGCACGACGGCGTGGTGACGGATATGATATATCTACCGGCGCAGGGCTTCGCCTAAGCACTGCGACGGTATGACCGAGGTGTGTTTCTGTGGAGGGGGCACCGCACACGGCTAGAACAATTCAACTTGTGTGTCTTTGGGTGCCCCCCTGCCCCCGTATATAAAGGAGCAAGGGAGAGGCCGGCCCTAGAGGGGGCGCGCCAAGTGTGGGGAGTCCTACTAGGACTCCCAAGTCCTAGTAGGATTCCCATTTCCTTTCCGGAGTAGGAGAGAAGGAAAGAGGTGGAGAGGGAGAAGGAAAAGGGGGCTGCACCCCTTGTCCAATTCGGACCAGAGGGAAGGCACGCGCCTCCTTCCTTTTAGCGTTTCTCCTCTATTCCCGTATGGCCCAATAAAGCCCATATACTCCGAAAAATACCCGAATCACTCGGAACCTTTCCGATGTCCGAATATAGTCGTCCAATATATCGATCTTTACGTCTCGACCATTTCGAGACTCCTCGTCATGTCCCCGGTCTCATCTGGGACTCCGAACTCCTTCGGTACATCAAAACTCATAAACTCATAATACCGATCGTCATCAAACGTTAAGCGTGCGGACCCTACGGGTTCGAGAACTATGTAGACATGACCGAGACTCATCTCCGGTCAATAACCAATAGCGGAACCTGGATGCTCATATTGGCTCCTACATATTCTACGAAGATCTTTATCGGTCAAACCGCATAACAACATACGTTGTTCCTTTTGTCATCGGTATGTTACTTGCCCGAGATTCGATCGTCGGTATCTCTATACCTAGTTCAATCTCGTTACCGGCAAGTCTCTTTACTCGTTCCGTAATACATCATCTCGTGACTAACTCATTAGTCATTTGCTTGCAAGGCTTATTATGATGTGCATTACCGAGAGGGCCCAGAGATACCTCTCCGACACTCGGAGTGACAAATCCTAGTCTTGATCTATGCCAACACCATGAACACTTTCGGAGACACCTGTAGAGCATCTTTATGATCACCCAGTTACGTTGTGACGTTTGATAGCACACAAGGTGTTCCTACGGTATTCGGGAGTTGCATAATCTCATAGTCATAGGAACATGTATAAGTCATGAAGAAAGCAATAGCAGTAAAACTAAACGATCAAAGTGCTATGCTAACGGATGGGTCTTGTCCATCACATCATTCTCCTAATGATGTGATCTCGTTGATCAAATGACAACTCATGTCTATGGTTAGGAAACATAACCATCTTTGATCAATGAGCTAGTCTAGTAGAGGCATACTAGGGACACTCTGTTTTGTCTATGTATTCACACATGTACTAAGTTTCCGGTTAATACAATTCTAGCATGAATAATAAACATTTATCATGATATAAGGAAATATAAATAACAACTTTATTATTGCCTCTAGGGCATATTTCCTTCAGTCTCCCACTTGCACTAGAGTCAATAATCTAGCTCACATCGCCATGTGATTTAATACCGATAGTTCACTTCGTTATGTGAATAACACCCATAGTTCACATCGCCATGTGACCAACACCCAAAGGGCTTACTAGAGTCAATAATCTAGTTCACATCGCTATGTGATTAATACCCAAGAGTAATAAGGTGTGATCATGTTTTGCTTGTGAGAAAAGTTTAGTCAACGGGTCTGTCACATTCAGATCCGTATGTATTTCGCAAATTTCTATGTCTACAATGCTCTGCATGGAGCTACTCTAGCTAATTGCTCCCACTTTCAATACGCATCCAGATTGATACTTAGAGTCATCTGGATTTAGTGTTAAAGCTTGCATCGGCGTAACCTTTTACGACTAACTCTTTATCACCTCCATAATTGAGAAACATTTCCTTAGTCATCCAGTTACTAAGGATAATTTTGACCGCTGTACAGTGATCTACTCCTGGATCACTATTGTACCCCCTTGACAAACTCATGGCAAGGTACACAACATGTTTGGTACACAGCATGGCATACTTTATAGAACCTATGGCTGAGGCATAGGGAATGACTTTCATTCTCTCTATATTTTTCTGCCGTGGTCTGGCTTTGAGTCTTACTCAACTTCACACCTTACAAGTCAGGCAAGAACTCCTTCTTTGACTGATCCATTTTGAACTACTTCAAAATCTTATCAAGGTATGTACTCATCAAAAGTCTTATCAAGTGTCTTTATCTATCTCTATAGATCTTGATGCCCAATATGTAAGCAGCTTCACCAAGGTCTTTCTTTGAAAAACTCCTTTCAAACACTCCTTTATGCTTTCCATAAAATTCTACATCATTTCCGATCGACAATATGTCATTCACATATACTTATCAGAAAGGTTGTAGTGCTCCCACTCACTTTCTTGTAAATACAGGCTTCACCGCAAGTCTGTATAAATCTATATGCTTTGATCAACTTATCAAAGCATATATCCAACTCCGAGATGCTTGCACCAGTCCATAGATGGATCGCTGGAGCTTGCACATTTTGTTAGCACCTTTAGGATTGACAAAACCTTCTGGTTGCATCATATACAATTCTTCTTTAATAAATCCATTAAAGAATGCAGTTTTGTTATCCATTTGCCAGATTTCATAAAATGCGGCAATTGCTAACATGATTCGGACCGACTTAAGCATCGCTACGGTTGAGAAAGTCTCATTGTAGTCAACTCCTTAAACTTGTCGAAAACCTTTCGCAACAAGTCGAGCTTTATAAACAGTAACATTACCGTCAGCGTCAGTCTTCCTCTTGAAGATCCATTTATTTTTGATGGCTTGTCGATCATCGGGCAAGTCAACCAAAGTCCACACTTTGTTCTCATACATGGATTCCATCTCAGATTTTATGGCCTTAAGCCATTTTGCGGAATCGGGGCTCATCATCGCTTCCTCATAGTTCGCAGGTTCATCATGGTCTAGTAACATGACTTCCAGAACCGGGTTGCCGTACCACTCTGATGCGGAATGAACTCTGGTTGATCTACGAAGTTCAGCAGAAACTTGATCTGAAGTTTCATGATCATCATCATTAGCTTCCTCACTGGAACTAGTTTCTGTGACATTCCACTTGCCAATTCGGGAGAAGGTACAATTACCTCATCAAGTTCTACTTTCCTCCCACTCACTTCTTTCGAGAGAAACTCCTTCTCTAGAAAGGATCCACTCTTAGCAACAAAGACCTTGCCTTCGGATCTGTGATAGAAGGTGTACCCAACAGTTTCTTTTGGGTATCCTATGAAGATATACTTCTCCGTTTTGGGTTCGAGCTTATCATGTTGAAACTTTTTCACATAAGCATCGCAGTCCCAAACTTAAAGAAATGACAGCTTAGGTTTCTCGTCAAACCACAGTTCATACGGTGTCATCTCCACGGATTTAGATGGTGCCCTATTTAACGTGAATGTAGCTGTCTCTAATGCATAACCCCAAAAGTGATAGTGGTAGATCGGTAAGAGACATCATCGATCGCACCATATCTAATAAAGTACGGTTATGACGTTCGGACACACCATTACATTGTGGTGTTCCAGGTGGCGTGAGTAGTGAAACTATTTCACATTGTTTTTACTGAAGGCCAAACTCGCTAACTCAAATATTTTACCTCTACGATCATATCGTAGAAACTCTTATTTTCTTGTTACGATGATTCTCCACTTCACTCTGAAATTCTTTGAACTTTTCAAATGTTTCAGACTTGTGCTTCATTAAGTAGATATACCCATATCTGCTCAAATCATCAGTGAAGGTCAGAAAATAACGATACCCGCCGCGAGCTTCAACACTCATTGGTCCACATACATCTGTATGTATGATCTCCAACAAATATGTTGCTCGCTCCATTGTTCCGGAGAACGGAGTTTTAGTCATCTTTCCCATGAGGCATGGTTCGCAAGCACCAAGTGATTCATAATCAAGTGATTCGAAAAGTCCATCACTATGGAGTTTCTTCATGCGCTTTACACCATTATGACCTAAACGGCAGTGCCACAAATAAGTTGCACTATCATTATTAACCTTGCATCTTTTGGCTTCAATATTATGAATATGTGTATCACCACGATCGAGATCCAACAAACTATTTTCATTGGGTGTATGACCATCGAAGGTTTTATTCATGTAAACAGAATAACAATTATTCTATGACTTTAAATGAATAACCGTATTGCAACAAATATGATCAAATCATATTCATGCTCAACGCAAACGCCAAATAACATTTATTTAGGTTTTACACTAATCCCGAAAGTATAGGGAGTGTGCGATGATGATCATATCAATCTTGGAACCACTTCCAACACACATCATCACTTCACCTTTAACTAGTCTCTGTTCTTTCTGCAATTCTCGTTTCGAGTTACTAATTTTAGCAACTGAACCGGTATCAAATACCCAGGGGTTGCTATGAACACTAGTAAAGTACACATCAATAATCTGTATATCAAAATATACCTTTGTTCACTTTGCCATCCTTCTTATCCGCCAAGTATCTAGGGCAGTTCCACTTCCAGTGACCATTTCCTTTGCAGTAGAAGCACTTAGTTTCAGGCTTGATTTTAGCTTTGGGTTTCTTCATGGGAGTGACAACTTGCTTGTCATTCTTCTTGAAGTTCCCCTTCTATCCCTTTGCCCTTTACTTGAAACAAGTGGTCTTGTTAACCATCAACACTTGATGCTCTTTCTTGATTTCTACCTTCGCCGATTTCAGCATCGCGAAGAGCTCGGGAATTACTTTCGTCATCCCTTGCATATTATAGTTCATCACGAAGTTCTACTAACTTGGTGATAGTGACTAGAGAACTTTGTCAATTACTATCTTATCTGGAAGATTAACTCCCACTTGATTCAAGCAATTGCAGTACCCAGACAATCTGAGCACATGCTCACTGGTTGAGCTATTCTCCTCCATCTTGTAGGCAAAGTACTGTCAGAGGTCTCATACCTCTCGACACGGGCATGAGTATGAAATACTACTTTCAACTCTTGGAACATCTTATATGCTCCGTGGCTTTCAAAACGTTTTTTAAGTCCCGGTTCTAAGCCGTAAAGCATGGTGCACTTAAACTATCAAGTAGTCATCATACCGAGCTTTTGTCAAAAACGTTCATAACGTCTACATCTGCTCATGCAATAGGTATGTCACCTAGCGGTGCATCAAGGACATAATTCTTCTGTGCAGCAATGAGGATAATCCTCAGATCAGGAACAATTCCGCATCATTGCTACTAACATCTTTCAACTTAGTTTTCTCTAGGAACATATCAAAAAATAAACGGGGAGCAACATCGCGAGCTATTGATCTACAACATAGATATGCTAATACTACCAGGACTAAGTTCATGATAAATTAAAGTTCAATTTAATCATATTACTTAAGAACTCCCACTTAGATAGATATCCCTCTAGTCATCTAAATGATCACGCGATCCAAATCAACTAAACCATGTCCGATCATCATGTGAGATGGAGTAGTTTCAATGGTGAACATCTTATGTTGATCATATCTACTATATGATTCACGCTCAACCTTTCGGTCTCCGGTGTTCCGAGGCCATATCTGCATATGCTAGGCTCGTCAAGTTTAACCCGAGTATTCTGCGTGTGCAAAACTGGCTTACACCCGTTGTATTTGAACGTAGAGCTTATCACACCCGATCATCACGTGGTGTCTCAGCACAACGAACTTTCGCAACGGTGCATACTCAGGGAGAACACTTATACCTTGAAATTTAGTAAGGGATCATCTTATAATGCTACCGTCGTTCTAAGAAAAATAAGAAGCATAATAAGATAAACATCATATGCAATCAAAATATGTGACATGATATGGCCATCATCATCTTGTGCTTTTGATCTCCATATCCAAAGCACTATCATGATCACCTTCGTCACCGGCGCGTCACCTTGATCTCCATCGTAGCATCGTTCTCGTCTCGCCAACTATTGCTTCTATGACTATCGCTACCGCTTAGTGATAAAGTAAAGCAATTACATGGCGATTGCATTTCATACAATAAAGCGACAACCATATGGCTCCTGCCAGTTGCCGATAACATTACAAAACATGATCATCTCATACAAAACCGTATAACTCATCATGTCTTGACCATATCACATCACAGCATGCCCTGCAAAAACAAGTTAGACGTCCTCTACTTTGTTGTTTCAAGTTTTACGTGGCTGCTATGGGCTTAGCAAGAACCGTTCTTACCTACGCATACAAAACCACAACGATGTTTCGTCAAGTATGTGCTGTTTTAACCTTCACAAGGACCGGGCGTAGCCACACTTGATTCATCTAAAGTGAGAGAGACAGACACCCGCCAGTCACCTTTAAGCAACGAGTGCTCATAACGGTGAAACCAGTCTCGCGTAAGCGTACGCGTAATGTCGGTCCGGGCCGCTTCATCTCACAATACCGCCGAAGCAAAGTATGACATGCTGGTAAGCAGTATGACTAGTATCGCCCACAACTCATTGTGTTCTACTCGTGCATATCATCTACGCATAGACCTGGCTCATGATGCCACTGTTGGGGAACATAGTATTTTAAAATTTTCCTACGATCACGCAAGATCTATCTACCAGATGCATAGCAACGAGAGGGAAGAGTTTGTCTACGTACCCTCGTAGACCGGAAGCGGAAGCGTCAAGTGACGCGGTTGATGTAGTCGAACTTCTTCGCGATCCAACCGATCAAGCACCGAACGTACGACACCTCCGCATTCAGCACACGTTCAGCTTGATGACGTCCCACGAGCTCTTGATCCAGTTGAGCTTCACGGGAGAGTTTTGTCAGCACGACGGCATGGTGACGGATATGATATATCTACCGGCGCAGGGCTTCGCCTAAGCACTGCGACGGTATGACCGAGGTGTGTTTCTGTGGAGGGGGCACCGCACACGGCTAGAACAATTCAACTTGTGTGTCTTTGGGTGCCCCCCTGCCCCCGTATATAAAGGAGCAAGGGAGAGGCCGGCCCTAGAGGGGGCGCGCCAAGTGTGGGGAGTCCTACTAGGACTCCCAAGTCCTAGTAGGATTCCCCTTTCCTTTCCGGAGTAGGAGAGAAGGAAAGAGGTGGAGAGGGAGAAGGAAAAGGGGGCTGCACCCCTTGTCCAATTCGGACCAGAGGGAAGGCACGCGCCTCCTTCCTTTTAGCGTTTCTCCTCTATTCCCGTATGGCCCAATAAGGCCCATATACTCCGAAAAATACCCGAATCGCTCGGAACCTTTCCGATGTCCGAATATAGTCGTCCAATATATCGATCTTTACATCTCGACCATTTCGAGACTCCTCGTCATGTCCCCGGTCTCATCCGGGACTCCGAACTCCTTCGGTACATCAAAACTCATAAACTCATAATATCGATCGTCATCAAACATTAAGCGTGCGGACCCTACGGGTTCGAGAACTATGTAGACATGACCGAGACTCATCTCCGGTCAATAACCAATAGCGGAACCTGGATGCTCATATTGGCTCCTACATATTCTACGAAGATCTTTATCGGTCAAACCGCATAACAACATACGTTGTTCCTTTTGTCATCGGTATGTTACTTGCCTGAGATTCGATCGTCGGTATCTCTATACCTAGTTCAATCTCGTTACCGGCAAGTCTCTTTACTCGTTCCGTAATACATCATCTCGTGACTAACTCATTAATCATTTGCTTGCAAGGCTTATTATGATGTGCATTACCGAGAGGGCCCAGAGATACCTCTCCGACACTCGGAGTGACAAATCCTAGTCTTGATCTATGCCAACACCACGAACACTTTCGGAGACACCTGTAGAGCATCTTTATGATCACCCAGTTACGTTGTGACGTTTGATAGCACACAAGGTGTTCCTACAGTATTCGGGAGTTGCATAATCTCATAGTCATAGGAACATGTATAAGTCATGAAGAAAGCAATAGCAGTAAAACTAAACGATCAAAGTGCTATGCTAACGTATGGGTCTTGTCCATCACATCATTCTCCTAATGATGTGATCTCGTTGATCAAATGACAACTCATGTCTATGGTTAGGAAACATAACCATCTTTGATCAATGAGCTAGTCTAGTAGAGGCATACTAGGGACACTCTGTTTTGTCTATGTATTCACACATGTACTAAGTTTCCGGTTAATACAATTCTAGCATGAATAATAAACATTTATCATGATATAAGGAAATATAAATAACAACTTTATTATTGCCTCTAGGGCATATTTCCTTCAGTAAGGAACTGCCATGTAGCTCTGCATTTGATTCACCATCTGTTATGAGTAAATTTGCGACACCTACTCCTGCTATTGAATCTGATATGTCATATGTTCTTGATGATGCTACTTCTGCTATGTATGATGAAACTACTTCTATGATTGATAATACTGTGCCACTAGGTGAATTTCTAGATGAAAAAATTGCTAAGGTTAGGGAGAATGCAGATATTGAAACTGATAATATTTATATAAGTGATGATGAAGCTTCTCCCCCTAGATATGAATCGCCTGTTATTCTCGAGGGTTATGTTATGGATGAAGAAACTCCTAGAGACTTTCTTGCTTGCAACGATAGATACGATCTTAAGAAATTATTACCTAAGCTGAAAGAAAACTCTTTGAATGCTAGAATGAAACATGACCCTGCTTTTGCTACTTCACCTATCTTTGTTACTAATAAGGATTATGATTTCTCTGTTGATCCTGAGTTAATTACTTTGGTTGAATATGATCCTTTCCATGGTTACAAATCTGAAACTGTTGTGGCACATCTTACTAAGTTGAATGATATAGCCACCTGATACATCTCCAACGTATCTATAATTTTTTATTGTTCCATGCTATTATATTATCCGCCTAGGATGTTTTTTGGGCTTTTACATACACTTTTATATGATTTTTGGGACTATCCTATTAACCCAGAGCCCAGTGCCAGTTTCTGTTTTTCTCCCGTTATAGGGTTTCGCAGAAAAGGAATATCAAACGGAGCCCAATTGACCTGAAATTCAACGGAGGCGATTTTTGGACCAGAAGAAGCCTACAGAGTACCGGAGGAGGACCAGGAGATGCACGGGCTGCCCACGAGGGTGGGGGGCGCCCCCCTACCTCGTGGACAGCCCGTAGACCCCCTTTACTTGCCCCCGACTCCAACACCTCGTATATATACTGAAACCTCTGGAAAATAACCTAGATCGGGAGTTCCGCCGCTGAAATCCTCTGTTGCCACCAAAAACCAATCTAGACCCGTTCTGGCACCCTGCCGGAGGGCCTCTCTGGTGGCTATCTTCATCATCCCGGTGCTCTCCATGATGAGGAGGGAGTAGTCCACCCTCGGGGCTGAGGTATGTATCAATAGTTATGTGTTTGATCTCTCTCTCTCTCTCTCGTGTTCTTGAGATGGCACGATCTTGATGTATCACGAGCTTTCCTATTATAGTTGGATCTTATGATACTTCTCCCCCTCTACTCTCTTGTAATGGATTGAGTTTTCCCTTTGAAGTTATCTTATCGGATTGAGTCTTTAAGGATTTGAGAACACTTGATGTATGTCTTGCATGTGCTTATCTGTGGTGACAATGGGATATCACGTGATTCACTTGATGTATGTTTTGGTGATCAACTTGCGGGTTTCGTGACCTTGGGAATCTATGCATAGGGGTTGGCACACGTTTTCGTCTTGACTCTCCGATAGAAACTTTGGGGCACTCTTTGAAGTCCTTTTGTGTTGGTTGAATAGATGTTTCTGAGATTGTGTGATGCATATCGTATAACCATGCCCACGGATACTTGAGGTGACAATGGAGTATCTAGGTGGCATTAGGGTTTTGGTTGATTTGTATCTTAAGGTGTTATTCTAGTACAAACTCTATGATAGATCGAACAGAAAGAATATCTTTGTGTTATTTTACTACGGACTCTTGAATAGATCAATCAGAAAGAATAACTTTGAGGTGGTTTCGTACCCTACCATAATCTCTTCGTTTGTTGTCCGCTATTAGTTACTTTGAAGTGACTCTTTGTTGCATGTTGAGGGATAGTTTTATGATCCAATTATGTTATCCTTGTTGAGAGAACTTCCACTAGTGAATGTATGAACCCTAGGCCTTGTTTTCTATCATTGCAACACCGTTTATGCTCACTTTTACCACTTGCTACCTTGCTGTTTTTATATTTTTAATTCACAAAAACCTATATCTACCATCCATATTGCACTTGTATCACCATCTCTTCACCGAACTAGTGCACCTATACAATTTACTATTGTATTGGGTGTGTTGGGGACACAAGAGACTCTTTGTTATTTGGTTGCAGGGTTGTTTGAGAGAGACCATCTTCATCCTACGCCACCCACGGATTGATAAACCTTAGGTCATACACTTGAGGGAATTTGCTACTATCCTACAAACCTCTGCACTTGGAGGCGCAACAACGTCTACATGAAGAAGGTTGTGTAGTAGACATCAAGCTCTTTTCTGGCGCCTTTGCCGGGGAGGTGAGTGCTTGAAGGTATATCTTTAGATCTTGCAATCGAATCTTTTAGTTTCTTGTTTTATCACTAGTTTAGTTTATAAAAGAAAACTAAAAAATGGAATTAAGGTTACCTCATATGCTTCATCTTTTTAATATCTTTTGTGAATATGATGGGAAGGAAAATTGTGCTCAAGTACTAGAATAAGAATTACATAGAATGCTTGGCATAAAATACTTGAATGATGAGCATGATTGCAATGTTGTTAGCGTGAATCATTTGAATATCCATGATGTTAATGATATGCAAAGCCACAAGCTTGGGGATGCTATGTTTTATAAAGATGATATGTTTAGTCCCCCAAGTTTTGATGAGCAAATTTATTATGATGATAGCATGCCTCCTATTTATGATGATTATATTGATGAAAGTTGATTTGGAGAGGTCATGACTTTATTTAGTGATGAATCCACTACGTCGGAAGAGGTTCCAATTGATTATGAGAACAAAGTTGCTATCTATGATGATTATTGTGATGACTTGTATGCTATTAAGAATAATGATAACCATGAAACTTGTCATCATGATTTTAATTTTCAATTGGATTATGCTTCACATGATAGTTATTTTGGTGAGTTTGCTCCCCCCACTACCATGAATGAGAAGAATTTTGCTTATGATGGGAGTAGTAAAATTCCTATGCAAGTAGATCGTGAAAAGAATGCTTTATGTGCTGTTTGTATTGTTGAATTCATTCATGATGCTACTGAAAATTATTATGAGAGAGGATCATATGCTTGTAGGAATTGCAATAATATCAAGTTCCCTCTCTATGTGCTTAAAATCTTGGAGTTATGCTCGTTTTCCCTTCCTATGCTAGTTAATTATCATTCCCATAAGTTGTTTGCTCACAAAATCCCTATGCATAGGAAGTGGGTTAGACTTAAATGTTCTAGTAATATTCTTCATGATGCTCCCGTTATGTTTCAATTCTTATCTTTCATGCGAGCATCATCGTGCCCAGCTAGGGGCGTTAAACGATAGCGCTTGTTGGGAGACAACCCAACTTTATTTTTGTTCTTTGCTTTTTGCTTCTGTTTAGGAACAAATATTGCATCTAGCTTTTGTTTAGATGTGGTTTTGTGTTTTAATTAGTGTTTGTGCCAAGTAGAACCTTTGGGAAGACTTGTGTGAAGTTTATATGATCTTGCTGTGAAAAACAGAATTGTTAGTGCTTGCTAGAATGTTCACTAGATTTTAACGGAGTGTGCTATTTAGTTGATTCTTTTTGCAGATGATTAATAGACAAATTCCTCACGTTTACCAATTTATTTAATTTTTTTTGGAGTTACAGAAGTATGCAAAAGTTACAGATTACTACAGACTGTTCTGTTTTTGACAGATTCTGTTTTTCGTGTGTTGTTTGCTTATTTTGATGAATCTACGAGTAGTATTTGGGAGTATGAATCATATAGAAGTTGTAATACAGTAGGTTTAACACCAATATAAACAAAGAATGAGTTCATTATAGTACCTTTGAGTAGTGGATTGATTTCTTATACTAACGGAGCTCACGAGATTTTTGGTTAAGTTTTGTGTTGTGAAGTTTTCAAGTTCTGAGTATTGCTTTGATGGACTATGGAACAAAGAGTTGCAAGAGACTAAGCTTGGGGATGCCCAAGGCACCCCAAGGTAATATTCAAGGACAACCAAAAGCCTAATCTTGGGGATGCCCTGGGAAGGCATCCCCTCTTTCGTCTTCGTCTATCGGTAACTTTACTCGATGCTATATTTTTATTCACCACATGATATGTGTTTTGCTTGGAGCGTCATTTTATTTTAGTTTGTTTTGCTTGCTGTTTGAATAATATCCCAAGATATGAAGTTCTTAAATGTTGGAGAGTCTTCACATAGTTACATTATTATTGAACTACTCATTGATCTTCACTTATATCTTTCGGAGTAGTTTGTTATTGCTCTAGTGCTTCGCTTATATCTTTTAGAGCACGGTAGTGGTTTTATTTTGAAGAAACTGTTGATCTCTCATGCTTCACTTATATACTTTTGAGAGTCTATTTAAACAGCATGGTAATGTTCTTTGGCTATAAAACTAGCCTTCACATGATAGGCATCCAAGATCAATGTAGTAAAAACTTTCATACTAAGTGCATTGAATATGATGAGAAGTTGGATGCTTAATAATTGTTTTGAGATATGAGGATAGTGATATTAGAGTCATGCTAGTGGAGTATTATGAAATTGAGAAATACTTGTGTTAAAGTTAGTGATTCCCGTAGCATGCACGTATGGTGAACCACTATGTGACGAAGTTAGATCATGAGGTATTTGTAGAGTGTCATCCTTTGTGTGGAGGTCGGGGGCACGCAATGGTTAACTCCTACCAACCTCCCCCCTAGGAGCATGCATTGATTGCTTTGTTTTGATGACTCGTAAATTTTTGCAATAAATATATGAGTTCTTTTGACTAATGTTGAGTCCATGGATTATACGTACTCTCGCCTTTCCACCATTGCTAGTCTCTCTTGTACCGCGCAACTTTCGCCGGTACCATACACCCACTATATACCTTCCTCAAAACAACCACCATATATCTTCCGCAAAACAGCCACCATATCTACCTATCATGGCATTTCCATAGCCATTCCTATATATATTGCCATGCAACTTTCCACCGTTCCGTTCATATGGCACGCTTCATATTGTCATATTGCCATGCACGATCATGTAGTTGACATTGTATTTGTGACAAAGCCACCATGCATAATTTTTATACATGTCACTCTTGATTCATTGCACATCCCGGTACACCGCCGGAGGCATTCATATAGAGTCATACTTTGTTCTAGTATCGAGTTGTAATATCGAGTTGTAATTCAATATAAGTGTGATGATCATCATTATTAGAGCATTGTCCCATGTGAGGAAAGGCCAAACAAAAGAAAAGGCCCCTCCAAAAAAGGGACAATTTCTACTATCATTTTCCACACTTGTGCTTCAAAGTAGCACCATGTTCTTCATGATAGAGAGTCTCATGTTTAGTCACTTTCATATACTAGTGGGAATTTTCATTATAGAACTTGGCTTGTATATTCCAACGATGGGCTTCCTCAAATGCCCTAGGTCTTCATGACCAAGCAAGTTGGATGCACACCCACTTAGTTTCTTTTGTTGAGCTTTCATACATTTTTAGCTCTAGTGCATCCGTTGCATGGCTATCCCTACTCACTCACATTGATATCTATTGAAGGGCATCTCCATATCCCGTTGATACACCTAGTCGATGTGAGATTATCTCCCTCCTTTTTGTCTTCTCCATAACCACCACTCTATTCCACCTATAGTGCTATGTCCATGGCTCACGCTCATGTATTGCGTGAAAGTTGAAAGGTTTGAAAAAATTGAGTATGAAAACAAGTGCTTGGCTGAAACCGGGGTTGTGCATGATATGAATATTTTGTGTGATGAAGAGGGTGCATAGCCAGACTATATGATTTTGTAGGGATAACTTTCCTTAGCCATAGTATTTTGAAAAGACATGATTGCTTTGTTAGTATGCTTGAAGTATTATTATTTCTTATGTCAATATAGACGTTTGTCTTGAATCTTTTAGATCTGAACATTCATGCCACAATAAAGAGAACTACATTGAAAATTATGTTGGTTAGCATTCCACATCAAAAATTATATTTTTATCATTTACCTACTCGAGGATGAGCAGGAATTAAGCTTGGGGATGCTGATACGTCTGCAACGTATCTATAATTTTTGATTGTTCCATGCTATTATATTATCCGTCTAGGATGTTTTATTGGCTTTTATATACACTTTTATATGATTTTTGGGACTAACCTATTAACTCATAGCCCAGTGCCAGTTTCTGTTTTTCTCCTGTTTTAGGGTTTCGCAGAAAACGAATATCAAACGGAGCCCAATTGACCTGAAATTCAACGGAGGTGATTTTTGGACCACAAGAAGCCCACAGAGTACCGGAGGAGGACCAGGAGATGCACGGGCTGCCCACGAGGGTGGGGGGCGCCCCCCTACTAGGCGCGCCCCCTACCTCGTGGACATCCCGTAGACTCCCTTTACTTGCCCCGACCCCAACACCTCCTATATATACTGAAACCTCCGGAAAATAACCTAGATGGGGAGTTCCGCCGCCGAAATCCTCTATTGCCACCAAAAACCAATCTAGACCCGTTCTGGCACCCTGCCGGAGGGGGGAATCCCTCTCCGGTGGCTATCTTCATCATCTCGGCGCTCTCCATGACGAGGAGGGAGTAGTCCACCCTCGGGGCTAAGGGTATGTATCAGTAGCTATGTGTTTGATCTCTCTCTCTCTCTCATGTTATTGAGATGGGACGATCTTGATGTATCGCGAGCTTTGCTATTATAGTTGGATCTTATGATGCTTCTCCCCCTCTACTCTCTTGTAATGGATTGAGTTTTCCCTTTGAAGTTATTTTATCGGATTGACTCTTTAAGGATTTGAGAACACTTGATGTATGTCTTGCATGTGCTTATCTGTGGTGACAATGGGATATCACGTGATTCACTTGATGTATGTTTTGGTGATCAACTTGCGGGTTCTGTGACCTTGGGAATCTATGCATAGGGGTTGGCACACGTTTTCGTCTTGACTCTCCGGTAGAAACTTTGCAGCACTCTTTGAAGTCCTTTTGTGTTGTTTGAATAGATGTTTCTGAGATTGTGTGATGCATATCGTATAGCCATGCCCACGGATACTTGAGGTGACAATGGAGTATCTAGGTGACATTAGGGTTTTGGTTGATTTGTATGTTAAGGTGTTATTCTAGTACTAACTCTATGATAGATCGAACGGAAAGAATAGCTTCCTGTTATTTTACTAAGGACTCTTGAATAGATCGATCAGAAAGAATAACTTTGAGGTGGTTTCGTACCCTACCATAATCTCTTCGTTTGTTCTCCACTATTAGTTACTTTGGAGTGACTCTTTGTTGCATGTTGAGGGATAGTTTTATGATCCAATTATATTATCCTTGTTGAGAGAACTTCCACTAGTGAAAGTATGAACCCTAGGCCTTGTTTCCTATCATTGCAACACCGTTTATGCTCACTTTTACCACTTGCTACCATGCTGTTTTTATATTTTCATTTTACAAAAACCTATATCTACCATCCATATTGCACTTGTATCGCCATCTCTTCGCCAAACTAGTGCACCTATACAATTTACCGTTGTATTGGGTGTGTTGGGGACACAAGAGACTCTTTGTTATTTGGTTGCAGGGTTGTTTGAGAGAGACCATCTTCATCCTATGCCTCCCACGGATTGATAAACCTTAGGTCATCCACTTGAGGGAAATTTGCTACTGTCCTACAAACCTCTGCACTTGGAGGCCCAACAACGTCTACAGGAAGAAGGTTGTGTAGTAGACATCACCACCTTGTTTACCAACGATGAAAAGATTCATTATTACTATATCCTTAAGCTATTTCCGTTCTCATTAAAGGGTGATGCTAAGTCATGGTTTAATTCTCTTGATCCTGGTTGTGTGCGTAGTCCCCAGGATATGATTTATTGCTTCTCTGCTAAATATTTTCCCGCTCATAAGAAACAAGCTGCCTTACGGGAAATATATAACTTTGTGCAAATTGAAGAAGAGAGTCTCCCACAAGCTTGGGGGAGGCTTCTCCAATTACTTAATGCTTTGCCTGATCATCCTCTTCAGAGGAATGAAATACTTGATGTCTTTTATAATGGACTAACCGATGCTTCTAGAGACCACCTGGATAGTTGTGTTGGTTGTGTTTCCAGGGAAAGAACTGTTGATCAAGATGAATTACTATTGAATAATATGTTGGCCAATGAAAATAATTGGACACTTCATGAACCAGCCCCTAAGCCAACTCCGAAGAAAAGGGGTGTTCTATTTCTTAGTCCTGAAGATATGCAAGAGGCAAAGAAATATATGAAAGAGAAATGTATTAAAGCTGAAGATGTTAAGAATTTACCACCTATTGAAGAAATACATGGTCTTGATAACCCGACACAGGTAGTAAAGGTAAATTCTCTTTATAGATTTGATGAAGGTGATATTCCTCGTTATAAGTCTGCTAGCCAGTGCTTATATGAGTTTGATAATTTTATTGTGATGCAAGAAAACTTCAATGCTTATGTTGGTAGACAATTGTAATGTAATGCTTATATGATTGAACGCTTGAGTGATTATATGTCTAGAGTTAAAGGTGAATTTAAACTCATTAGTAAACATGCTTCTATGGTTACCACTCAAGTAGAACAAGTACTTAAGGCTCGGAATGATTTGCTCAATGAATTAAATAATAAGAATAATGACTATGCTGTTGGAGTTGCAACTAGAGGTGGTAAAGTGACCCAGGAACCTTTGTATCCCGAGGGCCACCCTAAGAGAATTGAGCAAGATTCTCAAAGAACTAATTTAGATGCACCTAGTTCTTCTAAGAAGAAGAAAAAGAAAAATGATAGGACTTTGCATGCTTCTAGTGAACCTATAGCTGACACACCCGAGAATCCCAATGATATCTTTGTTTCTGATGCTGAGACACAATCTGCTACTGAACATGAACCTAGTGATAATGTTAATGATGATGTTCATGATGATGCTCAACCTAGCAATGATAATGATGTAGAAATTGAACCTGTTGTTGATCTTGATAACCCACAATCAAAGAATCAACGTTATGATAAGAGAGACTTTGTTGCTAGGAAGCACGGTAAGGAAAGAGAACCATGGGTTCAGAGACCCATGCCTTTTCCTCCTAAACCATCCAAGAAAAAGGATGATGAGGATTTTGAGCGCTTTGCTAAAATGATTAGACCTATCTTTTTGCGTATGCGTTTGACTGATATGCTTAAAACAAATCCTTATGCTAAGTATATGAAAGATATTATTACCAATAAAAGAAAGATACCTGAAGTAGAAATTTCCACCATGCTTGCCAATTACACTTTTATGGGTGGAATACCTAAGAAACTAGGAGATGCAGGAGTACCCACTATACCCTGCTCCATTAAAGGAAACTTTGTTAAAACTGCTTTATGTGATCTTGGAGCCAGTGTTAGTGTTATGCCTCTCTATATCGTAGACTTGACTTGAGTAAGTTGACACCTACTGAAATATCTTTGCAATGGCCGATAAATCAACTGCTATACCTGTCGGTATTTGTGAGGATGTGCCTGTTGTGGTTGCAAATGTTACTATTCTAACGGACTTTATTATCCTTGATATTCCTGAGGATGATAGTATGTCTATTATCCTTGGTAGACCCTTTTTGAATACTTCATGGGCCGTTATTGATTGCAACAAAGGCAATGTCACTTTTCATGTCAACGGTAATGAGCATACGGTACACTTTCCGAGGAAACAACCTCGGGTCCATAGTATCAATTCTATTGGAAAATTTTCAACTATTACTATTGGAGGTTTTGAATTTCCTCTTCCTACTGTCAAGAAGACTTATGGCATTCTTATTGTTGGGGACATACATATCCCCATTGATGTAACCTAGTGTTATTCGAAAATTCTCCAGTTTCATGTTATTCGGAAAGAGTTTATTAACAAGACTTGATCAACCTTGTTAATGGATTCCTTTTGATGAGCATGAGATGGGTGAATCTAGGTAGCACAACCTTCTATACCCTCCTTTTACTCTGTATTAATTAGATTAAATAAAGCAAAAATAGTGTTTTCTATCTGTTTCCAGACTTATCCGTGCAATAAAAAATACACCGAAAATAAAAGTTCTCCAAATGCCCTGAAAATGAAATATGATTTTTTCTAGAATATTTGAGAATATATGGCACAGAAAACACAGTGAGGGGAGACAGCACCTGGCCACGAGGGTCCAGGGCGGGCCCACCCTCACAGGGCGCGCCCCCTGCCTCATGGGCCCCACGTGCCCCCCCCCCCCCTCCACTTATCCATGCACCCACACACTCCTTCTTCCTCCCAAAACAATCACTATCCAGCTTAAGCACGAGTTCTAGCTCATCTTGCTACCATTTTCGATCTCCTTGCTCAAAGCTCCATTCACAAAATTGTTTGGGGAGATTGTTCCTTGGTATGTGACCCCTCCATTGGTCCAATTAGTTTTTGTTCTAGTTCTTTATTTATTGCAAAAAATTTCTCCTGTGGTGACCTTGTTCTTGAGCTTGCATGTTAAATTTCTTTGGCCCCAAGTAGTTCTAATGCATGATATAGTCTCTAGACACATGTAGGAGTTGTTGCTATCAATCTTGTTGAGTTTGGTTCACTTTTATTTTGAGTTACTAAAAATTTCAGAAAATTTCAGAAAAATGCATAGGAAAATCTTCCAAGGTGGTTCCTCAAGGAAGCAAGAACCAAGGCTCTCGATGCGTGAGCCGGACGATGAATTACCAAGGGAAACTGAAGTGTGGTCTTGTGAATGGCTGTCAGACGAATTTATGGTTCGAGCAGGCATTAAGGAGGAGTTTGACGCATATGTGCGTAATGCTGACCTCAAGGGCTTCATGCAATATAAGTGCCATCAATACCGTTACTTGACTGATACCTTTGTGAGAAGGTTTAAATTTTCATCTTCACGTAATTCTCACACTATCCTGTTTGATCTTTATGATAAATCTTACACCATGGACTTAGAAGATTTTAATGATGCTTGTAAGCTCCCGCAGTGGGGTAGTATGGGTGATCCTCGCAAATCTGAATATAAAGACTTCCTTGCTAGTATCACCATGGGGGAATCTAGAGAGATCACACAAGCTACCATAGGGATCATTCATTTTCCTGCTATACATTATTTTGCTCTCTTTATTGGTAGATGCATCAACGGTAAAGATGAGGCTTGCCATATGTGCATCCCTGATCTTAGTGTTCTCAAGAGTGTTGTGTTAGGAGATAGAAAATATAACTTGGGAGCCATTGTTGCACGTAGGCTACATCATAATGGTTTAGATGGAGATTTATTTGGTGGGATTTATGCCACACGCATAGCTCGTCATCTTGGTGTGCCTATACATGAAAATGATGAACTATTACCGCCTTCTTATTTAGATTATAATGCTATGGTTAGTCATCTGTTTATAGAGAGGGATGAACAATCCCTCAAATATCGACTAATCTTTAACAGGCGTCACGCTGTCCATATTGCTCTTCCTGCTCCTACCTTGTTTGAATTTCAGGCAAAAGGGAGATATACTATAACCAGGGAGGAGGCAAATGAGTATTAGGAGACGATGGAAGCAGCCCGTCTCCAAGCTGCAGCTCAGCATGCAGTAGCTTCTACAGCTCAGTACGACCCCAACTACAACTTTGGATATCTGCCAGGCCAATACTGTCCATAGATCAACTTAGGCCAAAAGCCTAAGCTTGGGGGAGTATGTGTTTCTCACCGACCATACATTCATGTTCACACACTTATTCTAGTCATCGGTGCTCACACTCTTTCATTGTACTATCCATGCTTAGTTTAATTTCCTTTCTTAGTTTTTTTCTTGTGTGTTAGAAAAACCTTAAGAAACAAAAAACAAAAAAAATTACTTGTAGCTTTTAGCTAGTCTACTTTCCTTGCTTGTAGTAGTAGTAATTAAAAGAAAACCCAAAAAAAATTATTTCTTCTTTTGCTTGTTGGGAGCTTTCCTGTGTAAATAGTTTCTTTTCTTTTCTATGGGGGTCAAGAGTAGAAGACCATAATACAAATTTTTAGTGGCTCTCATATGCTTTATTGTTGATTTAACCTTGAGCCATATTACCTTGTCTTCTCTCTTGTATTAAATGCTTGCAGATTCCAGCTTAGTCCAATGCAAGTGCACTATATTATTATCCACACCATTCGGTCGTGCGAGTGAAAGGCAATAATGATGATATATGATGAACCAATTGAGATGAGGAAAGCTGGTATGAACTCGACCTCTCTTGTTTTTGTAAATATGATATTTCATCATTCCTGATTCAGCTTGTTATGAATGAGATATGCTTACAATGACAATTAGAGATCATAGCTGCTCATGCCATTCTTAATTAGCTAAGCGTTTATAATGGTCTATCTTGCGTGCCAAAATGATATTAAAATGGTTGTGATGTGGTATGATAGGGTGGTATCCTCCTTTGAACGATTCAAGTGGTCTGACTTGGCACATGTTCACGCATGTTGTTGAATCAAAATCAACATAGCCTCCATGATATTTATGGTCATGGTGAATTATATCCTAATCATGCTTGCATTCATTGTCTATTAATTTTAATGCATGTTCATGACTGTTTTCGCTCTCTAGCTGGTCGCTTCCGAGTCTCTTTCTAGCCTTCACCTGTACTAAGCATGAATACTGCTTGTGCATCCACTTCCATAAACCCCAAAGTTATTCCACATGAGTCCACCATACCTTCCTATATGTGGTATTTACCGTATTTACCTGCCGTTCCAAGTAAATTTGTATGTGCCAAACTCTAAACCTTCAAATGAAATTCGATTTTGTATGCTCGAACAACTCATGTATCAACTAGGGATGTCTATATCTTCCATGCTAGGTGGGTTATTCTCACAATGAGTGGACTCCGCTCATCATTCATGAGAAAATGGCTAGTAACCGGGATGCCCAGTCCCATGCTCAAATCATAATAATTAAACAAAACTCCCCCAGGGCTGTTGCTTGTTTGTACGGTACCCGTTGTTTTGGGCTAGCCGTGGAGTGTGCTTGTTGGTGGTTGGGGGAGTATAAACTTTACCATTCTGTTTGGGAACCGCCTATAATGTGTGTAGCATGGAAGATATCGAGATTCTTGGTTGTTATGTTGACAATGAGAGTATACCACCCAAAATATTATTCATCTCTATTTAAAAATCGAGATCTGGCACCTCTACAAATCCCTGCTTCCCTCTGCGAAGGGCCTATCTATTTAGTTTTATGCTGAGTCATCATCCTCTTATTAAAGAGAACCAGTCGGGGAGCACCTCTGTCATTTGCATGTATTGCTATTAATTTGCATTGAGTATGATTGTGACTGGATCTCTTTTACCATGAATTACAATGTCTAGTCAGTCCTTGCTCTTTAAAGGTGCTCTGCATTTATGTTTTGCGGTCTCAGAAAGGGCTAGCGAGATACCATCTTGTTATATCATATTATGATTGTTTTGAGAAAGTGTTGTCATCCGAGGTTTATTATTATTGCTCCCTAGTTGATTATGCCATTGATATGAGTAGACATGAGACCTGAAAGTTATTGTGACTGTGGTTAGTTCATGATCTTTGCTGAAAACTTAAATGCTGGCTTTACATATTTACAACAACAAGAGCAAACAGAGTTTGTCAAAGTTTTTCTTTATCACTTTCAGTTTATGAACTGAATTGCTTGAGGACAAGCAAAGGTTTAAGATTGGGGGAGTTGATACGTCTCCAACGTATCTACTTTTCCAAACACTTTTGCCCTTGTTTTGGACTCTAACTTGCATGATTTGAATGGAACTAACCCGGACTGACGCTGTTTTCAGCAGAATTGCCATGGTGTTATTTTTGTGCAGAAATAAAAAGTTCTCGGAATCACCTGAAAATCAACAGATAATTATTTTGGAAAATATAAAAAATATCTGCGGGAAGATCCAAGCTAGGGGGCCCACACCCTGTCCACGAGGGTGGGGGCGCCCCCCTCCCCCTAGGTGTGCCCCCTGCCTCGTGGGCCCCCTGTTGCTCCACCGACATACCCCCGGACTCCATATATTCACTTTCAGGGAGAAAAAAAATCAGAGAGGAAGAATTATCGCGTTTTACGATACGGAGCCACCGCCAAGCCCTAATCTCTCTCCGGAGGGCTGATCTGGAGTCTGTTCGTGGCTCCGGGGAGTGGAGATCGTCGCCATCATCTTCATCAACCTTCCTCCATCACCAATTCCATGATGCCCACCGCCGTGCGTGAGTAATCCCATCGTAGGCTTGCTGGACGGTGATGGGTTGGATGAGATTTACCATGTAATCGAGTTAGTTTTGTTAGGGTTTGATCCCTAGTATTCATTATGTTCTAAGGTTGATGTTTCTATGACTTTGCTATGCTTAATGCTTGTCACTAGGTCCCGAGTGCCATGATTTCAGATCTGAACCTATTATGTTTTCATGAATATATGTGTGTTCTTGATCCTATCTTGCAAGTCAATAGTCACCTACTATGTGTTATGATCCGGCAACCCCGAAGTGACAACAATCGGGACCACTCCCGGTGATGACCGTAGTTTGAGGAGTTCATGTATTCACTATGTGTTAATGCTTTGGTCCGGTGCTCTATTAAAAGCAGGCCTTAATATCCCTTAGTTTCCACTGGGACCCCGCTGCCTCGGGAGGGTAGGACAAAAGATGTCATGCAAGTTCTTATTCATAAGCACGTATGACTATATTTGGAATACATGCCTACATTACATTGATGAACTGGAGCTAGTTCTGTGTCACCCTAGGTTATAACTTTTACATGAGGAATCGCATCCGACATAATTCCCCATCACCGATCCAATGCCTACGAGCTTTTCACATATTGCTTGTTGCCTATTTACTTTTCCGCTGCTAATGTTACAAAAACTACAAAAACACTACCGTTACTTTTATTGCTGCTATCGCTATTTCCATACTACCTTGCTACTAAACTACCTTGCTGCAGATACTAAGTTTCCAGGTGTGGTTGAATTGACAAGTCAGCTGCTTATACTTAAGAATATTCTTTGGCTCCCTTGTGTCGAAACAATAAATTTGGGTTGAATACTTTACCCTCGAAAACTGTTGCGATCCCCTACACTTGTGGGTTATCACCCTCCGGGAGCGGGAAATCGTCACCGCCGTCATCACCAACAACCCTCCCATCTCGGGGAGGGTTATATTCATCAACATCTTCACCAGCACCACCCCCTCTCAAACCCTAGTTCATCTCTTGTATCCAATCTTTATATCAAAACCTCAGATTGGTACCTGTAGTTTGCTAGTAGTTTTGATTACTCCTTGTAGTTGATGCTAGTTGGTTTACTTGGTGGAAGATCATATGTTCAGATCCATTATGCATGTTAATACCCCTATGATTATGAACATGAATATGCTTTGTGAGTAGTTACGTTTGTTCCTGAGGACATGGGAGAAGTCTTGCTATAAGTAGTCATGTGAATTTGGTATTCGTTCGATATTTTGATGAGATGTATGTTGTCTTTCCTCTAGTGGTGTTATGTGAACATCGACTACATGACATTTCACCATTGTTTGGGCCTAGAGGAAGGCATTGGGAAGTAATAAGTAGACGATGGGTTGCTAGAGTGACAGAAGCTTAAACCCTAGTTTATGCGTTGCTTCGTAAGGGGCGGATATGGATCCATATGTTTCATGCTATGGTTAGGTTTACCTTAATACTTCTTATGTAGTTGTGGATGCTTGCAATATAGGTTAATCATAAGTGGGATGCTTGTCCAAGTAAGGGCAGCACCCAAGCACTGGTCCAACCACATACCAAATTATCAAAGTAATGAACGCGAATCATATGAGCGTGATGAAAACTAGCTTGACGATAATTCCCATGTGTCCTCGGGAGCGCTTTCCTTCATATAAGTGTTTGTCCAGGCTTTTCCTTTTCTACAAAAAGGATTGGGCCATCTTGTTGCACCTTATTTACTTTTACTATTATTTACTTGTTACCAATTATCTTATGACAAAACTATCTGTCACCGATAATTTCAGTGCTTGCAGAAAATACCTTACTGAAAACTGCCTATCATTTCCTTCTGCTCCTCGTTCGGTTCGACACTACTCTTACTTATCGAAAGGACAACGATAGATCCCCTACACTTGTGGGTCATCATGGGTCGAGTTTCAAGAAATGTTTCAGTTATTCAATCAAGATGCACTCGACAAATCTATCATCAGTTGCTATTGTCTGTAAGTGATTTATTTTTGCAATTCAAGTTTCTAGCCAGATGTAGTGCTCGTTCATTACCTATAATTATCCTCACTATATTGTTTTACGTGGTATTATGCAGAATGAAGATCTATGAAATGAAAAGAGCTGGACGCTATGGCATAGGGTTCGTTGACCCAAATACCATTAATCAAGAGACATGGTCACAAGAATGGTCGAGAAAAGACACACATAAGAGCTTGCTAGAGTTCTTGAAGAAACTAAATTCTGCACTAGAAATACTACTTCCTTACAACTTCGAGTGAGTGGTTACTATATCTTGTACTACAAATTCTATTTTTGCGTATTAGATGTTAACAAGTGTAGTTGATGCGTTATGCACATACCCACTTAATTATACAAACGTGTGCTCATGCAGTTTGCACTGGATCCTGCTAATCATTGAAGTTGACGAGGGAAGAGTTCAATTACTGGACTCACTACTTAAAGAAACTAATGGATACTCAATCGTGAGGGGGATGGTCGACATGTAATTTCAATCATTATGACACTATGTTGGCCTCTTTAGTTCATTTCCTGATATCAACTAATTAAGAACTCCTTTATTCATTTCCTTTGCCGACGGGCAGGGCTTGACAAAAGTTCATCAAAGAGGTTGACAGCGAATGGAAACAAAAGTATAAATGGGTGCGACACAACGTAATTAATTAAGTAGTACTAGCTAGCTACCATCTCTTTAATTCTAGTTTCAATACCATTATCATGCTTGATGAATTATTATCTAATTGAATTCTATTCTCGTAAAGGCATCGAGGCAGGCGCCGGGGACTAATTTATGTGCATACTAAGTTTGCGAGAACATTCACATGATGGCGTCCGAAAGGTCCAGAAGTGATAGGCAAGTTTGGGTACGTTTGCCAGAACACTATTCAAAATTCTTTTTTATTATGATCTAATATATATATATACACACAACAAATATATTCATATTGATCTCCTTCTTTAAAGATGTCGGAGATGCGGGATCAGCTCCTACCAATGGCTCGCGTATGAGCAATTCAAGAGGAAATAGCGGGATTTTTGCTCAACCAGGTCATAGATCCCAAAGGAGAATACCATTACAAGCTGTAATGCCTCCATGTAATGATCTGCAAACTGTAGGAGAAATTGTATATAACTAATTATATATATATATATATATATATATATATGTGTGTGTGTGTGTGTGT
>LR738714.1:62960270-62984129 GCA_902687465.1 Secale cereale | reverse complement strand
GTGGGGGGGGGAGGGGGGTGTGGGTGTGTGTGTATGTGAATGGTCGTGCGAGAAATTCGATGATAGTTATATATGATCGGTTCTATGAGCAATTCTATCTATATATATGCATAACGTGTACAATATGTAGCGGCGTAAAAATATGTTTGAAATGAAAAAGAATTAAATGGAAAACAAAAAATTGGAAGGTAAAATAAACCATAAGCCCATAAACCCCTAAAGCCCCCCACTTTAGTGCCGGTTGCAGAACCGGCACTAAACGTCCTTACAAACCGAGACTAAAGCCCGATTATGCACTAGTGAAGGGTGGGTTCACACACTTCTTCGTCCTCGTTCGCATCCACAGTCCATGTCAAGGTGCTCCCTTCGCTTGCTCACCCCTGCGGTAGCGGGCTGATCCATTTGCCTACTGCTCTGTGTGGCGTGGTGTGTGTAGGAATTCTGATTTTTTGTAGTTTATACATTTCTAAATTTTATCATGTCCATGGCAATTTAGCATAAAATGTGTTTTCAAAATGTCCCCGTGGCAGAAAACATCTCACACGTAGGCATATGGCAAGTTTGAGTAAGCTCATGGCAAGTTTGGTTCCGCTAGGATTGTTGTCGATGAAGTCGATGTTCTTCAGCGACTGGTCCATGTATGCGATAGTTTTGATTGCTAGTAGAAAATGGGACATTAGTTCCAGTTTGTAATTGCCTTTTTGAATATTTACTGTGAGGCAAAGCCCCACATCCCTTTATTGAAAAAATAGTGCACTGTACAGACAATAAAGAAACTATATACAAATGCTAAGAGAAATGTCCTATCTATGCCTAACTATGCCTACCTGCTTTACAACAGAGAGTCAATCCAAGCCAACAATTTATGTTTGATATTATCCTTCACCCTATAAGCTAGAAGTGAAATGTCATGGATGAATTTACATTTCCATGCATTGAAGGTGGCTCTCTCAGCTCTGAAAGTTCTGCCATTTCATAGAATCCATATATTCCATGCAGCTGTTAGCATAACTTCAAAGAAGAAGGGAGCCTGAAGCTGGTTCTAGCATGAATGATACACTGTTGTATATCAGAACCTCCAGTCCAATCAATGCCCAAGTAAATCCACACTCTGGAGCTAAATTTGCAATTAAAGAACAGGTGAATCATGTCCTCATACACATACTCATTGGAAATGAGCCAGAGACTATCATCTTGGCTTGATCTCCAATGTATTCTAACCAGCATGTCCTTTGTGTTCAGTCTGTCAAAGAATAGCAACCAACCAAAAACCTTTTTCTTCATAGTGCACCTACTCTGCCACAACCATTTGCAAGATTGTATTGTAGGTAAATGGGAGTGAATTATTATGTAAAAGCTTTTGGCAGAATAATCCCCAGATTTACCAGGCCATATGCAAACATCAAGAATAGTGGGGTCCCTGTTTAACTGCATGATCCAACCTTCCAGCACATGTAGCTCAGAAGCAGCCTCATGGGATAGAGGCGGATAAAACATGGAGAATAGATCATGAGACTGAAGGAATCCTGAACTGATATCTTATCATTATTGACAAAAGAGAACAACCGAGGAAATCTCCAACATAAAGGTCTATAAAAGCCCCCAATATGCCAAGAATCAGTCCAAAACAAAGAAGTGTCACCAATGCTGATATGAAATGAGGCAGTGGCAGTATAAGCCTCATGAAGTTTTAGCACATCCCTCCACCAGAACGAACCAGCTTGTGCTATGGCATGCGGGACACCAAGATCATAGTAGCTGTTCCAAATCAAGGCCACGCAAGGAATGTCAACCTTGTTATAAAATTTGTGGAGATGATTGATGAGGAGGCCTTTGTTCTGGATGTTCAGATTAATGACTCCTAGACCACCTTTGTCTTTTGGCCTGCAGACTAGATCCCATGCAGCCACAGACTGCTTTGGAGCATCACTGTTACCCCTCCAGAGACATTGTCTAAAGATTTTGTCCAATTGTTTGATGATCCCTGGTGGAATGTGCAGGCTACACATGAATTATATTGGCATAGAGGTCAAGACAGATGTAAGCAGCTGTAAGCGAGAGCCTTGATTCCACATGGAAGAACTTGCAGTCAATTTCCTCTCAAGACTATCAACTAGTGGAATGAGATCAATGATCCTGGGCCTAGTAGTTCCCAAGGGTAATCCAAGGTAGGTGAATGGGAGCTGCCCAATTCTACAACCAAGTATAGCAGCCAGTCTAGCAGCTTTACCTTCCTCCATGTTCAAAGGAATCATTGAGGATTTTGCGAAGTACACCTTTAAACCAGTGGATTGCTGGAAGGTATACAACATGTTCTTAAGTGCAACAAGCTCTTCATCCTTAGCTTCAAGAAAGATAATCGTATCATTTGCGTATTGAATGATGGGAAAGTCCATATCATGAGATGGAATAGGCAGAGATAGAGTTCCATGCGCCAACATTTGGTTGACCACTGACTGTAACAGATCAGCTGCAAGGACAAACAACAGAGGTGAAAGAGGATCACCCTGTGTGACTCCACACTTGCATTTAAACTGTTTCCCAGGAATTCCATTTAACAAAACAAATGAAGAACCTGTGGAAAGGATTTGCTTAACCCAACTCAACCATTTAGCATCAAACCCTTTATGTTTCAACACGTGAAGAATGACCGCATGCTCCACAGTATCAAAAGGCTTGGCAAAATCAAACCTGATAATTATAATTGGTCGCTTGGATTGTTTACACTGATGGATGTACTCAAAAGCCCATGCCAGGCAGTCCTGAATTGATCTACCTTTAAGGAATCCATACTTCTTATGAATACACTTAAGAATCACCTTCTTCAACCTGTTGGCCAACATCTTAGTTAAAAAATTTAAACAATGGTGAGGGATATAGGCCTGAAATCATATGGACCTTTGGGAGAAATGATATTGGGGATGAGTGTAATGAGAGAACCATTAATAGTTTCTAGCGATAACTTGCCCTCATAAAAATTCTTAATAAGCCTCAAGAAATCATTCTCAATTATGGGCCAACAGCGCTTGACAAACATCCCATTAAAACCATCAGGGCCAGGGGCCCGATCAACCGGCAACTCCTTCAAAAATTGGTTGATTTCCTCATCCGAAAAAGGCAAAGATAGCTCCTCTAGGCCAGGGATTGGCTGGATTAATTGGTTCAAGTCAAAGCCCATAGATATCCCTTGGGCTTGGCCCATTCTAGATTTAAACGAGGCCCAAAGAATTCTCGCCATCTGAGCATGTTCAGTCACTAGATCGACCATGTCATTGGTTTTCAAACTTGAAATGGAATTCTTCCTCATGCGCTCAGAAGCCATTGCATGAAAGAATTTTGAACTTTCCTCTCCAAACTTAATCTACCAGATAGTGCACCGTTGTTTCCAATATATATAGTGAATCTTTAACAAATGTTCATAGTGAAACTTAACAATTTTCTGAAAACTGAACTCTGGTCTTGTCAAAGGCCTGACTTCTTCCATCTAATCAAAATGAAGAATCACCTTGGAACAATCCAATTTAAGCTTCTTGATGTATGATAATTTCTTGCTCCATACTTTCAAATCATATCTCAGTCTCTTAAACTTTCTAGTGAGTACAACAGAAGCAGTAAGATCTGAGAATGTCGGTGAGTTCCAAGACTTCATTACACAGTCCATAAACCCTGGCATATCAACCCGGAAGTTCTCAAACCTAAAAACCTTGGCGGCAGGAATGGTCATGTCGATGGACACCACGCATGGCACATGATCCGAGGCTGTTCTGGCTAGGGGATGAACCACTCTGTTCGGGTAATGATAAATCCAATCAGCAGTGGTTGATACGTCTCCAACGTACCTACTTTTCCAAACACTTTTGCCCTTGTTTTGGACTCTAACTTGCATGATTTGAATGGAACTAACCCGGACTGACATTGTCTTCAGCAGAACTAATAAAAGTTCTCGGGATGACCTGAAAATTAACGGAGAATTATTTTGGAATATATATAAAAAATACCGGCGGAAGAAACCAGACCAGGGGGCCCACACCCTGTCCACCAGGGTGGGGGCGCGCTCCCCCTGGGCGCGCCCCCTGCCTCGTGGGCCCCCTAACGCTCCACTGACCTTAGCTCCGACTCCATATATTCATGTCGGGGAGAAAAAAATCGAAGAAAAGGATTCACCGCATTTTACGATACGGAGCCGCCGCCAAGCCCTAATCTCTCTCGGGAGGGCTGATCTGGAGTCCATTCAGGGCTCTGGAGAGTGGAGATCGTCGTCGTCGTCATCATCAACCTTCTTCCATCACCAATTCCATGATGCGCACCGCCGTGCGTGAGTAATCACATCGTAGGCTTGTTGGACGGTGATGGGTTGGATGATATTTACCATGTAATCGAGTTAGTTTTGTTAGGGTTTGATCCCTAGTATCCATTATGTTCTAAGATTGATGTTGCTATGACTTTGACATGCTTAATGCTTGTCACTAGGGCCCGAGTGCCATGATTTCAGATCTGAACCTATTATGTTTTCATGAATATATGTGAGTTCTTGATCCTATCTTGCAAGTCAATAGTCACCTACTATGTGTTATAATCCGACAACCCCGAAGTGACAATAATCGGGACCACTCCCGGTGATGACCGTAGTTTGAGGAGTTCATGTATTCAGTATGTGTTAATGCTTTGGTCCGGTACTCTATTAATAGGAGGCCTTAATATCCCTTAGTTTCCAACAGGACCCCGCTGCCACGAGAGGGTAGGACAAAAGATGTCATGCAAATTCTTTTCCATAAGCACGTATGACTATATTCGGAATACATGCCTACATTACATTGATGAACTGGAGCTAGTTCTGTGTCACCCTATGTTATAACTATTACATGAGGAATCGCATCCGACATAATTATCCATCACTGATCCAATGCCTACGAGCTTTTCACATATTGCTGGTTGCTTAGTTACTTTACCGCTGCTACTGTTACAATCACTACAAAACTGCTATCGCTACTTGTTCGCACACGAACACGTCACCGTATACCCTCGACGCCGGGGGTGATGCACCGCAGCTCACGTCGAAGGAGACCCACCGGAAGCGTGGTACGCAAGACAATCCGGCGTGCGCTTTTGTATTCCCGAAGCCCCGCTTGCCCGAGAGGAACCCCGTCAAGGCGCGCGGGGGCTATGGGCTGCCCTAGCTCGACTTGATCGCCCCTAGGGCCTCGAGGTTCGCCGCCCTGCAATGAAGAAGAACGAGCGAAGAACGAGGAAGAAGAAGAACAAGGGAGAAGGTAAAAGTAGTAGATGTGTTTGTTCGATTGTGGGTTCTTCAATCGGCCGTCACCCCTTAGGTATATAAGAGGTGTCTGGACTTCTCGTGCACGAAAAAGGCTTGGATTCACGTCCAAAACCCTAGCCAAATTCGGATTGATTTTGTCCGAACTTTCCAAAACTGTTCGGTTTAAACTGGCTGTACCTTGCGGGTAATTTTTGAGGTGGTAAACGACCTCGGATGGATAAGAGCCCAAAAGCAATCTTAACCGTTTCAACGAGACGGACAACTTTCATGTTGATCGTTTTTCGATTTGAAGTCATCTTCTAGGACAAAACACTCATGCAAAACACCTGTTCGCTCGTGCTACCCATCAGACATAGGTCTGGTGAGGCGCGCCACATCTCGCCTCATGACACGGCTGCACTCCGATACCTCTAACTTTTGCATACGAACTCCGATTGGGACGATTTTTACATCAAAATCGTCCTTTAGATGAGACGAAGACAATTTATATAAAAAGTTTTTCCATATGAGGCCGTCTTGAGTGGGTAATAAGCCGAATAGTGTTCTGGATACAAAATCTCAGTACTTCAAACACAACTTCGGCCTTAGAGATAAGACCGGATGGTTATGTACGAAATATCAAAGTTTATCCTTTTGATGATACGGAACTTTCTCACTTTTAGAACTTTTCCATTTGAGGCCATCTTAATTAAGTTCTTGACTGTGCCAAAATCTGGTGTCAACACATGCCCCCCTGTTTTTCGGCAAACTTGTGTGCCGAAAAATAACTTGCACAATGCTTTTTCTATGGACGATGTCAACACTCAATCAACCATTTTATGTGCTTAGGGCGATAATTTCTATATCAACCATGTTTATGCTTAGGGCGATAATTATATATCGGGCATATGGATCAGCTACAAAATGCAGCTAATCAAATGAATGATGATGTGGTAAAACCCTTGTATGATGTAAGAAGTTATATTGCGTCCACGGATTAAAATAAGACCATTGCGGGTAACCAATCATACCTGATGAAGAATTCAATGAAATAGTTTAAGAATATGGATAATGTGTAGACCGAAGATGTTGAAACCTTCGGCTTGGTCCTTCATAATTTCCATTCTTTTCCTTCTTCACCTTTGCCGCGCTTCTTGTAATGGAAGCTTGCACATAATTCTTATTTTGAGTACTTCCTTTAGGAACCCATGCTATGTTCCTTTCTTTAAGTTCTTGTGCACTAAGTTTTTGTAATTTCTTCTTTTGCCAATAAGATAAGCCGAGTGGGCACCCCGGCTGCGATTTTGTTTGAAGCAATGGCAATTCTTGTTCTACCTTGTGCACTCTCAACTTCTTCTCTTCAGGTTTGACACTCGATTGACTTGCCTCGCTGCCTTTAGTAGCCAATGTCAATACTTTAATTGGCTCCTTTTCATGTGAGATCAAATCTGGAGCTACACTCTTACGTCCATCGTTTTTAACACGGTAGACTTGCTTGACCACCTCTTTCTTCTTCGTTGAACTCTGGACCGATTCCTTAGGATTGAAACGGTCTTTAATATGTGATTGTTCAAATACTAATCTTCTCGGAGCTGCATTAATTTGTGAGATGGTCTAAAATAAGATGGAGAATGTTCTCTTGTATCATACCTATCCCATGATGGATATGGATCTACATGAGCATAGGGAGGTATCCTCGACATTGGCATTGGCGGCCCAAAATAAGGATACGAATATACTACATTAGAATTCTCATTTTGCCAATGCCTATATTCGGGTTTGCGCCTAGGGGTTGGTCTTGATGCTCTTGAATTACTTCGCCGATAAACATTGTTCTCATCACTTATCTTCTGATATTTTCGAATAGTTGCGCGACAGTGACTTTTGACTTTTTACCTTTGTGCTTACCTCGGCCTTTGCTTTCTTTGGTTGTGCTTGCGCCAATCTTTGGATTTTCTTGTTGCCCCCAGTCCTTAGTGTCTTCATTGTAACGTCGATGGAATTCTCGCCCTCAAGATTATGTTCATTATGCTCTTCAAAACCTTATTTACTTGAAAGCTTGATCCCATCACCTGTAGTTTTTACCTTCTCTTTAAATGGATCGGCTGGAAGCAACCGATGCAAAAACTTTTTGCCACCAGGACCAATCGGAATGGACTGATCATCTCTTGGTGTTTCAACAAATGGCAATCGTCCTTTTTCAATTGCTGATTTAATTATTTGACAAAACATGTTGCAATCCTCGAAATTATGCTTGAACGAATCATGCAACTTACAATACATTCATCCTTCGATAGATGGCTCAACATGGTGATCAAGAATTCTTATGTAATTATTTTTCAGAAATAAATCAAATATTTGGTCACACATGGTTGAATTGAAGGTAAACTTCTTGTTTTCTAGCTGATCTTGCTGTGTGAACGGCTTTGGAGATAAGCAAACGAATGGTTCAGATTTGGAATCTCCCCATTCGGCTATGCATTGTGTTTTCCACTCTATCTCCGATGTCTTTGCATAAGATATCATAATAGCATCGGTTTTCTCAAAAGAATTTAACCTTGGCTTTAAATTTCTGAAACGAAAATAGTTAGAGCATACATGTCTCAATTGAGTCCAAATGCAAGCCAAGTAATAAATAAGCAAAGCTACCCAATTATATCTGAACTTTAGATAAAGCAATAGGGAAAGCCTTGACTGCAACAATAAGTCGCTATCGGTCTTTATAAATGGCGCAATGGGTTGACCGATATGCTCAATAACAACTTTATTGCTAACAAGTAAATTACCTTTCTACATTGGTCTTTCAAAATTACTTATGAGGATTTTTCTAATAGATGCGTCAACTATGAAGTTGCGACCAAATCTGAAAATAGGAAAATTACTTGCTAGGCATACCTCTTCAAATATTTTGGGAGAGCATGGTGGTGGTGTGACTTGAACAATATCTTGCTCCATCTTTGGATGGCTCTCCAATGCCTTATCATCATCTTTTTCTTGATTCCATGCATCATTACTTTGAAGATTCTTGTCAGGCGAACTTTGTTCGGCTACTTGCTCTTGTTCTCGAGGCTTGTCAATTTGTACGGCACGAAACTCATAGGTCAGGAAGTAGGTCCCATTAACTTTAGAAAAATCAAGCATCGCTGTTTTCCTATGCTTGCCATGCCCTTTCGCAGTGATGCTTGCCTCGTTGGATTGGATGGAATCGAAATGTATACTACTTGATTCAACTTTTTCAACCGAAGAACTTTTAGTTTTCGAATCATCATTCTTTTCACTGGTTCTACCAATTGGCAATGCTTCTTTTACTTGAGCCAATTCTGTTTCTTTTTGTTTCTGGCGGAGAGCAGCAAAATTGGCTTTAATATTTTTCTCAATTTCAGCCCACTCCGGATACGATTGCCCCCCAATGCTTTCAGATTCTTTCAGCAATGGCACATGGGTGTTGCCGAAACTTTGCAATTGTGTAGGGGGTGCATAATATGATGTAGTACTAGGTGAAGGCACATGCATTGTTGTAAAACCATACCTTTGCTCGCCAATTTTATGAATAGACAAAGATTCATCTTCTTGCAAAACTCTAGCTTTTATTGCATTATAATAAGGAAATAACCCATTTTCATGTTGTTCAAGGCAAAGAGCACTAATCCTCTTATTTTGGGCTAAACTCTTCAATGCAACCACTACTACCTCATCTTCTACAATATTTGGCACAACCACTCCTGTAAAATTTACATTTATTCGGCTACGAACAGGAAGGTGTGAAGCCGAATTATGAACATCTACAGTTCTGTATGGTGCTGAAAAATTACTAACATGAGGTGTAGCATATGACGGTTGAGAGTAACTGGCCGAATAGCTAGTAATAGCATGGCCAATTCTCCCATCCATCGGCAAGGTTGAATTAGTATATTGCAAATTAATTGGCGATTAACAAAAGGGTAAAACACTTTCTTGCATGGCATTGAATATTCTAACATGAGGTGTTTCAAATTTATTAACTGAACTCACCATGTTGTTCATCGGCATAACGATTTGTGGGGTTGCCGATGCATGAAAGTTGTGATACATATGGTGCATGTTACTAGTATCACAAGAAGTTGAAGCATGTAAATTATTTTGAATCGGCCTATGCACGTAATTAGATGCATGATTGAACAAACTAGGGCTGGCCGATAGAGCATACTCATCGAACGATCTAGTAACACCTTATGAATTATTTGCATCTACAGTAGGGAATTGGGTCTTCATATTACTTTTGTAGATTGCAAACCCTAGATGACAATCTCCTCGTAGAAAGAACGGGCTGGAGACCGTTCAAAGCTTCGTCCCTAGCGGAGTCGCCAAAAAGTGTGTTCGTTCACCGTGTACCCTCGACGCTGGGGGTGATGCATGATGGCTTCTCGCCCCTCGTTGGTTACCCCAAGTGGAAGGTTTGAGATGTAGCGTAGTAGCAAGTTTCCCTTGGCAAAGGTACCAAGGATCAAATCCCGTGAGACTCCGAGGGTCGACAAGAAGGTGTCAACGGCGCCAGAAACTTAGCGGTTGACAGGACCTGCACACAGATACAAATAACTTTGCTCCCAACGAGTACAGAGAGGTTGTGAATCCCTCCGGCCTTGTCGATTACAAAGGATCAAACACAAGAGATAATAGTGGTAGGTATGACTGCAACTAGGAAATAAGAACAGGAAGTAAATAGCGGGTGTGATCAGTGGTGGTAATATGGACCGGGGTCCCATGATGTTCACTAGTGATTTCTCTCTCCCAAAAGACGATAAAACAGCAAAGCGAGGTAAACAAATTATAGCTGGGCAATTGACAGGATTATGTGCGCAAACCAATGCTAACTATGCTGTAAAGAAAGGTAGAGGCTCAAAAGCATGTGCGGTACGCCAAGGCAAGTAGACCGAAATCCATCTGCATCCACTACTAATCATCCACCTTGAGATATCTATCCAGAACATCTCGCTGGTATTAAGTTGCGAATCACACCCAAAGTGTAGACTCAAAACAACAGACAACTGCATTAAAGGAACTTTGTGTAAAGTAAACAATCCTTGCACCCGCAAGTACAAGCACCGTTGTTTTCCCCCTTGTGGCAACAACACATCCCCTAGACTCATGTTTCTGTCACTCAAACTAGTCATCAAGGGGCATGAACCCACAATCAGGCATAACGCTCCCTCTCTGAGTTACTACTTACTACTCGGCCAAAGCAATAAACAGCAACGGAGAACATGCAAGAATTACTCAAGAACATAAATATAAAAGAGGTGAATCAAATATATTACTCACACACAATCTGAACATAATCTCATAATCCATCGGATCCTAGCAAACTCAGCAGAGCAACAGCATAAAGATTACATATGTGCCTCGATCATGTAGGGCAGCTCACGAGGTCTAAACCATGAAGAACAAAGAGGGGAGGAGAACATCACATAGCTACTGGTCATGGACCCATGGTCCAAGGTGGACTACTCACGACTCATCCGGGAAGCGTCCATGGTGGTGGAGAAGCTCCCGGTGGTGGTTCTCCCCTCCGGCAGGGTGCCGGGAAGAGTTCTCCTGGTGCTCCCGATCTTGGAAGCGCGGCGGTGGCGGAACAGAGGCGAGATCGCGAAAAAGGGTTCCGTCCTCGAGGGTTTCGGGACGCGAGGAATATATATGTGAAGGGGGGTCACTAGAGGCGGAGAGGGGGCCCCAGGCGCCCCCCAGGGCGACCAGGGGTGGGGTCGCCCCGAGTGGCCGCCTGGGCCACCCCAGGCTCCCCTCTGGCTCTGCTTTGGTTTTTCTTGAAGCTCCCGTTACGCTGATTTTTCCTATATTTTTCCTGGAATTTTTAGAGCACTTTTAATATGGGGGAAACCTGAAATAGAAAAACAGCAGAAAACAGGAACTGGCACTGTGGTGCACTGAGTTAATAGGTTAGTCCAAATATGATCAAAAGTGTATGGAAGTGCATAAATATCATAGCAATATCACACAAAAGAGGCATGGAGCAAGCAGAAATTATAGATACGTTTTGGACGTATCAATATCCCCAAGCTTAATTCCTGCTCGTCCTCGAGTAGGTAAATGATAACAAGCATAATTTCTATGGTGACATGCTATCAACCATATAAGAACTTTTAAGTAAAGCAATCAAGGCATGTAATTCAATTCAAGTCATAACAAGCAAGAGTCTATATTAGCATTGTAACAACCAACATAAGAACATAAAGGCGCAAGAGCTCTCGCTGTCCGTGACTCGAATGTCTCCAAATGGTGTTTGCGTGCAAGAAAGGGGATAAGGATATATGAGAGAGTAAAACATAGTTTTTGTATTGTTGAGAACTTAATCTACTAAAGTTTCACACTTGGTCTTCTTTGGAATCTTATCTTGACTCATGCCCAGACCGTCAACCAGGTTCAAGTCAAAATGATCCACTCCCTTTCGATATTTTGAGCACTCATGCAATGGATGAGCGTAAGCAAGAAAGTTGACACTTAGGATGGCAAAGAGGGAAAAATGATTGAGGGGGAAGACAAAAAAGGTGTGAAAGGCTCACATCAATGAGGACTAGGGATGGCAATGGGGACAATCCCCTATGGGGATACCTACAACATCCCCATCCCCATCTATTCCCTATTATCCCATCCCCATCCCCGTTTACATGACTGGGGATGAAATTTCCCCATACCCATGCCCCACTGGGGAACTGGGCCTCATTAGGGTCCTTATCCCCATAAACAAATACTCATATACATACTATGACACCCTATAATCAACATACATAAATGGTGTTGTCCTTGTCCTGCTAATGCATATCTAGGTCGTACTAACTTCTTGGTCATGGTGGCAGCTGAGATGAGGACGTGAGATAGGTTTAAGGTTTTTTTCCAGAGCTTTTTTTGTTTTCGCAAGTTTGTTTGTGAATATTTTGAGGTTGACCACAGTGTCACAGTTACTAACCGGGTCCCCGATGGGTATTGGGTCTTGGGAATAGGATATCGTCCCCATCCCCATTGTACCCTATGGGGAATAAATTAGTTTGGTAAATATCCCCATGGGGATGTTTTCCGCCCATCCCCACCCCCTAATAGATGAAATCCCCATGGGTTTGGCGGGTATGGGGCCCCGTTGCCATCCCTAATGAGGACAATCATCGGCGAGAGAAAGCCAAATGATAGATATGATGTGAGGAGTAGGGATTGCCATGCAACAGATGCACATATGAGCTAAGGTAAGCTCTCCAATGGAACTAGTGGGGGTGCATCCAACTTGCTTGCTCAAGAAGACCTAGAGCTCTTTTGAGGAGGCTCATCATTGGAATATACAAGCCAAGTTCTATAGTGTGAAGGTCCCCACATAGCTATATGCATGAATGATAATCTCTATGGAGTACAAGGTATAAGATGGAGTACGAGTGTGGATCTCTCAAAAGGAATAGTAGTGTGCCCCCTTCTCTCTTTTTATTTCTTTTTCTTTCTTTTTTCTATTTTTTTTATTTTTTTTGTGGCCTCAATGGCTCTTTCTATTTAACTCTCATTTGTCCTCTTTGGGATCTTTTGATTTTGTCCTCTTTGGGATCTTTTCCTCACTTTAGGGGCAACACTCTATTTATTACAAGAAGTATAGAAGATCTTTCACACTTTACAAAAGTACTCAACATAAAGAAAATGAAACTATCATGATGTATGCAAATGTATGCCTCTGCCGGTGTAGCAGGATATGCAATGATACTAGCGCGTCATGTAGCAATGATTAGGGCAAGGCCCAACTAGCATGTGGCTCATCGATCAAGCAAAAAGCATGTATGCCATGAAGATCAAGTCATGAGAAGATGGATGTTGCATGGCAATGTATCTCGGAAAGGCTATGGAAATGCCTTGATAGGTAGGTATGGTGGCTGTTTTGAGGAAGGATATAATGAGGCTTATGATGACAGAGCGTATCGTGCCAAAGATTTGGATGCACCGGCGAAGTATGCGCCAACTCTCGAGGTGAGAAAGGGCAATGCACGGTACCGAAGAGGCTAGAAAAATATGGCTAGGTGGAAGTGTCAACTTTCGAATACTCACATTAGTCCGAAGAACTCATGCACTTATTATCGGTAACTCTCAATCTAATTAGGAGATTCACAAAGAGACAAGTACCCCGAGGAGGAGTGTATGGGGGTTTGGTTATCCTTGCGCATCCTCGACTCATGGTACGTGAGTGTACTCTAATATTCGATCCCTCCAAAGATTAGTGATCCATTTAGTAGCTAAAGTTCTCAACTATTTTGTAGGTTTTCGAAAATAAACACGGATTGCCCAAAATACGACATCTATCACTAATAGGCTAAAGCTCTTGACACCAAAAGTTCAGACATTACTCATGGCAATACCTCAAAACTATTGCAAGTTACTACTAAAATTAAATAGCAACCTCAATTACCTACTTTAAGTTAAGACACACAACTCAGTGCAACAGGCAAAACTCTCTTAATAAGATAAACATGAAAACTCAAGAGAGTTCAGCAACCAACTAAACAAAAGCTCTTTAAAAAGAAAAGCATGAAAACTAGGAGCTAAGCATGTCAGCAGCTATGGAAAGACAAAGAACACACACAGCAAAGATAAGCATGAAAATCCTATGTTGTGTTCTAGGTTGAAGTGGAGCGTGTTTCTCTCCCACACAAAGAAAGCTGGGTTCTAACTTGTTATGATCAACAAGCAAAGCTAAAGAAAACTAAAAAGGAAACTAAGAGCAAGACGCTTCAAGCATAGCACATAACACATGAAGTGATAATTATAGTGGAGCGAAAGACGAACTGATAATTGTTGATGGAGAAGGGGATGCATGGGGGCATCCCCAAGCTTAGACGCTTGAGTCTTCTTGAATATTTCTTGGGGGTGCACGGGGGCATCCCCAAGCTTGAGCGTTTGACCCTCCTGAATCTTCTTTTATCATCTTCCCTCCCACACTTGAAAACTCCCTTCATACATAACTCATCATAATCTGATTAGCGAGGTTAGTACCCACAATAAAATAATTTTTTCCCTACTGTAAATAAAGATAATCTTGAAGAGCTACTATTTCTCAAGATTGCCAAAAGGTTTTTGCAAAGAAAAAACAAGCTCAAGGTTTGCAAAACGAAGAAAAGGCAAAACAGGACAGAATCTGTGAAAAACAGACGAGCAGGTAGTAAATAATTGTTTCGGGGCACTTCTGCAACTGAAATCAAAAAACTCAGAACAGACGCTCGAAAGCCAATTGTATAGAGCACGCTGTCAAAAGAAATTCAGATCAAAAAGATGATCTCGTGATTTTATTTGAATTTTTCTGTCCAAGGACAGAATCTGTTTTCTGGACAGCACGTCACAACTTTTGAACTTTCTTGCAATCGGCGGCTAAACTTGGCACAAAGCTGAAAAGAAAAGATACAATGATGATGCTACTGTAGTAACAAACATCAAGACACAACAAAAGCAAAATAAAACCTAATTCATTGTGGGCTGCCTCCCAAAAGCGCTTTATTTTATGCCTTTAAGCTAGGCATGATGCAAAAAGGAGGAATCAAAAGTCATCATAATAATCGGAGTTATAAATTGCTTCAAATGGTTTCTCAACAAGTTCATCCTTGTTCCTTCTAGGAAAGGGGTACGTACCTTTTGCCTTCCCGCGTAGGCGGATTTGTCCCTTACCTATATCGATGAAGCCTTTTACGGCTCGGAGGAAGTCCCTTCCAAGCACTATATTTCCTTGGTTTGGCTTCATGATGAAGAAATCAACCATTGCAATCTGTCGGTGTACTAAAGTAGGGGTACCTTAGTATCCCGAACTTGTGCACGGGCAATTGCAGCGTCCCGTGGCGGGGCTTGCCGCGCGACCGCCAAGGCTCACTGAGGTTCCTTTGGAGCCATTCAAGAACAAAGTATTCAAGTTAAAGAGACAAGGCCCCGGCAAGAGGAGCTTGCCGGGAAGGCCACTCAAGGCTCAAGACCACTTCTTTGGTACAGGACCCTGGCAAGAGGACCTTGCCGGGAAGGCCCAAATATGGCACTTCAAGAGACTTGCCGCGACGCACCACGAGTCTCGGCAAGGCCCGGAGAGCGACAAGCTTCCGGGCGCGACAAGATAGCAGCCGCGGCAAGGCGCTTGCCGCGGCAAACCTCCACTAAGTACCCGCGCTCCAGCTCATCCGCCCACACGTCGCCCAGGGACCTTTCTAAGCACACGTGGCGGAAGGCTGTGCAGCCTGGGGTACACGGTGGCAAGCTGCGATGACAAGGCCACCGTCGTGGCGGACGGTGGCGCCCTAACGGACGCTTTTTGCACTGTTTGGAGCGACGGCGACGGGCATTTAATGCCCTTGTCCCCTGCCGTCAGAGTTAGGTATAGAGCACTATGCATACACTGTTCCAACTACCACCCATTTTATATTTTTACCCTCGACTGCGTTGCCACCTGTCGGTGACCCCTTTGATCTATAAAAGGAGGCCCATGCGCAACGTAGAGGGGGTTCCGATCATTGATCACACTCACGCTCGGTCCTAGCGATCAACACTGTAGCTCTTCTCGCTCCCGAGCCAAAAACGCAATACAAACCAAGGCAGGAGTAGGGTTTTACGCCCCCGTGCGGCCCGAACCTAGGTAAACTGCTCTCGTGTTTGCCTCGATCTGCTCTTTGTGCATCCTCCGCCCCCTTGCCGTACTGAAAAGGGGATCCGGTCCCATAGGTGTTCGTGGGCGATCAGTTTCCCCGACATCTTTGGCGCGCCAGGTAGGGGGCAGCGTCGAGGTTGTGTGAACCTGATCCGGCGTTCACGTGAGTGAAATCTCCATCAGCTTCGTCAGCTTCATCGACATGCCGCCGAAGAAGAAAGCTTCGGAGGTAGCAGGCCCGTTCGCGTCGATCCCACCGCCACCGGAGCCAACGACCGGTGGGGTAGACGCCGGCGGGAGGACGGACGTCGGCGAGGAAACTCACGGCGCCGCCAAGTCCAAGGACAAGACGGACGACCGAGCGCACTCCAAGACCTCGGCGTCCGTGCACGCACCGCGCCCCTCTCAGGAGGCGCGGGACCGGCAGCAACGTGGTACACAAGGTACCATACGCCTGCTGGGCCAAGGTCAAGCTGGCGGTTCACGGGACGCTCAAGGCCAACACGCTGGCACGAGCAAGGCGCGGTCGCCGGGACGAGACGCTGCTCCTTCTAACGCAGTTAGAAGTCCGAGCATATCTCGCTCCTCGCACCACTCGCCACCGCTCCCCGCCACTCCAGCAGAAGCTCTAACTCGAGCTCAGCTACTTCTCGACTTCCCTCCAGCGGCAGACAAGGCCGACGACTGGAGGGCCACCATCCAGAGCCTCATCGCCTTCGCCAACAACGACACTCCGCAGCAGCCGACGACGTCGCGGCCGCGACAAGTTAGCCAAGCGCGGGCTGATGGCGACAAGACTGCCGGGGGTGCAACCACCGTGCACTCCCCGCCCCGAAGGCCAAAATCGCCGACTCGATGGATCAACCTCGACGACGACTCCACAGCACCGTCAGATCCGCGAGCTCGTCGCGATCAACGCCAAGTCCTTGACGACCGACGGCAAGAGGACGCTCGAACCCGCATCGAGCGTCGAAGAGAAGCGCGGCGTCAATCTGACCAGCGCGCAGGACCCGCTGTTGACGTGCACGCGCCCGGGGGACCAGGCGTCCTGCCGTACGCGGCAGGATGCCCTGCGTTCACCCATGAGCTGCGACAAGTCCAGTGGCCCAACATGAAGAACTTCAAGCCCGACGTACCCGAGAAGTACGACGGCAAGACTCATCCGTCGGAGTTCCTCAGCATCTACACAATCGCGGTGCAGGCTGCCGGGGGACGAGACGAGAAGATACTCGCAAACTACTTCCCACTGGTGCTCAAGCCAAACGTCAGATCTTGGCTCATGCACTTGCCGGAGAACTCCATCTCTTCTTGGGCCGACCTGTGCCATCAGTTTGTCGGCGCCTTCACGGGTGGCCACAAGCCCCATGGCCAGGAGAGCGACCTTCACATACTTGCCCAGAAAGAAGGAGAGTCCCTGCGTAAGTACATCCAAAGATTCAGCCGCGTGCAGCACAACATCCCGGACGTCCACCCTGCCGCGGTTATTAGCGCGTTCCACCAGAACGTGCGAAATCGCAGGATGAGGGAGGAGATGGCGATGTGCAAAATCCGAGACGTCAGTGAGCTTTATGCCCTGGCCGACAAGTGCGCACGTGCTGAGGAGGGGAGGAAACTCCCCGGAGAGGATACTGGAGCAGGCGGATCAGATAGCGAGGACACCGCCCCGGCAAAGAAGAACCGGCGGCGAAACAACAGAAACAAGAAGAACAAAGAAGTGCTGGTCGTGGAGCAGTCCGGCAAGGAGGCTGGCGCCAAGAAACCCCAGGCTGGTGGCTCCGGCAAGGATACTGCCGCGTGCACCAACTGCCAAACTGTGGCGGCCGCCGACAAGCAGGACGGCTCCGACAAGCAGTACTGAAAGATCCACCGCACCAAGGGCCACGACCTCCAGAACTGCAAAAGGGTCGAGTACCTCGTCGAGCAGCAGAAAGCTGAGTACGAGCGATGCGACAAGGAGAAGGCCCAGGGAGGTGGTGGAGAGTCCGGCAAGAAGCGGCCATTCAACGGCCGGGGAGGACGCCGCGGCAAGGCCAAGCAGCGGCAAGGAGACAGACCTCCCCGCGGCCGCGACAAAGACGAAGACGAAGACGACGACGAAAACATGGAGGACGGAGATAACAGCGAGCACGAGTTTCAGAAGGCCACAAAAGTTCTGTGCGTTGACGGATGTGCTTCTCTGCATACTTCCCACCGCCAACTCAAGCAATGGGTGCGGTAAGTTAATGCAGCTGAGCCACCCATCGAGTCGCGCAAGCTTCTGAGGTGGTCCAGCATGCCTATCATCTTCGACATTGAGGACCACCCTCATCGCACCACTGCGGTCGGGTGTTTGCCGATGTTGGTTTCGCCAACCATCCGCAACCTCAAGGTCACCAAGCTGTTAGTTAACGGCGGGGCCGGCCTGAACCTGATCTCCTCTGCCGTGGTCCGGAAACTCCAGATCCCCGACAGCGAGCTCGAGGAAACCGGCACATTCCAAGGAATCAACCCGGGAAGGATCAAGCCGAAGGGGAAGATCACACTGCCAGTGACATTTGGCGGAGAGCTGAACTTCAGAACCGAGAGGATCACCTTTGACGTTGCCGATATCCCATTACCATACAATGGGATACTTGGCCGTCCGGCGCTCGCCAAGTTCATGGCAGCCTCTCACTATGTCTACAACATGCTCAAGATGCCAGGCCCGATAAGCGTCATCTCTGTCCCCCGCGACAAGAAGGATGCCCTTATCTGTGCCGACAAGATTTACCGGGATGCAGCAGCCGCAACAGATAGCAAAACACTTGACGCTGAAGCTCCCAGGGGGAAGAACAAGACCAAGTCCGGCAAGAGCTCTGGGGCCCACTCCGGCAAACGAACCTCTTCGGAGTGCTGCGCTGCCGTCGAGGACGCACCGTCGAGCTCCACCGGCAAGTGCAAGAAGGCGATGCCAGCTCCACCCGCAACCAAGAAGGTGTCCGCCAAGGAGGACGGCACTGGTGGTACTTTCACCATCAGGGCCACGCTCGATCCCAAATAGGAAAGCGCGCTCGTTGCTTTCCTGCGGGCGAATGTCGACGTGTTTGCATGGCAACCGTCTGATATCCCCGGTGTTCCCAGGAAAGTGATTGAGCACAAGCTTGCCGTTTGTCCTCACGCGCGACCCGTCAAGCAGAAGGTTAGAAAACAAGAAGTGGAGCGCCAAGAGTTCATAGCAGAAGAAATCAAGAAGCTGGAAGCGGCAGGCCTTGTCAGAGGTGTACTCCATCCCACGTGGTTGGCCAACCCTGTTGTCGTGCGCAAAGCGAACGGGAAGTGGAGGCTTTGTATTGACTTCACCGATGTGAATAAAGCTTGTCCCAAAGATCCATTCCCCTTGCCGCGCATTGACCAGATCATTGACTCCACGGCTGGATGTGAGTTGCTTTCGTTTCTTGATGCATATTCAGGGTACCACCAGATATTTATGGCTGAAGAAGATGAGGAGAACACCGCATTCATCACTCCATGTGGCACTTATTGCTTTATACGCATGCCCTTTGGATTGAAGAATGCCGGTTCGACGTTTGCAAGGGTAGTCCATACAGCTTTTGAGCCACAAATACACAGAAATGTAGAAGCTTACATGGATGATATAGTGGTCAAGAGCAAGGGCAGGGCTACTCTGATTCAAGATCTATATGAAACCTTTGCGAATCTGCGCAAGATCCAACTCAAGATCAACCCCGAGAAGTGCGTGTTTGGAGTCCCCTCCGGCAAGCTTCTCGTGTTCTTTGTATCCCAGAGAGGGATTGAAGCCAATCCCGACAAGATTAAAGCCATCGAGCAGATCGAAGCACCGAAGCGCGTCAAGGATGTACGAAGGCTTGCCGGCTGCGTGGCTGCTCTCAGCAGATTCATCTCTAAGTCAGCAGAATGCGCCCTGCCATTTTTCAAAATTTTGAAAAAGGCAGGTCCAATGAAATGGACTCCGGAAGCGGAGGCAGCGCTGCAAGACTTGAAGAGGTACCTGTCGACCACTCCAATACTTGTCGCACCTAAGCCGCAAGAGAAGTTGCTGCTATACTTAGCAGCAACCAATCAAGTGGTTAGTGCTGCGTTAGTAGCGGAAAGAGAGGCAGATGATGAGCTAACAGCCCCGGCAAGCACATCCAGCGACAAGCAGGGGGCTTCTCCGACGAGCTCTGGTCCCGACAAGGATGGAACTGCGCAGATGCAAGAGGAAGTGCGGAAGAAGATGGTGCAGCGCCCAGTCTACTTTGTCAGCTCCCTTCTGCAGGGGGCTAGATCAAGGTACTCTGGTGTGCAGAAGCTGCTTTTCGGCCTTCTCATGGCCTCGAGAAAGCTGCGCCACTACTTCCAAGCACACGAGATAACAGTGGTCACTCGCTTTCCACTGAAGAGGATACTGCAAAATCCAGAAGCGACAGGCAGGATCGTCGAGTGGGCACTAGAGCTGTCAAGCTTTGGCCTCAAGTTTGAAAGCACTTCAACTGTCTAGAGCAGAGCATTAGCAGAGTTCATAGCAGAATGGACACCAACGCCAGACGAAGAGGTTCCAGAGACGAGCATCCCCGTCAAAGAAGCAAGCAAAGAATGGATCATGTACTTTGATGGTGCCTTCTCGCTGCAAGGCGCCGGTGCCGGCGTGTTGCTTGTCGCGCCCAGCGGGGAGCACCTCAAGTACGTCGTCCAAATGCACTTTCCCAAGGAGCAAGCAACGAACAATACTGCAGAGTATGAAGGTTTGCTTGCCGGCCTCAGAATCGCAGCAGAGCTTGGGATCAAGAAGCTGATTGTGCGGGGTGACTCGCAGTTGGTCGTCCGCCAAGTGAACAAGAGCTACCAGAGTCCGTTGATGGAAGCATACGTCGACGAAGTGAGAAAGCTTGAAGAGCACTTTGAAGGTTTACAGATGGAGCACGTTCCAAGAGCTCAGAACGACATCGCAGATGGCCTATCAAAGTGTGCTGCACTAAAACTACCTGTGGAACCGGGGATCTTTGTGCTCAAGCTAACTCAACCATGTTGGGGATCGTAGCAGAAAATCAAAATTTTTCCTACGCGTCACCAAGATCTATCTATGGAGTAATCTAGCAACGAGCATAAAGGAGAGTTGATCTACATACCCTTGTAGATCGCGATGCGGAAGCGTTGCAAGAACGCGGATGAAGGAGTTGTACTCGCTGCGATTCAGATCACGGTTGATTCCGATCTAAGCGCCGAACAACGGCGCCTCCGCGTTCAACACACGTGCAGCCCGGTGACGTCTCCCACGCCTTGATCCAGCAAGGAGAGAGGGAGAGGTTGGGGAAGACTCCATCCAACAGCAGCACGACGGCGTGGTGGTGGTGGAGGAGCGCGGGACTCCAGCAGGGCTTCGCCAAGCGCTGCAAGAGACGAGGAGGGAGAGGGGTAGGGCTGCGCCAAGAGGGAGACGTTCTCGTGTGTCTAGCAGCCCCAAAACCTCACATATATATAGGGGAAAGGGAGGGCTGCGCCCCCTTTAGGGTTTCCCACCCCTAGGGGTGCGGCCAGCCCTAGAAACCCATCTAGGGTGCGGCCAAAGGGGGGGAGAGAGAGGGGGCGCCCTAGGGTGGGCCTTAAGGCCCATCTGGACCTAGGGTTTGCCCCCCTCCACTCTCCATGCGCCTTGGGACTTGGTGGGGGGGCGCACCAGCCCCCTTGGGTCTGGTCCCCTCCCACACTTAGCCCACGCAGCCTTCTGGGGCTGGTGGCCCCACCTGGTGGACCCCCGGGACCCTCCCGGTGGTCCCGGTACATTACCGATATCACCCGAAACTTTTCCGGTGACCAAAACGGGACTTCCCATATATGAATCTTTACCTCCGGACCATTCCGGAACTCCTCGTGACGTCCGGGATCTCATCCGGGACTCCGAACAACATTCGGTAACCGCGTACATACTTTCCCTACAACCCTAGCATCATCGAACCTTAAGTGTGTAGACCCTACGGGCTCGGGAACCATGTAGACATGACCGAGACAACTCTCCGGCCAATAACCAACAGCGGGATCTGGATACCCATGTTGGCTCCCACATGTTCCACGATGATATCATCGGATGAACCACGATGTCAAGGATTCAATCAATCCCGTATACGATTCCCTTTGTCTATCGGTATAACACTTGCCCGAGATTCGATCGTCGGTATACCGATACCTTGCTCAATCTCGTTACCGGCAAGTCTCTTTACTCGTTCCGTAACACATCATCCCGTGATCAACTCCTTGATCACATATTGTGCACATTATGATGATGTCCTACCGAGTGGGCCCAGAGATACCTCTCCGTCATACGGAGTGACAAATCCCAGTCTCGATTCGTGCCAACCCAACAGACACTTTCAGAGATACCTGTAGTGCACCTTTATAGCCACCAAGTTACGTTGTGACGTTTGGTACACCCAAAGCATTCCTACGGTATCCGGGAGTTGCACAATCTCATGGTCTAAGGAAAAGATACTTGACATATAGAAAAGCTTTAGCATACGAACTACACGATCTGTGCTAGGCTTATGATTGGGTCTTGTCCATCACATCATTCTCCTAATGATGTGATCCCGTTATCAACGACATCCAATGTCCATGGTTAGGAAACCGTAACCATCTATTGATCAACGAGCTAGTTGTCTAGAGGCTTACTAGGGACATGGTATTTGTCTATGTATCCACACATGTATCTGAGTTTCCTTTCAATACAATTCTAGCATGGATAATAAATGATTATCGTGAACAAGGAAATATAATAATAACGAATTTATTATTGCCTCTAGGGCATATTTCCAATAGTCTCCCACTTGCACTAGAGTCAATAATCTAGTACACATCGCCATGTGATTAACACTCACAGGTCACATCGCCATGTGACCAACATCCAAAGAGTTTACTAGAGTCAGTAATCTAGTTCACATCAATATGTGATTAACACTCAATGAGTTCTGGGTTTGATCATGTTATGCTTGTGAGAGAGGTTGTAGTCAACGGGTCTGCAACATTCAGATCCCTATGTACTTCGCAAAACTTTATGTCATATCGTAGATGTTGCTACCATGTTCCACTTGGAGCTATTCCAAACTGTTGCTCCATTATACGTATCCGGTATCTCCACTTAGAGTTACCCGGATAGGTGCTAAGCTTGCATCGACGTAACTGTTTACGTCGAACTCTTTATCACCTCCATAACCAAGAAACATTTCCTTATTCCTCTAAGGATAATTTTGACCACTATCTAGTGATCCACTCCTGGATCACCTTTGTACCCTCTTGCCAGACATGTGGCAAGGCACACATCAGGTGCGGTACTCATCATGGCATACCGTATAGAGCCTATGACAAAAGCATAGGGGACGACCTTCGTCCTTCCTCTTTCTTCTGCCGTGGTCAAGCTTTGAGTCTCACTCAACTTCACACCTTATAACTCAGGTAAGAATTCCTTCTTTAACTGACCTATTTTGAACTCCTTCAAAATCATGTCAAAGGTGTATGTTCCTTTTGAAAGTATCATCAGGCGTCTTGATCTATCTGTATAGATCTTGATGCCCAATATGTAAGCAGCTTTATTCAGGTCTTCCTTTGAAAAACTCATTTCAAACAACCCTTTATGCTTTCCAGAAATTCTACATCATTTCGGATCAACAATATGTTATTCACATATACTTATCAAAAATGTTGTGATGCTCCCACTCACTTTATTGTAAATACAAGTTTCTAACAAACTTAGTATAAACCCAAAAACTTTGATCACTCCATCAAAGTGTATATTCCGACTCCGAGATGCTTGCTCTAGTCCATGGAAGGATAACTGGAGCTAGCATACCTTTTAGCATCCTTAGGATCGACAAGACCTTTCTGATTGTATCACATACAACCTTTCCTTACGAAAACTGGTAAGGAAACTTGTTTTGTCATCCATCTGCCAGATTTCATAAATGCAGCTAATGCTAACTTGATTTCGACGGACTTA
>LR738714.1:62941425-62960094 GCA_902687465.1 Secale cereale | reverse complement strand
ACCTACGAGGTTCGATAGCAACTTGATTTGGAGTTCATGATCACTATCATTAGTTTCCTCTTCAACAGTCGTAGGTTCCACAGAAACATCTTTCTGTGTTGCACTACTCTCTGGTTGAAGTGAGGGTTTGACAACCTCATCAAGTTCTATCTTCCTCCCACTCAATTCTTTCGAGAGAAACTCCTTCTCGAGAAAGGACCCGTTCTTAGCGACAAACATTTTTGTCCTTGGATCTGAGATAGAAGGTATACCCAACTGTTACCTTTGGGTATCCTATGAAGATGTATTTGTCCGCTTTGGGTTCGAACTTTTCCCGGCTGAAGCCATAAGCATCGCAGCCCCAAATATTGAGAAACGACAACTATGGTTTCTTGCCAAACCACAGTTCATACGGCGTCGTCTCAACGGACTTAGATGGTGCCCTATCTAAAGTGAATGCAGCTGTCTCTAATGCATAACCTCAAAATAATAGCGGTAGATCGGTAAGAGACATCATAGATCGCACCATATATCATAAGGTTCGATTACGATGTCCGGACACACCATTACGCTATGGTATTCCAGGTGGCTTCAACTGTGAAACATTTCCACAATGTCTTAAGTGATTGCCAAACTCATAATTCAGAAAATATCCCCTTGATCAGATCGTGGGAACATGATCTTCTTGTTATGATGATTCTTAATCTTCACTCTGAAATTGTTTGAACCTTTCAAACGTTTCAGACTTTTGCTTCATTAAGTAAATATACCATATCTACTCAAATCGTCAGTGAAGATGAGAAAATAACGATATCCACCACATGCCTTAATTCTCATTGGATCACATACATCAGCATGTATGATTTCCAACAAGTCACTTGCCCGTTTCATTGTACCTGAAAACGGGATCTCAGTCATCCTGCCCATGAGGCATGGCTCGCATGTGTCAAGCGATTCAAAATCAAGTGACTCAAAACATCCATCAGCATGGAGTTTCTTCATGCATTCTATGCCAAAATGACCTAAGCGGCAGTGCCACAAGGAAGTGGTACTATCATTATTAACTCTACATCTTTTGGCATTAATATTATCAACATGTGTATTACCATGATCGAGATTCAACAAACCATTGGGTGCATAACCATAAAGGTATTATTCATGTAAACAGAATAACCATTATTCTCTGACTTGAATGAATAACCGTATTGCAATGAACATGATCTAATCATATTCATGCTCAACGTAGACACCCAATAACATTTATCTAGGTTCAACACTAATCTCGAAAATAGAGGGAGTGTGCGATGGTGATCTTATCAACCTTGGAAACACTTCCAACACACATCGTCACCTCGCCCTTAGCTAGTCTCCGTTCAGTCCGTAGCTTTTGCTTCAAGTCACTAATAATAGCAACTGAACCGGTATCCAATACCCATGTGCTACAAGGAGTACTACTAAGGTACACATCAATAACACGTATATCAAATATAATTTGTTGAAGTTGCCAGCTTTTCTTATCTACCATGTATTTGGGGTAGTTCCGCTACCATCTGACCGTTCCCTTTACAATAGAAGCACTTAGTCTCGAGGTTTGGGTTTAACCATGGGTTCCTCATCAGAGCGACAACAGGTTTGCCATTCATGAAGTTTCCCTTCTAGCCCTTACCCCTTTTTGAAACCAGTGGTCTTGTTAAACCATTAACACTTGATGCTCCTTCTTGATTTCTACTTTTGCGGTACTAAGAACCGCTAATAGCACCGGGATTATCTCCATCCTTTGCATGTCATAGTTCATCACGAAGTTCTAGTAGCTTGGTGATAGTGTCTAGAGAATTCCGTCAACCACTATCTCATCTGGAAGATTAACTCCCACTTGGTTCAAGTGATTTTAGCACCCAGACATTCTGAGCACATGCTCACTAGTTGAGCCATTCTCCTCCATCTTTTTGGCAAAAGAACTTGTCAGAGGTCTCATACCTCTCAACACGGGCATGAGCCTGAAATCCCAATTTCAGCTCTTAGAACATCTCATATGTTCTATGGCGTTCAAAACGTCATTGGAATCCCGATTCTAAGCCGTAAAGTATGGTGCACTAAACTATCAAGTAGTTATCAGGACGTGTCTGTCAGGTGTTCACAACATCCACAGACAACGTTGTAGGGGTTTGCACATCGAGCGGTGCATCAAAGACGTAAGCTTTCTGTGTAGCAGTGAGGACACTCCTCAGACTACGGACCTAGTCCGCATCATTGCTTACAATATCTTTCAACTTAGTCTTTCTCTAGGATCGTATTAAACAGGGAGCTACAACGTAGTTATTGGTCTACAACATAATTTGCGAAGACAACTTAGACTATTGTTCATGACAAGTGAGTTTTAACTAATCAAATTACTTATAACTCCCACTCAAATTGACATCCCTCTGGTCATCCGAGCGTGACATGATCCAAATCCACCAACCCAAGTCCGATCATCACGTGAGATGAGGTGGTGTCAATGGTGAACATCTTCATGTTGATCATATCTACTATATGACTCATGCTCGACCTTTCGGTCTTCCGTGTTCCGAGGCCATGTCTGTACATGCTAGGCCCGTCAAGTCTAACCGGAGTGTTCTGCATGTGCAAAACTGGCTTGCACCCGTTGTATGCGAACGTAGAGTCTATCACACCCGATCATCACGTGGTGCTTCGAAACGACGAACCTTCGCAACGGCGCACACTCGGGGGGAACACAATTTTATCTTGAAATTTTAGTGAGGGATCATCTTATAAGGCTACCGTCGTCCTAAGCAAAATAATATGCATAAAAGGATTAACATCACATGCAAATCATAAGTGACATGATATGGCCATCAACTCGTGCTTTTGATCTCCATCTCCAAAGCACCGGCATGATCTCCATCGTCACCGGCGTAACACCATGATCCCCATCATCATGATCTCCATCATCGTGTCGCCATCGGGGTTGTCGCGCGCCCACCATGCTCTTACTACTATTGCTACCGTTTAGCGATAAAGTAAAGCATTACATAGCGCTTAATGATTGACACGCAGGTCATACAAAAATTAAAGACAACCCTATGGCTCCTGCCGGTTGCCGTATACATCGACATGCAAGTCGATATTAACTATTACAACATGATCATCTCATACATCAAATATATCTCATCATGTCTTTGGCCATATCATATCACATACATACCCTGCAAAAACAAGTTAGACGTCCTCTAATTGTTGTTGCAAGTTTTTACGTGGATGCTATAGGTTTCTAGCAAGAACGTTTCTTACCTACGCCAAAACCACAACGTGATATGCCAATTTCTATTTACCCTTCATAAGGACCCTTTTCATCGAATCCGATCCGACTAAAGTGGGAGAGACAGACACCCGCTAGCCACCTTATGCAACTAGTGCATGTCAGTCGGTGGAACCTGTCTCACGTAAGAGTACGTGTAAGGTCGGTCCGGGCCGCTTCATCCCACGATGCCGCCGAATCAAGATAAGACTAGTAACGGCAAGAGAATTGACATTATCTACGCCCACAACTACTTTGTGTTCTACTCGTGCAAGATACTACGCATAGACCTAGCTCTGATACCACTGTTGGGGATCGTAGCAGAAAATCAAAATTTTTCCTACGCGTCACCAAGATCTATCCATGGAGTAATCTAGCAACGAGCATAAAGGAGAGTTGATCTACATACCCTTGTAGATCGCGATGCGGAAGCGTTGCAAGAACGCGGATGAAGGAGTCGTACTCGCTGCGATTCAGATCGCGGTTGATTCCGATCTAAGCGCCGAACAACGGCGCCTCCGCGTTCAACACACGTGCAGCCCGGTGACGTCTCCCACGCCTTGATCCAGCAAGGAGAGAGGGAGAGGTTGGGGAAGACTCCATCCAACAGCAGCACGACGGCGTGGTGGTGGTGGAGGAGCGCGGGACTCCAGCAGGGCTTCGCCAAGCGCTGCAAGAGACGAGGAGGGAGAGGGGTAGGGCTGCGCCAAGAGGGAGACGTTCTCGTGTGTCTAGCAGCCCCAAAACCTCACATATATATAGGGGAAAGGGAGGGCTGCGCCCCCTTTAGGGTTTCCCACCCCTAGGGGTGCGGCCAGCCCTAGAAACCCATCTAGGGTGCGGCCAAAGGGGGGGAGAGAGAGGGGGCGCCCTAGGGTGGGCCTTAAGGCCCATCTGGACCTAGGGTTTGCCCCCCTCCACTCTCCATGCGCCTTGGGACTTGGTGGGGGGGCGCACCAGCCCCCTTGGGGCTGGTCCCCTCCCACACTTAGCCCACGCAGCCTTCTGGGGCTGGTGGCCCCACCTGGTGGACCCCCGGGACCCTCCCGGTGGTCCCGGTACATTACCGATATCACCCGAAACTTTTCCGGTGACCAAAACGGGACTTCCCATATATGAATCTTTACCTCCGGACCATTCCGGAACTCCTCGTGACGTCCGGGATCTCATCCGGGACTCCAAACAACATTCGGTAACCGCGTACATACTTTCCCTATAACCCTAGCGTCATCGAACCTTAAGTGTGTAGACCCTACGGGCTCGGGAACCATGTAGACATGACCGAGACAACTCTCCGGCCAATAACCAACAGCGGGATCTGGATACCCATGTTGGCTCCCACATGTTCCACGATGATATCATCGGATGAACCACGATGTCAAGGATTCAATCAATCACGTATACGATTCCCTTTGTCTATCGGTATAACACTTGCCCGAGACTCGATCGTCGGTATACCGATACCTTGCTCAATCTCGTTACCGGCAAGTCTCTTTACTCGTTCCGTAACACATCATCCCGTGATCAACTCCTTGATCACATATTGTGCACATTATGATGATGTCCTACCGAGTGGGCCCAGAGATACCTCTCCGTCATACGGAGTGACAAATCCCAGTCTCGATTCGTGCCAACCCAACAGACACTTTCAGAGATACCTGTAGTGCACCTTTATAGCCACCCAGTTACGTTGTGACGTTTGGTACACCCAAAGCATTCCTACGGTATCCGGGAGTTGCACAATCTCATGGTCTAAGGAAAAGATACTTGACATATAGAAAAGCTTTAGCATACGAACTACACGATCTGTGCTAGGCTTATGATTGGGTCTTGTCCATCACATCATTCTCCTAATGATGTGATCCCGTTATCAACGACATCCAATGTCCATGGTTAGGAAACCGTAACCATCTATTGATCAACGAGCTAGTCGTCTAGAGGCTTACTAGGGACATGGTATTTGTCTATGTATCCACACATGTATCTGAGTTTCCTTTCAATACAATTCTAGCATGGATAATAAACGATTATCGTGAACAAGGAAATATAATAATAACCAATTTATTATTGCCTCTAGGGCATATTTCCAACAGTCTCCCACTTGCACTAGAGTCAATAATCTAATTCACATCGCCATGTGATTAACACTCACAGGTCACATCGCCATGTGACCAACATCCAAAGAGTTTACTAGAGTCAGTAATCTAGTTCACATCAATATGTGATTAACACTCAATGAGTTCTGGGTTTGATCATGTTATGCTTGTGAGAGAGGTTGTAGTCAACGGGTCTGCAACATTCAGATCCCTATGTACTTCGCAAAACTTTATGTCATATCGTAGATGCTGCTACCACGTTCCACTTGGAGTTATTCCAAACTGTTGCTCCATTATACGTATCCGGTATCTCCACTTAGAGTTACCCGGATAGGTGCTAAGCTTGCATCGACGTAACTGTTTACGTCGAACTCTTTATCACCTCCATAACCAAGAAACATTTCCTTATTCCTCTAAGGATAATTTTGACCACTATCTAGTGATCCACTCCTGGATCACCTTTGTACCCTCTTGCCAGACATGTGGCAAGGCACACATCAGGTGCGGTACTCATCATGGCATACCGTATAGAGCCTATGACAAAAGCATAGGGGACGACCTTCGTCCTTCCTCTTTCTTCTGCCGTGGTCAAGCTTTGTGTCTCACTCAACTTCACACCTTATAACTCAGGTAAGAATTCCTTCTTTAACTGACCTATTTTGAACTCCTTCAAAATCATGTCAAAGGTGTATGTTCCTTTTGAAAGTATCATCAGGCGTCTTGATCTATCTGTATAGATCTTGATGCCCAATATGTAAGCAGCTTTATTCAGGTCTTCCTTTGAAAAACTCATTTCAAACAACCCTTTATGCTTTCCAGAAATTCTACATCATTTCGGATCAACAATATGTTATTCACATATACTTATCAAAAATGTTGTGATGCTCCCACTCACTTTATTGTAAATACAAGTTTCTAACAAACTTAGTATAAACCCAAAAACTTTGATCACTCCATCAAAGTGTATATTCCGACTCCGAGATGCTTGCTCTAGTCCATGGAAGGATAACTGGAGCTAGCATACCTTTTAGCATCCTTAGGATCGACAAGACCTTTCTGATTGTATCACATACAACCTTTCCTTACGAAAACTGGTAAGGAAACTTGTTTTGTCATCCATCTGCCAGATTTCATAAATGCAGCTAATGCTAACTTGATTTCGACGGACTTATGCATCGCTACGGGTGAGAAAATCTCATCGTAGTCAACTCCTTGAACTTGTGAAAAAACACTTTGCCACAAGTCGAGCTTCATAGACGGTGACCTTACCGTCCACGTCCGTCTTCTTCTTAAAGATCCATTTATCTCAATGGCTTGCCAATCATCGGGCAAGTCCACCAAAGTCCATACATGGATCCTATCTCGGATTTCTCGGCTTCTAACTATTTGTCGGAATACGGGCCCACCATCGCTTCTCCATAGTTCGTAGGTTCATCGTTGTCCAACAACATGACCTCTAAGACAGGATCACCGTACCACTCAAGAGTAGTACATATCCTTGTCAACCTACGAGGTTCGATAGCAACTTGATTTGGAGTTCATGATCACTATCATTAGTTTCCTCTTCAACAGTCGTAGGTTCCACAGAAACATCTTTCTGTGTTGCACTACTCTCTGGTTGAAGTGAGGGTTTGACAACCTCATCAAGTTCTATCTTCCTCCCACTCAATTCTTTCGAGAGAAACTCCTTCTCGAGAAAGGACCCGTTCTTAGCGACAAACATTTTTGTCCTTGGATCTGAGATAGAAGGTATACCCAACTGTTACCTTTGGGTATCCTATGAAGATGTATTTGTCCGCTTTGGGTTCGAACTTTTCCCGGCTGAAGCCATAAGCATCGCAGCCCCAAATATTGAGAAACGACAACTATGGTTTCTTGCCAAACCACAGTTCATACGGCGTCGTCTCAACGGACTTAGATGGTGCCCTATCTAAAGTGAATGCAGCTGTCTCTAATGCATAACCTCAAAATAATAGCGGTAGATCGGTAAGAGACATCATAGATCGCACCATATATCATAAGGTTCGATTACGATGTCCGGACACACCATTACGCTATGGTATTCCAGGTGGCTTCAACTGTGAAACATTTCCACAATGTCTTAAGTGATTGCCAAACTCATAATTCAGAAAATATCCCCTTGATCAGATCGTGGGAACATGATCTTCTTGTTATGATGATTCTTAATCTTCACTCAGAAATTGTTTGAACCTTTCAAACGTTTCAGACTTTTGCTTCATTAAGTAAATATACCATATCTACTCAAATCGTCAGTGAAGATGAGAAAATAACGATATCCACCACACGCCTTAATTCTCATTGGATCACATACATCAGCATGTATGATTTCCAACAAGTCACTTGCCCGTTTCATTGTACCTGAAAACGGGATCTCAGTCATCCTGCCCATGAGGCATGGCTCGCATGTGTCAAGCGATTCAAAATCAAGTGACTCAAAACATCCATCAGCATGGAGTTTCTTCATGCATTCTATGCCAAAATGACCTAAGCGGCAGTGCCACAAGGAAGTGGTACTATCATTATTAACTCTACATCTTTTGGCATTAATATTATCATCATGTGTATTACCATGATCGAGATTCAACAAACCATTGGGTGCATAACCATAAAGGTATTATTTATGTAAACAGAATAACCATTATTCTCTGACTTAAATGAATAACCGTATTGCAATGAACATGATCTAATCATATTCATGCTCAACGTAGACACCCGATAACATTTATCTAGGTTCAACACTAATCTCGAAAATAGAGGGAGTGTGCGATGGTGATCTTATCAACCTTGGAAACACTTCCAACACACATCGTCACCTCGCCCTTAGCTAGTCTCCGTTCAGTCCGTAGCTTTTGCTTCAAGTCACTAATAATAACAACTGAACCGGTATCCAATACCCATGTGCTACAAGGAGTACTACTAAGGTACACATCAATAACACGTATATCAAATATAATTTGTTGAAGTTGCCAGCTTTTCTTATCTACCATGTATTTGGGGTAGTTCCGCTACCATGTGACCGTTCCCTTTACAATAGAAGCACTTAGTCTCGAGGTTTGGGTTTAACCATGGGTTCCTCATCAGAGCGACAACAGGTTTGCCATTCATGGAGTTTCCCTTCTAGCCCTTACCCCTTTTTGAAACCAGTGGTCTTGTTAAACCATCAACACTTGATGCTCCTTCTTGATTTCTACTTTTGCGGTACTAAGAACCGCTAACAGCACCGGGATCATCTCCATCCTTTGCATGTCATAGTTCATCACGAAGTTCTAGTAGCTTGGTGATAGTGTCTAGAGAATTCCGTCAACCACTATCTCATCTGGAAGATTAACTCCCACTTGGTTCAAGTGATTTTAGCACCCAGACATTCTGAGCACATGCTCACTAGTTGAGCCATTCTCCTCCATCTTTTTGGCAAAAGAACTTGTCAGAGGTCTCATACCTCTCAACACGGGCATGAGCCTGAAATCCCAATTTCAGCTCTTAGAACATCTCATATGTTCTATGGCGTTCAAAACGTCATTGGAATCCCGATTCTAAGCCGTAAAGTATGGTGCACTAAACTATCAAGTAGTTATCAGGACGTGTCTGTCAGGTGTTCACAACATCCACAGACAACGTTGTAGGGGTTTGCACATCGAGCGGTGCATCAAAGACGTAAGCTTTCTCTGTAGCAGTGAGGACACTCCTCAGACTACGGACCTAGTTCGCATCATTGCTTACAATATCTTTCAACTTAGTCTTTCTCTAGGATCGTATTAAACAGGGAGCTACAACATAGTTATTGGTCTACAACATAATTTGCGAAGACAACTTAGACTATTGTTCATGACAAGTGAGTTTTAACTAATCAAATTACTTATAACTCCCACTCAAATTGACATCCCTCTGGTCATCCGAGCGTGACATGATCCAAATCCACCAACCCAAGTCCGATCATCACGTGAGATGAGGTGGTGTCAATGGTGAACATCTTCATGTTGATCATATCTACTATATGACTCATGCTCGACCTTTCAGTCTTCCGTGTTCCGAGGCCATGTCTGTACATGCTAGGCCCGTCAAGTCTAACCCGAGTGTTCTGCATGTGCAAAACTGGCTTGCACCCGTTGTATGCGAACGTAGAGTCTATCACACCCGATCATCACGTGGTGCTTCGAAACGACGAACCTTCGCAACGGCGCACACTCGGGGGGAACACAATTTTATCTTGAAATTTTAGTGAGGGATCATCTTATAATGCTACCGTCGTCCTAAGCAAAATAAGATGCATAAAAGGATTAACATCACATGCAAATCATAAGTGACATGATATGGCCATCAACTCGTGCTTTTGATCTCCATCTCCAAAGCACCGGCATGATCTCCATCGTCACCGGCGTAACACCATGATCCCCATCATCATGATCTCCATCATCGTGTCGCCATCGGGGTTGTCGCGCGCCCACCATGCTCTTACTACTATTGCTACCGTTTAGCGATAAAGTAAAGCATTACATAGCGCTTACTGATTGACACGCAGGTCATACAAAAATTAAAGACAACCCTATGGCTCCTGCCGGTTGCCGTATACATCGACATGCAAGTCGATATTAACTATTACAACATGATCATCTCATACATCAAATATATCTCATCATGTCTTTGGCCATATCATATCACATACATACCCTGCAAAAACAAGTTAGACGTCCTCTAATTGTTGTTGCAAGTTTTTACGTGGCTGCTATAGGTTTCTAGCAAGAACGTTTCTTACCTACGCCAAAACCACAACGTGATATGCCAATTTCTATTTACCCTTCATAAGGACCCTTTTCATCGAATCCGATCCGACTAAAGTGGGAGAGACAGACACCCGCTAGCCACCTTATGCAACTAGTGCATGTCAGTCGGTGGAACCTGTCTCACGTAAGAGTACGTGTAAGGTCGGTCCGGGCCGCTTCATCCCACGATGCCGCCGAATCAAGATAAGTCTAGTAACGGCAAGAGAATTGACATTATGTACGCCCACAACTACTTTGTGTTCTACTCGTGAAAGATACTACGCATAGACCTAGCTCTGATACCACTGTTGGGGATCGTAGCAGAAAATCAAAATTTTTCCTACGCGTCACCAAGATCTATCCATGGAGTAATCTAGCAACGAGCATAAAGGAGAGTTGATCTACATACCCTTGTAGATCGCGATGCGGAAGCGTTGCAAGAACGCGGATGAAGGAGTCGTACTCGCTGCGATTCAGATCGCGGTTGATTCCGATCTAAGCGCCGAACAACGGCGCCTCCGCGTTCAACACACGTGCAGCCCGGTGACGTCTCCCACGCCTTGATCCAGCAAGGAGAGAGGGAGAGGTTGGGGAAGACTCCATCCAACAGCAGCACGACGGCGTGGTGGTGGTGGAGGAGCGCGGGACTCCAGCAGGGCTTCGCCAAGCGCTGCAAGAGACGAGGAGGGAGAGGGGTAGGGCTGCGCCAAGAGGGAGACGTTCTCGTGTGTCTAGCAGCCCCAAAACCTCACATATATATAGGGGAAAGGGAGGGCTGCGCCCCCTTTAGGGCTTCCCACCCCTAGGGGTGCGGCCAGCCCTAGAAACCCATCTAGGGTGCGGCCAAAGGGGGGGAGAGAGAGGGGGCGCCCTAGGGTGGGCCTTAAGGCCCATCTGGACCTAGGGTTTGCCCCCCTCCACTCTCCATGCGCCTTGGGACTTGGTGGGGGGGCGCACCAGCCCCCTTGGGGCTGGTCCCCTCCCACACTTAGCCCACGCAGCCTTCTGGGGCTGGTGGCCCCACCTGGTGGACCCCCGGGACCCTCCCGGTGGTCCCGGTACATTACCGATATCACCCGAAACTTTTCCAGTGACCAAAACGGGACTTCCCATATATGAATCTTTACCTCCGGACCATTCCGGAACTCCTCGTGACGTCCGGGATCTCATCCGGGACTCCGAACAACATTCGGTAACCGCGTACATACTTTCCCTATAACCCTAGCGTCATCGAACCTTAAGTGTGTAGACCCTACGGGCTCGGGAACCATGTAGACATGACCGAGACAACTCTCCGGCCAATAACCAACAGCGGGATCTGGATACCCATGTTGGCTCCCACATGTTCCACGATGATATCATCGGATGAACCACGATGTCAAGGATTCAATCAATCCCGTATACGATTCCCTTTGTCTATCGGTATAACACTTGCCCGAGATTCGATCGTCGGTATAGCGATACCTTGCTCAATCTCGTTACCGGCAAGTCTCTTTACTCGTTCCGTAACACATCATCCCGTGATCAACTCCTTGATCACATATTGTGCACATTATGATGATGTCCTACCGAGTGGGCCCAGAGATACCTCTCCGTCATACGGAGTGACAAATCCCAGTCTCGATTCGTGCCAACCCAACAGACACTTTCAGAGATACCTGTAGTGCACCTTTATAGCCACCCAGTTACGTTGTGACGTTTGGTACACCCAAAGCATTCCTAGGGTATCCGGGAGTTGCACAATCTCATGGTCTAAGGAAAAGATACTTGACATATAGAAAAGCTTTAGCATACGAACTACACGATCTGTGCTAGGCTTATGATTGGGTCTTGTCCATCACATCATTCTCCTAATGATGTGATCCCGTTATCAACGACATCCAATGTCCATGGTTAGGAAACCGTAACCATCTATTGATCAACGAGCTAGTCGTCTAGAGGCTTACTAGGGACATGGTATTTGTCTATGTATCCACACATGTATCTGAGTTTCCTTTCAATACAATTCTAGCATGGATAATAAACGATTATCGTGAACAAGGAAATATAATAATAACCAATTTATTATTGCCTCTAGGGCATATTTCCAACAAACCATCCGTAGCACCATCGACTGGAGAAAGTAAGAAGAGAAAGTTGGTTTCTGGTGACTATTTGCCGGCAGAACTTCCCGAAGCCGCAGCCAACAAAGTCCCCAAGATCAACGACAAGATTGCTGAGAAGCAGTCTGCTCCTGCAAGCCCTAGGGTTTGTACAGTTGAAGCAAACGCTCCCGACAAGTTTTGCTCCGGCAAGCTTGCCGGGGAACACCAAGCTCCGGCTGAACCGCAGGTTCTTGCCGTAGAAGCTGACGTTCCTGCAGCAGCACAGATGCCTTTAGTCCTTGTTGTCGAGCCGCAGGCTCCGGCATGGGCGCAACAGATTGTCCATTTCCTTCAAACAGGAGAACTTCCCGAAGAGCCAGAAGAAGCAGAAAGAATAACCCGGCAGTCAAGTATGTATCAGTTTGTCGGCAACGAACTGTACAGAAGTAGACTCAACGGCGTGAAATTGAAATGCATTTCCCGGGAAGATGGACAAAAGCTGTTGGCAGAGATACACGGAGGCATATGTGGCCACCACATTGGCGCCATAGCACTTGCCGGAAAAGCATTACGGCAAGGTTTCTTTTGGCCAGAAGCCCTCCAGGACGCAACTGCGCAAGTAACCAAGTGTGAAGCATGCCAGTTCCATTCCAAGCAGATACATCAACCAGCTCAAGCTCTCCAGACGATCCCTTTATCCTGGCCATTTTTGGTCTGGGGGCTCGACATCCTCGGCCCCTTTCCCCGCGCAGCCGGGGGCTTTGAGTACTTGTACGTCGCCATCGACAAGTTCACAAAGTGGCTGGAAGTGGAACCAGTGAGAAAGGTGACCGCACAGTCAGCAGTCAAGTTCTTCAGGTCAATTGTTTGCCGTTTCGGAATCCCTAACAGGATCATCACCGACAACGGCACACAATTCACAAGTCGCACCTTCATGCAATACGTCCAGGACCTTGGCGACAAGGTCTGCTTCGCTTTTGTTGCTCACCCGAGGAGCAACGGTCAAGCGGAGAGGGCAAACGCTGAAGTGCTGCGCGGACTCAAGACGAGAACTTTCGACAGGCTGCACAAGTGCGGAAGAAACTGGATCGAGGAGTTGCCAGCGGCTCTTTGGTCGATGAGGACGACACCAAATCGAGCCACTGGACAGACACCCTTTGCTCTTGTCTATGGAGCAGAGGCAGTTCTCCCCACAGAACTCGTATACGGGTCGCCTCGAGTGCTCGCTTACGATGAGCACGAGCAAGAGCAGCAGCGGCAAGATGACGCACTGCTCCTTGAGGAGGACCGTCTTCAGGCTGCTGTACGAGCTGCTCGATACCAGCAAGCCTTGCGCCGCTACCATAGCTGCAAGGTTAAAGCCAGAAGTCTCGAGGAAGGCGACCTTGTTCTTCGGCGTGTTCAGTCCGCCAAGAACTCCAACAAGTTGACGCCGAAGTGGGAAGGCCCTTATCAGGTGAAACAAGTCACAAGGCCCGGCGCTGTCCGCCTTGAGACCGAAGAAGGCTTACCGGTGAGCAACTCCTGGAACATTGAGCATCTTCGGAAGTTTTACCCATAAGGCGCGGTTGCCGTGATCCGCTCCGGCAACCACCTTTTGTACAAGTCTTGCCGCTGTTGCATGTAATCCTTTGTACAAAGCCGGGCGCAGACCCCGTGCATCAGTAAAACTTATGTGCCTCGCACAACTTGCCAATTCATGCCCTTTTTGCTTTCTTGCATCTACTATCTGACACTTTGTGCAGCACCTATTCCCGGTAAGCAATAACGAGCCACAAGACTCCATATCTCCGTTTTCTCCCTTTTCTTTTCTCTCAAGCAGAAGAAGTTTCCTCGCGCACAAGTTTGCCGGGGGGGGGGGGAGGAGGAGATAGTGGTATGGACCAAGTGCCGTTCGAGAGAACCTTGCCTTGCCGGGAAGCAAACGACACAAAAGCTAAGTTGCCAAAGTTTGAACAATCAAATTTTTAAATTTTTTTGAGTTATCTTCCTTGAACGACCGCACTTTGTATGGAAAACCTGTGCGCAGAGGAACCAACTCGTGGCTAGCCGCGCCCTTACTTTGTTTCGAGCACGCTCAACGGCTTAAGTGTGCTGTGACAAGTGTCGCGCCCTTACTTCGTTTTTCGAGTTCGCTCAACAGCTTAAGTGTGCTGCGACTAGCTGCGATAAGGTTTCTTGTCGGCAACGGCATTGCCAGCACGCTGCTGAAGTTCCGCACTCAGCGCTCGCGGCAAGGGTCCCTACGCCGGCAAATTCCCTAAAAGCGTAGGGTGAAAGCATACAAAGCAAGGAAGTCCAGTAAAGGAAGTAACATTGCATTGGCTACCCAAAATAAAGTTATATTACAAAGAAACTTGCCGCGGTACTAATAGACTATTGTTCATAACATGGTTGGCAGCGACAAGGAAAAAAGAAAGTAAACAAGACTAATCCGTGCGGTCGCCCTCGACCCTCTTGATACCGCCCACCTTGTTCACGATAGGCGCGACAAGGGCCTTGAGCGCCTCCTGGTCAACGTCCGGCGGCAAGGTCCTGAGGACGTTGGTGAGGTTGAGGCCTGGGTTGTGGTGCACTATCTTCATCAACACCTTCTCGAGGGCCCCCGCGCAGAGCCTGCGCGACTCGTCCGCCAGCTGCTTTGGGATCCTTTCCCGGAGCTGCTGGAGGGCCGGCGCCACCCCCCTGAAGAACAAGCTCAACTTGGCGCTGTGGGGGAGATTCTCGTCGGTGGAGTACCCGAGGTGCTCCGCCCCCAGCTCCGCCAGCTCCTTGTCGACGTCGGCGGCGGCGGCAACAAGACCCTCTGTCCAGTGCTCCAACGTCAGCCTGAAGTTGTTTTGGGAGATGGCGGCGCTCTCCAACAGTGCCCTCTCGGCCCTGAGCTCCTCCTTCAGGTCCGTCTCCCGCTTTCTGGCGCCGTCAATCGTCGTGGTGAGGGTGGACAACTTCAACTCCAGATCGGCGATGGAGTCTTTGGCGACGGCGAGCTCTTTACCCTTGTCGGAGAGGCGGACCTGCAGCTCGGAGTGACTGTGGGCGTCCTTCTCCCTCTCGAGCACAAGTGCGGCAACCTTCTCGTCGCTCGTCTTCAAGTTGGCCACCAGTTGTGCCACCCCGCCTCCAAGTCCCTCTTGGCGGTCTCAGGAGCCGCAGCGGCATCCTTCGCTTCCTGTAGAGCCCCGCCAAGAGACTGTTTGCGCGCGGCAAGCTCGTCCTCGTGGCTGTCGAGGTCGACCTTCCGCTGCGTCAGTTCGCCTTCTCGCCGGGACAACTCCTCGGCGGCGAGCCGTTGCTGCTCCTCCGCTTCGGCCTTCTCCAAGATAAACGCCTGATGCGCCTCGGTGAGCAGCTCCCGCTCCTCCGCCAAGGATCGGAGAGCTGCCTGGTTGGCGGCCCGGAGCTCTTCCGCGCGCTTCTCCAAGTCAGCGCCCGCCTTGGCGGCCAGAGCCTCTCGGGACTCTAGCTTGGCCTGCCTGGCGCGGTACAGAGATAGAAGCCTCCGCAGAAGCCGCTCCTCCTCAGGCTCGCTGCTGCTGCTTGGCGCATCGACGAGCTTCAATCCGGCGGAGGCAAGAACCTTCCCGTCGAAGACCTCTCCCTCCGCGGGCGCCCTCGACGTGGACGCCCACGGGAGCTGGATGAAGATTCCGTTGCCGGCCTCTAGGTAAGCGCTTGGCTCGGCCGCGGCGGCAGGGGGATCGGTAGCCGGCGCAGCGTCTAATGCTCCTGCGGCCTCAAGGCCGTCAGTGCGACTGCCGGATCCCTCCTCGGCCGCCGCGCCAGTAGCCTTGGCGGCCTCGTCGGTGGCGGGCTCGTCAGCACCAGCCGCACCTTCAGTAGTTGCGGCGTCACCAGTGTTGCCGCGCGCGTCCTCCTCGGTGGCGGCCTCCGTCTCCGTCGGCTCTGCGGCGGACGGATCTGACAGAAGAAAAGAAGAGAAGAACTATCTAGCAAATATCCAAAAAGAAAAATTCAAGAGAAGAAAAGTCCAAGGGTTACCTGCGCGGGCCTCCTCTTCGGTTGGGTTCCTTGCCGGGGAGTTCTCCCTCGGCGGCGTGGTGGTAGCTCCCGCCGGCGGAGGGCCGCTGGCGCCGTCCCTTGGCGGCGTGCTCGCCCTTGGCGGAGTACTCGCCTTGGCGGAGTACTCGCCTTGGCGGGGTACTCGCCCTTGGCGGAGTACTCGCCCTTGGTGGAGTGTCCTCCCTTGCCGGGGAGCTCCCCCTTGGCGGTATGGTCGAGACATGCGGCGCGTCGAGGGCGGCCTCCTGGCCCTCCTGATGCTGCTGCTCTGCTTCTGCACAAGTCAACAAACAAACAAAACATCAACAAGGATAGAAGGCCCACGCGCGCCCGACGAGCGGAGAGTGGACAGAATACTTACGCTGGGGGCTGCGCTGGGGGCTGCTCCAGGGAACAGCTGCTGGGTCCGGCAAGCTTGTCGCAGGCGCACCCCCTGCTGCGGCGGCGGGCTCGTCCTCAATGACGATTACTGGGACTTTGGCCCTCTTCGCCGCCCTCTGGGCCAGGGTCCTGGAAGAGAGACAGGATCAGAATCAGGCAAAAAAGATACAAGGCAAGAATCAACAGAAAACTAGAGAGAAACAAGAATCGCGAAGACTTACTCTTCTTCCTCCTCGTCGTCGGAGCTGAGCGCCGAAAAGTTAAAGTCTGACTCGCGTGTCCCAGCGTGAGGAGCTGGGGGAGTGGGCTCCCTTGGCCGCTTGGCGGGGGCCGGGACGGTGGTCTGAGAAGACCCCGCTCCAGTTGCCGCCGAAGCGCGAGGGGCGGCGGGCACAGGGGCGCCAGTCCGGGAAGATCCCCCTCCTGTTGCCGCTGAGGCACGGGGCGCTCCCTTGGCGGCCTTGCCTGTCATGGCGGCGCGCGTCGGGCGGCGCTGCGGCTGCTGGCTCGCCTGCTGCCAAGTCGCGTCTGCGGCCTTGCGAAGGCGCCTTCTCGGCGCAGCTGGAGGGCTCGTTGGTGGCGGTGAGCTACCCGAGGACGAAGAAGAGGAGTTGAGGCCCAGCGAGCCGCCCGAGTCCTCGGCAGGGTCGCTTGACCCGACGCCCTGCTCGGCGGGCCCGCTCGACTCGGCGCCTTGCTCAGTGGGCTCGCTTGTCCCGGCAAGTCGCCTGGCAAGTTTTCCCGCTTTGCGAAGCTCTTCCTCCTCGGCGAGGCTTGTTGACTCCGCTGCCTCCGCTTCTTCCACAGTATACCCGAACTCACTCGCGGCCCTGGCTGCAGCTGCCTCTTCCAACCTGGTGGCAATATATGCCATCTCCTCGTCGGTGGTGTCACGGGTGAGTCCCCTCTTCTCGTCGGCGTTGATTGGCGACTCCACCAGGTTGTCAAAGAACGTCTGCACGGTTTTTTTGGAAGGTTTCCGCCAAGTGGGGTTGATCCCGTGGGAATCACACAATGGCATCGCCGCGCGGATGGCACTGAGCGCAGAGCTATTGCACAATGGAACTACGCCCGGCGGCAACGCGAACCACTCGGGATGGGCGGAGTCGTACTTAAATAGCGCTTGGAGCATTACGTTGAGCTCCAGGACGGTGAAGTTGTAATTGAGGCCCGGGCGCAATCTCATGTTGTCTTCCGCGTTCTTGAACTCCCAAGCAGCCCTCTTCCTCTCCTGCAAGGGAGCGATGCGGTGGCGGAGAAAGTCTGCCCCAACGGCACCTACAGTGAGCCTGGCTTGCCGGAGGCGAAGGATCCGAGCGGTGGCTATCTTCAGCTTATCGTCCTCAGGGGCCAGGTCACTCCAATCATTTCCGCGCACTGCTGCTACCTGACGTTGGGAAGTAAACGGCTGCGGGTCGTCCTCTATAATCCAACACCAGTTGGCCCTCCACTCATCCCACTTGCCGTGGAGCTCCCCCGTCAAGTAAGCCTCTTTCTTATGGAGCCTAAAGATCCAAGAGATCCCGCCAGACAGAGGTGATCCCGACTCAACTCGAGGTATGAAATAATGGCGGAAGAGAGCTACATTGGGGTAAACTCCGACAAAATTTTCGCACAGATGTGCGAAAATGGCCATGGTCAAGACGGCGTTTGGGGTAAAGTCAAGGAGATGGAACCCGTAGGTATTCATGACGTCGCAGAAGAACTCCGAAAAGGGCGGGCAGAGCCCGCAGTAGAAGAACAGAGCAAAAAAGGCATAGCCATCCGGAAACATCTCGCAGGCCATGGCTGGGAGTACCTTGGTGCGCGGATGCGCCTTTTTCTCCCTCGACCAGAAGAGGTAGAAGGCGTCTTTCAGCTCCTCCGCACTAAGCTGTGGCGGGAAGACTGCCATCTTCTTCCGCATTGCTGCTAGCCGCAGCGCCTTGGCAGTCTTCGTGGCCTTCGCCTTCTCGCCCTTCGGGGCCATGGCAGGGACGATGGGGAAGTCTACGGCGCTGGTGATGCTGGCGGCGGTGGAAGGGGGG